>CM029280.1:31869975-32469975 GCA_016920895.1 Vaccinium myrtillus | reverse complement strand
TCTCTTCAGGGATGCTGATTCTAGGTATGAATCTTGTAAGTGTCGCTGTTTGCGTCAGACCATGTCTGGGTTAGGGTGAAACACATCGATTGCCTTGTGCGTTTCTTGTTCTCTATTAAGATGATTAGTTTGCATTTGTCCAAGATCTTTGTAATGAATTTCGTTTATGTAAGTGTCGTTGGGCGTTCATTAATATAATCTTCCATTTCCGTGTCAAAAAAGAAGAAGGTAAGACCAGATTTGTTTTCATAAAAAATAAACAAATCTCACCGCCCCTATGTTAGGACTAAAACTAAAATCTCACCACGTATGAGAGGTGTTGAGAGAACGTCTAGCTCATTGAGAAGCTATAGAGATTTAAACACGGGCATAGAGAATCTCACCGCACTTATGTTAGAACTGAAACTGAAATCTCACCTCTCACCACATATGAGAGGTGTTGAGAGAACGTTTAGCTCATTGAGAAGCTATAGAGATTTAAACACGGGCATTGAGCCATTGACAAACTATGTCCCAAGTTTTCAACCACTTAACCACCCCTCATTGATAACCATATAGCAATTGAAATCAAAACGAATTAACCTTTTCCCAAGTAATCTTCTTAGCCATCCCCATCTATGGCTTAATAAGACATGAACAATATCTTGACGCGCCTAACAAATAGATTATAGGTAAACAAACATTTGTTCCGTGCGAGCAATGCTATATGTAAGGAAAAGATTTGCAGTTAATCACGCAGGAAGGCCCTGTGGGGTCCGGTACGGATCTCGAATGACTAATCCGAACCGCTCAAGAATTTTAGAAACGCATTTCGAGTGGGCCCGCCAAAAACCAGCTCCATCCGATATGTGTAGATGATCGATCCAAACTTTTATTTTTCTTTTTTCATCCGAACCATTAAAAAATGAAAGTTTGGATCAAGCATCCACACATATCGAATGGAGCTGATTTCTCGCAATCCCACTCGAAATGTGTGTTTAAAATTTTTGAGGGCTCAGATCAATTGCTCGGGATCCGTACTAGGCCGGTAGGCCCCGTAGGGCCTTCCCTGCGTGATTCCCTGCAAATCTTCCTTGCACATATCATTTTTGGTTCCGTAAATTCTAATTGTTCAGTATTCTCGGAGCATAACCACGTCACTCTAATACCACACATCTTCGTAAGGTAAAGTCTCCTTTGATATTTCCATTGTATTAACCAACCACACCAACATTCCTCCTCCCGCAAATTTAGCAAGCAATGTGAAACTAACCATTAATTTCCTCACAACATCAAATCCAACCAAAATACTCCCCATCATTTTTTTTTGTTCATTCTTCTCTCCATACCAACCTCACTTTCTCCTCATCAAACATGCACCCCACATTCCCTATGCTAAATTAAGTTAAACTGCAAGAAAAACATCTCATCAGACTAGCCTCGCCCCCATCTTTCACCTCAGGAAAATTCAGAAAAACCCTTTTTCCACAAAGAGGCAAGGATGGAGAGGGAAATGGAAAAGGGTTTTTCCTCATTTTCCTTTGTCTCCCTTCTCCAAACACTAGATTATGAATTGTAGAAGGAAACAACATCATCACCCATGTCCATAAAACCAATTAGGAATCAATTCAGCTGCACTTAGAATATGGTTAGGGAAAAAATCGCAATTCAATTATCGCGGTCTTTCAATTTTAAGAGGATTTTCGAGATTCCGGGAAGACAAGCGCAGAGTTTCGATTTAGAAGATACAAACAAAGGGATTGGAAGTCCCATCGAAGAAAAGCAATATACGTGCGAAGGCTCTAAGCCTGCAGTAGTAGAAACAATATCATCCGTGTCCAGTGAAAAGGGTCCCCTATCGCGCTTGAGCAAGGAGGGAGAAGGAGGAGCGACTACACGAAGCATGGACCGACAGCCTTCAGGTACACATTATGGTAGCAAAAGATGTAAGGAAGTTGATTCTTGTTTTGATGTATAACTATTTACGTAATGAGATTTTTTTGGGTAATGAAGGGTATCCTGATGAACCGGACTAATTGGTTTGCTTGATTGTGGACTGAATTTTCTTGTTTGCTGTTTGGCTCAGATGTGGAATTGATGAAAGAAAGGTTTGTCAAGCTTCTTCTAGGAGAGGATATGTCTGGTGGTGGGAAGGGTGTTTCATCAGCTTTGGCTTTGTCTAATGCTATTACAAATCTTGCTGGTGAGTTTAATCCCTCACTATTCCTTTCCCCTGCAAATTTGATGAGAGGATTTCAGAATTGTCTTCAGCTGAAGAAAGAGAAATGAATTACAATGTCCTAAATTTTCAATCAAGTTGGCACTGTTTTCGTAGTCTTCTTCCATTTTTCGTGTTTCTGAAAAATAAAAAAGTTGGAAAAAATCAAATTTTGAAATTTTGGTAACATTGTTTTGCTGCTTGTCCTCTAGAAAGTAGGTTTTTTTTGCAGAGGACGTACTCCAAACACGATTTTTGAAAATGTTAGTCATACAAATTTTTTGTTTTGAATAAAATAAAAATAGAAGACGGAAAACAAAAAACAAAAAACGAAAAGAATACCAGACACACCCAACTAATTGGATCGCGATCTAATCATTAACTCTTTAAATCGACATTTCAACTTTACAATTTAATAGTGATATGGATTTTTTTTTTATAAGAAAAACTCCAAAGCCACAGTAGAATAAATCTAAAGATTATGTGAGATCTCAAGATGAGCGTCTCTTTCTCCCATCCGCTTTCCATGTCTCCCATCCGCTTTCCATCACGTTGTCGCAACAAAAAAGGACATTTCAAAGACCATATATGGGTCACTGGACATGCTAGCAGGTTGTCGCAACAAAAAGGACATTTCAAAGACCATACATGGGTTACTCGACATGCTAGTTTGACGTACCCCATTTGATATCTTGTCAACAAATGCCGTTTCCAGTCTCTTCATATGAAAAACACCACAAAGAACTCATGGATTTCTCCCCCTTTTTTTTGGCACTTTTACAGCTTCTGTTTTTGGAGAACAAAGGAAGCTAGAGCCCATGGCAGAAGACAGAAAAGAAAGGTGGAAAAAGGAAATAGATTTGCTTTTATCCGTAACAGATTACATAGTTGAGTTTGTCCCTTCTCAACAGAAATCTAAGGATGGAACAAATATGGATGTAATCTCTCTCTCTCTCTCTCTCTCTCTCTCAAAATTCTACCACATCCTGATCCTTAAACAAGATCCTGATTTTGCAGATAATGGTGACACAACAAAGAAGAGATCTGCTCATGAATATCCCAGCCCTGCGCAAGCTTGACACGATGCTCATTGTAAGAACCACCACCCTTGTCCTAATTTTCAATACCCACATCAACCTAAAAACAACTTCTTATTCAGTGCATGGAGGGGCTGCTATCAAGTGACGACGTAGAACCCATAAACATTGTGAGAGAGAAGATCGTTGTCCCAAGATGGACTGCTGACTTCCAAACACAAAACAAAAAAACAAAACAAAAGGAGTTCTGCTTCTCTACACTACAAGGTGTAGTCCGTGTAGTCCCTAACACATTCTGTGTCACGTCATATTAAAAGTCCTGATTTTGTCCACTCGTTGAAAAAGTGGCATCACGACTATATTGGCTTGGATTTTGTATTAGCTTCCGATTCAACAGTGGATTTACCATAACAAAAGAAGTGCCAATACCGATATAGCAAAATCTCATCGAGAGCATTGCACCCCCCAATCCAAACCTCGAATGGAGAGAAGCCGTGCATCCCTTCAAATGTACTAGTCAATTATGAACCAGAAATAGGAAGCGAATAGAACACTCATAAGATATGTAGAACCACTACCAACATGAGGGTTCCCTGTACTTTTATGTCAGTTCCCGTAGATGTATGAGTGTAGGCATGCTAACAATACTTCTTTAACTTTCATGCTAAAATAAATTTCTTTTCTTTCTGGGTACAACTTTGTTAATCACTCTGACCATATAAGATTTTAATCACCAGGATTGCCTGGATAACTTCAGAGACAAGAGTGAATTCTGGTACGTATCAAAAGATGCTGACGAATCCGAGCAAGGTGTCCAAAGAGATGACAAATGGTGGCTACCTACAGTCAAAGTACCCCCAGAAGGGCTATCAGATGTATCAAGAAAGTTGATTAAGTCCCAAAAGGAGTCTGTGAACCAAGTACTCAAAGCATCACTGGCCATAAATGCTCAAACACTATCAGAAATGGATATCCCAGAAAACTACATTGAATCCCTCCCAAAGGTAAAAACTTCACAACTATTAATCCTTTTATTATCAAAACAACAGACCCTACATGAACGGGCAGCTCCTTAGGACATTAGGGTGCAACGCTCCCGGAACACTAAATAACATCTGCAAAACACAATTTCTCATCATCAGAGGGACTAGAGATGAAATGATTTTATGCACAACCTCCCTCCCTTGCTTCTTCAGTATCATATTATTCCACAAGGCTAACACTCAAATTTGGCTCATTTTCTCCACTTCTGTTACTTGATAGAATGGTAGATCAAGCCTTGGTGAGTCAATATACAAGAGCATTACAGTTGAGTTCTTTGATCCAGAGGATTTCCTGGCAAGCATGGACTTGTCAACAGAGCACAAAGTTCTTGACCTAAAGAACAGGATTGAGGCTTCCATTGTGATTTGGAAGAGGAAAATGCACCACAAGGATTCAAAGTCTTCTTGGGGTTCAGCTATAAGCTTGGAGAAGAGAGAGCTATTTGAAGAGAGAGCAGAGACGATCTTACTCCTACTCAAGCACCGGTTCCCTGGACTTCCTCAATCCTCACTTGATATAAGCAAAATACAATATAACAAGGTAAAAACAATTAACTCTTCGATGTGCATATATCTTTAAGCGTACGATATTTCTTTTAAGGTTAACTAATCCAGGATTTCCTTTTGAAAATTCTAGGATGTTGGATATGCTATTTTAGAGAGCTACTCAAGGGTACTAGAAAGCTTGGCCAACACGGTCATGTCTCGCATTGAAGATGTCTTATATGCAGACTCTCTCACTCAAGATCCACCACTCGCAGTATGCGAACGGAAGCTTTCAACAGAACCCACACTGATGGAAGGGCCGGGGAGCTCCCCAAGCCATTCCACAGAAGACATCGAATCACCAAGTACTGCAGAGACGCCTAATTCAAAAACACTCTCCGATTTCATGGGCTGGAATTTGGATCAAGGCGAGACGACCAATATTAAAAAAAATCAGTCAACAGGAAACTTGGAATTTTACTTCAAGAATGAGAATGAGAAGTTGAGCAAAAGTAATGAAGTCTTTACCAACAAGAAGGTTTCATACATGGACAAGCTTGAGAACTTGGGTGGTTTTAGAAGTCCTGCACGGTTCTGAGCTGAGGGATCGTTTATTTGACCGGATATGAGCATCAAATTGGGCTGGATGGTGACTAGTTAAAACTCTTATGGCCTGGATTAAAAACCCATCAGATATACAACCCGGCAAAGTGAGGATACAATATCACGAGGGGTGTGGTATTCACAGTTAATCCGATGCGATTGTATATACCTTTCATTATTAGTCCGTCAAATAAATGAGCTCAAGTCCTTAACTGTATAGATAAAGGAGGAAATGAGAAACACATGATGAGAGGGAAGCCAAACAAGAACAAAAGACAGACAGACCTTTAGCTTTACCGACTGAATGTAAATATCTAGACCCAGTAAGGAGTCTACGCAGTTAGTATTCCTTTTTGTTGTGCTTCCATCCGGTTCTGGGTTGGGAAGTATGAGTAATCAACCCCCCACCGGATTTGACACATTTAACCACTTCTTTTTTCAGCTTCTTTTCTTTTTCCTTTTTTGTAATTTTATACTAGCTTATTTGATGTTTGTTTTGATATTTTCCCCCTCTTTTCAATAGTTTCAAAGTGTTTATTCTCACATTACCAATCAATCGATCATGTGCCACTGTTGTGATAGTGGATGGTGTTGTGGCCGGTTGTTGCATCCAATGTGAGAAAATAAAAGAAAAAAGAATGCTTTTACCAATTTGGATACTGAGAAAGGATAACTGGGTAAGAGGGAAAAAAAGAAAAAGAAAAAAAGGATGTATCTTTGTTGGTCCATTTTGTCGCAAAACTCAACAATTTGGCAAGAAAAAAATGTACATTCTATCTATTCATGCTCTTAATCACAATCCAAAGGGCCTGTGAATGTTGTGTAACAATCCAAGTCTAACGGGCATTCGATTCATAAAGAATGATGAAGAGAGAAATCAGAAAACTCACTACATAAATCACAGAGGCACGAGCATCAACACAAAATAAGAAAATGAGAGAGAGAGCACTAACCTTGACAACACTGTAGAAGACAACATTCTCCGTTGGCCGAGTTATGCGAGTAGTCTTCTTCCTCAACTGGAAAAATCGGCCGATTAACCGATTTACGTGAAAGCGTGTTTATGAAAACACATGTACACTCTCTAAAAACGTGTTTTGTAAACACACTTTCTTATCTTTCATAAACATACATACTTTCTGATCGTGGTGAAGATTTGTCCACCAACTCCCAAATTGGTTTTCGGCCCAATTGTCTCTTTCAATTGGTAGAAGATGGGATCTGTTCTTTTTCTCAAGAGGAGAGGAGAAGATTGAAATCGGTGAGGGGAGGAAGAAGAACAGCGATAATGAGAGAGAGAGAGAGAGAGTGGGTAAATTCGATGTCGTTTTACACTTGTTAGTTCGAGTCAGGGCCAATGGGCTGGGTATCTGTTGGGCCTAACATGTTGTTCGATGTACCTCAATACTCACTCCTCAAGTTCAAGATATGCGTCCTGCCATCTATGATGGTTATTCTGGTCTGGCAGTTGCATTTGTTGCTTACCTTTTGAATATAAGACTTTCCATGAGAAAAACTTGCATGTCAAATGGGTACCGTCACGTGATATCCGTCCGCGCACCTGAGCCGTTCAAACATGTACTCCTATATGATTTAACTCGGAATTCTATTCTGACTACAAGAAAGACGATATTGTAGTTTTTCGATATTTGATGTTATGATTATAGATGTTTCACATCGATTGACCATGTGTCCTATGTTAAGCTCTTGGGCATCCCTGCCCACAAGCTAGTCGGTAGGGTTGGTTCGATAATTTGATTTGCGCCAAAAAATTCTCCCAATTGTTTGGACTCGAGACAATCTATACAAGTTGGAATGGCCTCAGATTTTGATTTAGAGAAACTGGGTTTGAGAAACTTTGTTGAATTATAACCGATTAGAAGCAAGCTCTCTCTCTCTCTCTCTCTCTCTCTCTCTCTCTCTCTCTCTCTCTCTCTCTCTCTCTCTCTCTCTCTCTCTCTCTCTCTCTCTCTCACACACACACACACACAAATGAGTTCTCCAACATATTCCGAGCAAATATGTTTTGAAATCTGTCAAACCAAACAAATGGATTTTCTCTCAAAAATGAGAACCAATTATGAAAACTTACAGTTAGCGTCTGATCAATCTCCAATTTTTCCCCCCCGGAAAAGCCAGTTCGATAAGACAAAAAAAAAATGCAAAAATGACAACGGGACCCCAAATTCAACGTAGAAAGGTAGGACATCATTACTCAATTTATAGAGCTTGGAAGAGTATCTATGAGTGACAACATCATTCTCTGACTGATGGCGAAAGACAACTCATGCTGTATGAGGAAATGAGATTCCATAAACCAGTATCCAAATAACACAAACAAAATCCATGAAAAGGTAAAATATATTTCTCTTTATTAGGAAGGTAAAAGTAAATCTAAAAAATAGAAACCATTGATATTAGAAAACTGCTCTATGGCTCAGCAATGTGATTGGATAAAGGGTACCCTAGAATCTAGTGATACAAGCTAAGGAGGACAATAGAGAACCGAAAATCTACATAAATAGAAAGCTAATGGATACTATAAGAAATGGATCAGCCACTATACCCTTGCTGCCGAGGCATGAATTTTGCCAATAATGTCCTCAAGTGACACAGACCGAGCAGCATACCTGTGGGTGGCGAATCGTCTCTCCCCTAAATCTTTTTACATCGGATTATCACCTCAACGGTTTTAAATCCCCATCTTTGGGGGGAATGGAGCCTTCGAAAGCGGGTCATTATTTGAATCAATGGTCGGACCAGTAGGTACCTGAGATGTCATGGGCGTGCGCGAAGTAGCAATTTTCGCAACACCATTGCTGAACGGTTCCTGTTGATTCCTTGTTTCTGTTCCGGCATTTGGAGGGCCATTGCTTAATGTGTCTTTTAGAACTCCTGAATCGGTTCTGGCCAACGGTGAATACTTCGTTTCTGAAAACAGCAAAGGATGAGTGTCATTAGTTTTGAAAAATTTAAACATACTCTTGAGGGATTCAGTAATCAATCAAACTTATTGTCCTAACCATCTGCTGAACTACCTTCCTATTGTGCCCAAAACTTATTTGGCATTCATCCCAGAGAGAGATTACAGAGGCTTAACTAAGGTTGATTTAATTAGTAGAAGAATGGTAGAGAGAGAGAGAGAGAGAGAGAGAGAGAGAGATTTCATTTGTTTGTTTGGGAAGAGTGGTGGAAAATGTAAACTAAACATTGCTGCACAACTCTCATATGCACAAAAAACCTGACTCGTCTTCTGGGAAAAAAATGCACGAACGTGATTATCTAAAAGGTGATTTCAAATTAAATCTCAGGATTCCCCAACCCCACCCCAAATTTTCAAACTTTTCTTGCGTATTTTTCGTCTGAGTAGATATATTTTTTTCCTTTCCCTTTATTTCTCACTTCACTTTCTAGCATATTCCTTTATTCTACAGAGGGATCGTGAGATTCTGTTTTGAGGTATTTATAAGCCAAAATACAGTGTTAAAATTTGGTAGAAAATGATAGTTTTATCTTATCAAGGGTAGTTACAGCTTTTTCATCACCTCTGTTTTAAAATCTGTGTTAGGACTAAGGAGAGAAATTGAACCTGCTACAAAATTTGAATTAGGACAGAGGAAAGATAGGACCTTACCTCCTTTTATTTCTCCAAAAGTGATAAGCCGGTTAAGACAATCTCGAAACTTTGTCAAAACTACCCTTTCTTGCTCTGCATAAACTTCTGTCATGCCTTTGCCATGCGGCAACTGTGAAGATGTATTAGGGTCACTGCCCATTAACCCTTTTGGAGAAGAAGCAGCCATAAATGTATCTTGTTCGTCACACCACAATGCCTGAGTTCCGGGAGACATTGGCCTCCCTGTCAATACATCCGCACCATCTGAAGTGGACTCACTGGGGCTAATTTTCTCAACATGGTTTCCGCTTGAGCAATCATCAGCTACAGCTTTCTCAACTTCGGAATCCTTATGGATTTGTATCCGATCTTCTGCCTGCCTCTCCATTGCATTTTTTTGGTCTGGAAATACAAAAATACGTAATTATTGAAGCCATTAGCTTAAATGAGGCATTTTTGTTGAAGTAACTTTACAGGTTCCATTTTTTATGAAAAAAGATTATAATATCAACATTGGTTTGCCCATTTACATTTATGTTATATTAGTTAGGGCAATTTTTCCTATAGTGTATGTTGTTTGCAGATGATATTGTCCTGGGTAGATAAAACTGCTAGAGGTACTAATACTAAATTAGAAATTTGGAGAGAAGCATTAGAACCGAAAGGCTTTAGGATAAGTAGGAATAAAACTAAGTATATGGAGTGCAAGTATAGTGGTAATGGAGGTGCTCATGTAGAAGGAGTGAGGATTCAAGACCAGGCGATACCAAAAAGTGATCATTTTTGGCATTTAGGCTTACAGATGATGCGACTCATAGGATCCAAGTTGGGTGGCTCAAGTGGAGAAGCGCTACTGGTGTACTATCCTTTGGGTAAAAAACTTAATCCAGATTATTGATTTTTTGGTTTTTTGTCAAATAATCCAAAAAACCGGTTTGATTTTTTCTTAAACTTAATCCAAATTATTCCCTCCTTTGGCTAATAATCCAGATTATGGATTATTGGATTATTCGTTTGTCCTTATTCAAAAAATTCTGGTTTTTTGGATTAAGATTATTACCCAAAGCACTCTGGTTTTTTGTACCCCAAAAAACCAAAAATCTGGATTAAGTTTTTTACCCAAAGGAGGCCAAAAGAATACCCACCACAAAAACAATAACATAACTCATTTAGTCCCCAATAATTGGGGGTATGGGCGGGGGATGGATAGGAGATAGACCTAACCTTTGGCAATAAATGCACAAAGTGGCTGTTCCCAGAATACCATTGAAACAGATGGATTGGAGACAGACCTAACCTTTGGCAATAAATGCACAAAGTGGCTGCTCACAGAATACCACTGAAACAGTGGTCCCCCTATGCACAAAAGAATACCCACAAAAATGAAAGGAAAATTCTATAGAACTGCCATAAGACTAGTGATGTTTTATGAGACAGAATGTTGGACTATTAAGAAACAATAAGTGAGCAACATGAGTATAACCGAAATGAGAATGCTGAGATGAATGTATAGTAATACTAGAAGGGGCAAGATTAGAAATGAAAAGATGCATGGGATCATGGGATGGTAGGTGTTGTGCCTATAAAGGAGAAGTTGGGAGAAAATATATTTTGCTGGTTTGGAGTATCTACCGTAAACCTGTAGATGCAATAGTACAGAGATTTGATAGGATAGTTTTGGGTAGAAACACTACGGAAAGGGAAAGACCCAAATTGACACTAGATGATGTAGTTTGCAAAGATATGAGTCTTCTAAGACTAAGAACAAGTAGCACTTGACAGAGCTCAATGAAAAAGTAATATCCACGTAGCCAACCCCAATTGATTAAGGCTCGGATTGGTTTGGTTTGGTTTGGTTTGGTTTGGTTTGGTTTGGTTAGTTTGGATAGGTTCCCTGGCTGATATAAACTTAATGGATATAAAACTTATTGTCCAACGGACATGCTTTCCTTAAAACCTCAGAATTAACAAAACATACTGTTCTGTCATGCACTGCATTTATTGTAAGCCAGCATTTCTATTTCTGTGTATAAATATCCACATATACCTGTTAGAGTCTTAGCGACTTCTTCTGAAAACACCACCAAAACGGAACAAAGCTCCTTCAAGTCCTGTGGTTGGATGATGTCTGCCAAGAGCGACCTTAAACCACTACATACCAGTTAGTTCTGTAAACAAGTTCTGAAGTAACATTTCCATGAAGGGTAAGAACAGTTACCTGTATGTAGATTTTGAAGGGCCCAACGATGCACTGTTTCCAACAGGTGCAACAGGAGGGGAAGCCAAAGAAGGAGAGTGAGCAGAAGCATTTAGACAGTTTCCCTGAAAAGCATAATATGGATACAGGTGAACTATTGTGCATTTTGATAGCCCCAAAAATATGAGAGAACACTTAACACTAAGCCACAAAAGAAAAAGTCACCTGGCAGCAAAATTAAGTAAATTGTCTGTTTTTTGGCCACACTGAGTAGGTGCAGTTGTTACCAAAAAACAGGAGCGAGATATTAATTTATGATGACTACTAGTTATGTTTACTCATGTACAGAACAACTAAGCTGAGAAGATAAAATGTGAAAAAGAGACACTAATAGCAATTTATTGTTCTTTTATTTTTCTTCAAAGAACCACTCAATAGCCCATCCTTAATGGACACAAATGACAAATAAATAGCTTACCTGCTGGAATTGCGCAAGCCTGTGAACAGATGGATCTTTGGCCGTTTGCCCAAAAAAGAGATCTTGACCCTTCCTTTTCCTGGATACTGGAGGAGATCCATAGCCGGAGGAACCAATAGCACCAGTGATGGCAGCATTTGCTGCCTGCTGGATATATGCCATGTTGTTGGCATGGTCTCCATGGAAGAGAGCTTGCCTCTCTTCACTGCCATCGAAATTTTTGCAGTCGATACACTTACAGTTTTCAGAGCAGAGAATATTGGCTTGGAAGCACTCACAATATTTTTTGAGACACCCTGATTTCTTGCAGTGACACCCCTTGTTGTGCTTTACCAACACCAAAACTTCCCCAACCTCCTCCTACGTATGGCAAGCCAGTCATATGCATGTCAAAACAGTAGTCCAAGGAGAACAGAATATCTAGCTATAGGTTTAATGACAAGAAATAATATTGCTAAAGGTAAATTCTAGAACCTTTAATAGTTCAAGAGATGTTAATAAAAAAACTCCTCAAGAATCACTAACAGATTCAACAATAACAAAATAGCATAAGTAACATCTAGTTTGTGGGATCAACCGATCAAAGTTCCAAGGTAAGCGTAAAGTGATCTGAATAATTCATAAATGAAAATATAAAAATGAAATTTCAGAAAGTAATGTTCAATATCCATGTATACTTCTACACACGCACACACACACTCACACACACAAAAAAACAAAAAAACAAAAAACAAAAAACAAAAAACAAAAACAAATACTCCAAATATACATACCTTAATATCCCTACTGCCATGTGGACTACTAGCAATTTTTGGCCTGAATGCATTTGGATTACGCTCTAAGGTAGCTTCAACAGCTTCTCGCCTAGCCCCCTCATTTTCAACATTATTGTGACAATTTACACAGTTGCACCCATCACAGTAGATGCCAGATGCAAAGCACTCACAATACCTGACCAATATGTTGCCAGATTAAAAGCCATGCCGCGCCAGATTAAAAGCCATGCCGCATAAACTTACAAAAATAACAAGAAACAACTCAACTTCCACAATGGCCAGTGATAAAAAAAAAAACAAATAAAGAATCTGTGACTCAAAAATTATAAAGCTTTACCAATGCATAATATACCTAGAGGTGAGTCTTATATTCTTTGAAGGCTTATAAGCATATCTGCATATGGACTAGCCTTCTTGGTTGTTAGGAGCTATAGTTTTTGGGTAGAACTCAACCACAAAATCTAGCTATTGAAGCATCAATTTTATCAACCACAAATTACGTTCAGCCCGAAGCATTGCGAGCCTTTTGCTTCATGTCCTCTCTTACAAGCATCGTGTTCACTTGACAACACTTGCAACGTGCAAACCAGCGATACACACTCTGCCCTTAGGTGCACGGAATGAGAGTGGGGGAATATAGAAGCTTCCGAGCGTGAAAGGAAGGCGTTCATAGATTACAAAAATAATGCAGCGTCGAATATACACTTTAAGAGTACCAATTTTAGGGAGTAAAAACATGGGCCAAGTCCACCATAAGTGTAAGAAATGGGCTAGTGTTACCGTGTTACAATAGACGGTTTTCTTTCAAGATATCATGACTTGGGTCAGAAACGTGAGTTCATCAAAGACCAATTAATAAAGCCAAATTGTAAATCCTTGTTTTTCTATACAAGGATCATACAAAAGCTCCCATCTCCATAAGGAGCGTGCTCCCATTTCAATGGGGAGCGGGCTCTTAAGGTGGGAGCGGCACCACTTTAGGAGCTCCCTACCTACTAAGACCCTGTCCATCCCTGGTGCCTCAGCTCTGATATGATGTTATCCAGTCTAGTATAGAAATCAGTCCTAAAAGCGAGAAGCATTGATGCGACGGTACCCTCACGCATATAAACTACACAGTACTTTCGTACTTGGGCGGTCTCATATTTGGCTTCATAATAGGCAAACTGCACCAGGAGATTAAATGAATGTTAAATGAACTGATCACATAACTATTATTATCCATATTAGTTCTCACCTTATGGTAGTTTGAGCACAAATAGTAAACAAAGATAGTAAACAACGGGATGCCACTATTAAATATGGTGCCAAACAGTTAACAGCTATAAGAGAACAAGAGTATAAACTATCGTAGTACATAAGTTATACAACCATACACCATGTTAGCTCTCCAATAAAATCTTTCATACTACCAATAAAAGGAGGCATGCACTTACAACTTCAAGCATTTTGAATGTTTGCAGTTGCACTGTTTTTGCTTCTTTGGAGTGCCGTCTTTCACTTCAACATTTTTCCTCGCAAGAGTTTTAGGGGACTCCGGTTTTCTGGAGAAAGAGGAGAAATGTCATTTCATCAGCATAATGCATAGATTTTTTAGCTTCTAAGGCTAGCAGAAAGTATTACATTACAGACTTACTCATGCATAAAATGGTACAAGAACTCACAAAAAATATAAGTTTCAACGTAAGTACACGAATGCATAAGGAAACAAGATAAATAAGCATTCAGAACTATAGGCTATTATCATCCGACAATTAAGAGAGAGAATTTACTTCTTGCAACTCATTTTCTCTTAAAATAGTGTACAATATGCTGTTAAAACCTCAAGGTGATGCATGTGTGGAGGAGGGGAGAGAGAGAGATAGAGAGCACTTGTTGTTTTCTGGCATCCCTCTTTTAAGAACCGGGATTCGCAGAGCGGGATTGTATACAAGCAAATTTCTTCTGGAACCACAATTATATATGGGAGAAATTATGATAAGAAAAAATGAAAAATATGGCAACAAAGTCCAGATAACTAGAAAAAAAAATGAATACTCCAGAAGGGAGTTCCTTGTGATGGAACTTGAAAAAGAAAAATGAAAAATCTATGAACCCTCACAAGCCATGTCCATCAGAAACCGCCAAAGATGCCCATAACTGCTGAAATACAATCAATTCCAAATAAAACCATTAAGGGTGCAGGTTTGGCACATAAGCGACAGCCCAGGGCACGCAAGGCTGACAAGGGATGGATGGATGTGGCCTCACCCCCACATGCTGAGAGGCTGTTTCGTGTAAGGTATACAAATCAACTAGCTCAACATATAAATGGGGTCAATTGTGCAACTCAACTCATGAAAAAATTTGCACTTGGAGTTTCTGTGACATTCTAAAGACTATCAAATGCTGACATGATAAAAATATATTCTAACGGAGACATTGTTAACCTCCCATCACCATCTGGAAAAGGGAAATGCACACTAATAAATTATCTTACGAAGATAAGCTACATAGGGTGCCGGGCCATAAATTCCTATCTCGGAATCTCTGGTAAAATAGTCCAAACTCTAATTCTAATTCGAGCCACAACTACAGACCACTTTCCATAGACTGGAATAGCCCTCCTTTGTTAAAACATCCAGAAGATTTTACATTTTCAAGTATTTTCCATCTGAAATTTAAAATCTCATAACCAGAGTCCTACTTATTATGGACTTTCCCGATTAAATAGCCAATTTTGAACAGAGAAAATCAGAACATCAGAAACCTTTGAACCACACAAAATTGGGAACTGCCACACTAATTTTCTTCTCCCCTCTCTTCTACTTCCACATCTCAGATTTCATTAGGAAGTAATCTCAATCAAAAAGTTTCCTCTTTCCCTCTTTTGCATAATACGAATTGCACACGCATCGCGTGTGCCAAGGCCTCCGGTACTTAATTAAGCGTAAAAGAGCAATATCATCTCTCTTTCTACTACACCATTTCAGGTCAATTTAGGCTTGCCTTTCTCCCTAGAATCTCCAAGATCAAACCTTTTCTCAAAAATTTGAATTTTCACCAATTAAATCGTAACAGTATAAATTGTAAACTTACATAGGTCGTATTGAAGGAAGAGGCGATTGCGACAGTAGCAGTTGCTGCGGCAGCTGCGGTTGTGGCCTCAGCGGCTGCACCAGCGGCTGGGCCGCCACCGGTTGCTGAGGGTGTTCTGGCAACACCAAAGCCGCCGCCGATGCACCACCAAAATCCAGCTGCCTCTTTGCCGGCAAATCCAACGGCGTCGTATCCGGCTGAGCTATCTTTTTCGGAGGGAAACTATCCCCTCCTTCACCTCTCTCCATCACCTCCAAAGAAACTCAAAATCCACTAACCACCAACGCAATCACTCCAAAAAAAACACTCAAAATTTCTCAACCTATTCACTCAAATTCGATGACGCTCATCTAATAAACCCCACGAATTCAACAAATCCTTCCCCAAATTCAACACCTTCAAAACCAAAACACAATTCAAAAAGCGAAACTCAGCCGATTTGTAGCTGAGATTCGTGCGGAAATCGCAGTAATGTTGGTTTGAGAGAACAGTCGTGGATTGACCTGAATCAAACGAAACCTTCGATTCAAAAACTCGCGTACGAATGTGTGTGCGTGTGTGTATCGGTGGGGAAGAGAGAGATTGGTGACATGTAGAGAGAGAAAATCGAAAGGGAAGGGTAGGAAAGAGGAAGAGCGAATGGGCTTTCGTCGCTCCTCCCTCTCGAGCTTTTGAAATTTCAATTTTGCAAATATTAGACGGTATGATTCGCGTGAATGATACCATCATACGGTGATTAGTCGATGATGGAATCCGACGGGTATTATTCATAGGGAAGTTGATAGTCATTGACTGACCGTACGATTATTAGACCGGACTCGCCGTGTGTTTACCTCTCAATAAAACTTCCTCGTCATGCAAACCTGTTTTTCTATAACTAAATGTCCGGGACAGCTTTCGTGTACCTTAAATAATTCCGGAGCTTTGAAATTAATAACCGTATAAACTTTTAGTAATGGAAAAGGAATTGATAGTACGTGTAAGTTTCAAACTTGAGACTCTAGGATGGAAAAAATGCCTACGCCCCATTCCATAAATGAATTCTTAAGGGTTTTTTATTTTTCACTCTTTGCGAGATATGTCATTATTATCACATACATCAACAAAAAAATTCAAAAATAAAAAGGCCAAGTTAAAGCATCTCCAATGGATTTGGTTTGAGTATATTAGAGTCCCTAATAACATAACCAAAAACGGATAACAAAAATTCACCAACTCAATTTTTTATTATTCATTTTTGGGATTATTCAGCTTAGCAATGTTGATGCCCACAAAAATTCACCAACTCAATTTTTTATTATTCATTTTTGGGATTATTAAGCTTAGCAATGTTGATGCCCACAAAGACGTAACCAATCTAAGCTGGCAAAAATTCAAATACGATCATTTTCCTTCTCAACTTATAGAGTTGGGGATCCTATAGTGCAGTCCCATCATTACGTGGTTGTAGTGCGGCATTCGAGCTGTTGATCGCACAATCAATGGTCTAGATTTCATCTCGACACTTACATGATCCGAGCCTTCCATTGCCAATATGCAATAAATAAATAAAAAGGGCTCGAATGCTGCACTACAGGATCTTCGGATCCCATTTTAATGGTCTGCGTTGAATGACATTATAGTAAAATAGGAGTATAAGTGAAAGTGGAGAGTATTTGCTAAAATTCATAAAATGGCCAACATTGTTAAATGCAAAACCATTTGTCCAAGGATGGAGCCAGAAGGGGGGGCCAATAAATGCGGTCACCCCTGCAAAGAAAAAAAACCCTCTAGTATTATATAGAAAAAGAAAATTTTCCTATGAATTTTCCTATCACACAAAGCATTTTGGAAAAAAAATTCGTCCATGCATAGTGAAATTTCTGGCCCTGTCCCTGCATTTTTGTCAAAAATGGAGAGTGAGTTTCAACTACCAATCAAATACTTATTTGCTTTTGTATATAGTGAATTTCGAAAAATAAGGCCTCGATTGGCTGTGGGTTTAGATGGGGGTATAACTTATACCCCTACTCTTATCCCGGTCCCACGTATTAGTGCATGGTTTGGGAGCCAAAACTCTACCCCTGCCAATTTACCCAAATACCCCCCATTGTACCCATTGGCACCCCTGTCTCGTTGGCTGTTAACAGCAACCAAGAAACCGAATTCCATTTTTAATATTTTTACGAAGCTTTGCGATTTCTTTCGGATAAAAAAATGAAGTACTTTCGCGTATTTTTTTTTTATTTGCACCAAATTAAACTATTAATTGAGATCATTAATTCGATACAAAAAAAGTTTTAAAAATGTTATACTTTAGAATTTGACATTGTTGGCTTGTTTGGCAGTATGCTTCAAATAAAAACATAAAGTACTTTCACATTAATTTTTTTACTTTTTTTTTGCACCAAATTAAACTACTAATTGAGATCTTTAATTCGATACAAAAAAAATTAATTTTTTTCATACTTTAGAATTTGACATTGTTGGGGAATAACATAAAAATTACTAACTAGTTATTATTAGAAACGAAAAAAAAATTAGGTGGTACGCAATATTATTAAAATGAGTAATTGAAAAAATAATAACTAAATATTTTAATTTTAGACATAAATAATAAAAATAATTATTTATTGAAAAGTATAATTAATTTATTTTAGTATTGTATTTATGTATTTATTTTATCATAAAATCTAATATGACTGTACAAGGGCAAATAAGTCATTTGCAAGTTTTTACATCATCCACCCAACTTTATCCCCCTTTATCACAAATTCATCCAAACCACATGCTATTTAGGACTTGGGGTTGCTGCTGTGCAGCCCCCTGCACAGCACCGTACCTTGTGCACCCCATAGCGCGGTTGCGCCGGAATTTTTTCGACGATCGGAGACGTTCACCGCGTGAAGCTCGTCGAGTACTACAAGTGTACCAAAAATCAACTCGATCGGATATGGTTAAGTGCCTCATCGGAACACAAATAACTTGAAAAACATAGGTTCAGCTGTTTTGTTCCAATGTTTGTGTTCATTTGTGTTCCATTTTTTTCCGAGGTATTTGTGTTCCGATGAGACACTTAACGATATCGGATCGAGTTGATTTTTGGTACACTTGTAGTACTCGACGAGATCTACGCGATGAACATCTCCGATCGCTGAAAAAATTCTGGCACGGCCGCGCCATGGGGTGCATAGTACGCTGTTGTGCAGGGGGCTGCACAGCAGTAACCCCAAGTCCTACTATTTAATCCTCCTCCATAAATGTCATATCAATGTGGGTCCACCCTTACTAACTAATACCCCTTATTATCTTATTTCCTTAGGCCTCGTTTGATTCGCGGACTAAAACAGGTGGGATTAATAGTCCTAGGATTGATAGTCCTGGACTATTTGTCCTGAGACTAATTTAGTACTGAATCTCACATAATCCCATGTTTGATTCATGCAGGATTAACATTGGGATATCTCATATTTTGTTCAATTCCATGTTTGGTTCCTTAAACTACATTCGGGATTAATTTCAAGACAAAGTCTCTCTCTCTCTCTCTCTCTCTCTCTCTCTCTCTCTCTCTCTCTCTCTCTCTCTCTCTCTCTCTCTCTCTCTCTCAATTCCATATTCAAGATGTTGAGGATAGAGACTAATCAAGTGGATTGGCAGTGAGTAAAACTAAACATCAAAATCTGGGTTAGAGAAAAAGCATCTTTTTTGACATTTCAAGAACAAGAGCCACAAAACCTACAAAACATGGTATTGCTCATAAGACGGGCATACAAAGAGCAATATGGATACAAACCAAAAGATGGAGCTATGCATAACTTGTATGTACAGCAACAAAGAAAGAAAGACCAAATGGGACTCTTTCACTTGTGTATGTACAACAACAAAGAAAGAAAGACCATCAAAGGCAGAAATTTCACATAAACAAACACAAAAAACACAAAAATTTTGAACGTCTCCTTCATTCAATCGGAGAAAACGAGACATGTAGACTTGTAAATTTGGAAATTTCACTTTGACTTTGACTATTCTATGGATATCTGTTGACTGTGATCTATCCTACATGAATATTCCTTATATTTTGGTTATTAAAAATTGAGGGCGTGACACATATGATCAAGTGGGCTCACTTGACCTCACTGACTTTCACAGTACTTATTAATTCTACCACAATTCTACTCCCTCCATCCATTTTTAAATGACCAATATAGGAATACGTGTAATTTCAAATCCCTAAAAAACATATTTCCCTATATAATTTTTTAATTTATTTTATACCAAATTATAGTGCTCATTTAGTACTTTAATTGGTGAAAAAAAAGTGTTATACGAAAGTACATTTTTTAACGTCCACAAAAATACACGTTTCTTAAAGGGATTACTTAAAAAGAGATGGAGGGAGTAGTATATGTCGGGGCAATTCTATTTGCAACCCCTTATTTACTCCATGCAACCTACTAAAAACTTCACACAATACTCCTAAATTACACTATTGGCTAAAGAAGAAAATGCCCCTCTTCTTACTCGTTTCCCTCCTCCATCACACCGAACCATACACCACCCACCCCTCTTTTGACCTACCACCGCCACCCCTTTCCACCTCTGAATTCCTCGTTCATCCCACTCTCAAAGGAGAGCGAAGGAACACACATCCAATCAATTGAGAGTTCCTCTCCTTCCATTGAAGATAATGACCCATTTTTAGGTTTATTTTCAATTCAAGAAGAAACAATTGGATTGAAATGGAATCCTATTTCAATCCTCTGTGATGGACATTGTACCTTTCGTGGAGCTGAAATCTAATGAAGATGTAAGAAATCCATTTGAATAATAAAAACTCAACTGGAAAAAACTGCCCAAAATTTTGACATTCACACCCTGAAGAACGACTATATTTTCGACATTCACACACTGAAATATGTGCACATATTCGACATTTGGATACCAAGTAGGTACTTCGAAAACTTCATATTTTAGCAGCATACATTTCGACAAGCTAATGTCGAAATTCATCATAATTTCCGATAAACTAATGTCGAAATTCATACATTATTTCGACGTTTGGATACCGAAGTAGATACTTGGGAAATTTCTTAATTTGACAACATACATTTCGACAAGCTAATGTCGAAATGCATCATATTTTTACGACTTTAGCTTGTCGAAAACTATGATGTATTTCAACATTTACGTACTAAAATAGATACGAGCAGAAATCCAATTTACACAGTTTACTACTTGCAGGGCCATACAGACAGAGAGATAATGGTGGTGGTTGAGACAGTGGTGGTGGTCGACCTGTGGGAGAGAGGAGGGAGGGGTGGTCGACTGGTGGGAGGAGGGATAGAGGTGGTGGTTGACTGGTGGGAGGGAGGAGGGAGAGAGATTTCAATTTTTTTAGAGAGAGAGGAGAAAGACGATAGGGAAGGGGAGACGGGAGGAAGTGTAATTTTTTAGGTTTTTGAGAGGGGTGTTTTAGGAAGTTTATGGGTATTTAGTGGGCTGTATGTAGTAAATTTGTTGGAGAATTTTAGTCGTAAGTTGTATGAAGAAATTGAATTGTATGGAGAAAATAAGGGGTTGCAAATAGAATTGCCCATATTTTATGAGTTTGACCCTCAACTTTAATGGAATTGCCTCAAGTATGAAGCGACTTCTCTAAAGTTGTAGATTTGCCCTCCTCTTAACACTTCATTTTGTCTGACTATCCGTCAATAAGCGTGGATAACACTCAAAAGGAATAAATAAGCCCATTACATCATCCAAACCCAACTTGGCAGCCCAAAAGAAAAATAAATAAATAAATAAACCAAAAAAAAAAAACCCTTATTCCAAAAGAACAAATCTTCTTCTTCAGGCAGCCAAACAGTTGGACATCCCGCAGTGACAATCATCTTCCCGCATCGCCATATTAGGTTCGGTGAACCTAACCTACAACCAGGGCCGGCCCAAGCCCTAGGCTCAAGAGGCCTGGGTCTAGGGCATCCAAAAAAACTCAAAAATAAGGGCACTCTTGCACATTTTAATTTTGGGCTTGAATAGAAGTCTTTTTTTAGGCCCACATTGCATACATTTCACCAATACAGCTCGCTAAGCAATGCTGAGCAGTAAGTTTAGATGGGTTCTCTATTTATAGGCATTCATTGCCTTTGATGTTTCAAAGTTGGGCGATGTGGGATTCAAGAAAGAGGCATTTACTTTGTTCCTTCACTTCAAGTACACGGCTTCACTCCTTCACTTCTCGTCCCACATCGAAAAAAGAAGGTAAGGAGGCATTCATTTCTTCCTATAAAATGCGTTGGACCAGTTCTTGATTGATGTCATGAGGCGCTTGCATGTAGCGCTTGCATGATATGTGCGAGTTACACATGAGTATGCAGTAATATGTATGAAAGATGTATGCATACACGTATATGTAAGCATATATGCTAGCTCACGTGCTCACTTGAGCTAGTTCAAAAAAATTTAGCTGAATATGATTGTTAAGTAAACAAACGGGCTTAGCTTGCTTAGCTCTGGAAAAAATTTTAGGGCACAATTTTTAAAATTAGGCCTAGGGCAATGGAAAGCCTTGGGCCGGCCCTGCCTACAACAAGAGTTGTGTCCAAAATATTCCGGCCGTATCCCTCGTATATTCCGCACCTACACCCGTGTCCGGTCGCAGTGTCGATTCAGGTACTTTGCCCAAAAATGTGGATACACGTATAATGGACATAAGAATTTGAAGCTTTTTGTTTTATCTTATTTTGAAGTCACTATATGTTAAATTCTCTTCGTGAAAGGGTATAGATAAGCGTCAAAAGCGATTTCATTTGATTAAACATGGGACCCCAAACTACGTAACGAGAAAGTGAAAAATATTACAGGCACAAACTGCTAGGTGAAAGATGGATCAACGGTAAAGTTATTGGAGGATTGAATTGGGCAGTTGCCGCATAAGGTTAATTGGGTAATATTTCCGCTAAGAGCGTTTTTAGAATAAACTAGTTTTTCACAATTTTTTATGTGATGTATTGTGAGAGAATGACCTGTCTCAATTTTTTTTATTAACTAGTGAAACACTCCTTATTTCCTTAGCATTCGGTATACTTCTGCTTCTATGGTTACCTTAGTATAACAAACACCCTATGATTGTTGAACTAATAAGCACACAGTGAAATTTTTAATCCAAATCCAAATACACAAAATTGGTGACAGAAGCACCTATCCTGAGAATGAAGAAAATAGAGTCAGAGTCAAAGTCAAAGTCAATGTCAATGTGTGATGTTAAAATACTATTTCGCCCTTATCTTCATCTTTTTGCTTTAAAACGATTTAAAATTCCCTTTTAACCCTTTGCATCTTGCCCACAGGACATGCCTGAGAAACCATCTGCTAACCATAACTAAAATGGTAAATGCATCATTCCCAGTTCAAATTTGGTAAGAGTAATAATAGAGATACAGATGCAAGCTCACAAATTCAAACACATATATAGCCGGAATCACCTGACACACTTTGGTTTGTGTTCATAGCATTTTTGTTTAGGTAAATACATTGCCAAGCAACGACAATACAGAAAATTCTAATGATTCATAATTTAAGCCACATTAATTTAAAAGCTACTCCGTCATTACAAACAAAACTGGGACTGGAAGTTGAGGTAAGCAAATCGACACAATTCATGATCAAAGAAAATCCAGAGCACATAAAAATGCCTACACTGTGAACTACCATGGTAGAACAGAGATGTTAAAATGGTGGCAGGAGAACAAAACTCACCAAGAGAGAATTCTTACAGAAAATACTGGAATTTTCCACGGATGAAGGATCCAAGCAACCGCCACGAATTCTGTCTTGAAATTAAAATCCGTAATTGCCATTGGTATCTCGACAAGATTTTCCGTTATAGCACTGTCATCCGGAACCGTATATAATTCTCAACAAATGAAACGAACTGAATACCTTGGCTAGGATTTTCAACAAACACAAAATCTTGTTCTCTACCGTTCAAGCTTCTTCAAAGAAAGAAACACCTCCCCAAGTTGAGATTCACAAGCAGCATGAGCATCTGATCCCAAAGCTTTAAGAAATGATTCAGACAGGTTAAGGCCAGTAATAATCTGAAAAACCCTGCTGCAGAACTTCCGAGCTTCAGCCCTTCTAGATTGCTTTTCCGGCATATTTATTACCCACTCCTTTATCAGTTGACTTAGTTTTGGAATATGTCTGCCTAATGTTTTCCTTGATTTCGCCCTTTCATCGTTGGTGACAGAAACCAACGACTTGAGTCTTTCAATTACCAATTCAAGCGCTTCGACTCGGCGGAACTCTGATTTTGAACTGCAACATCTCTCCAAAAGGAATCCAAAGAGATGATGACCGATCCATGGTCTTCTTCTGAATATTTCTTTCAAAAACTCAGTCTTGGTTTGAGACTTTTTACTGTCAAAATATGTCGTCAAAGCATCTTGGAAAATACCAAAAACACGGAGGAGTTGAGATTCGGAAAAATTTCTTGCGTCGATGATTTTTAGAATCCAAAATGTTGAATTTTGAGCTAGAGAATTGATCATCTTGTGTCGACTCCAGGAGGCTGACTGCTTCTTCTTTGATGGGTTGACAATAGATTTCTTTTTCTTGAATGGTTTCGATGCCAATTTCAGGTTCTTTTCCAAGAGAGATTCAAGAATAGACAGTTGCACAGCCTCTCCTTTCGGAAAGTCCTTTGCCTTGAAAATTTTCTTTTGCAGGATTCCCCATATGCGCTGACCTAGCTGCTCGCTGCCTTCTGTTGTATGGGGGTTAACAAATGCCTGGGTCAAGTTAGAGTAAACCTTCAATACCTGGGGCTTTCCTGTAAAACAAAACAGAAATTAGTAATAATTCAATATTAGTATAACTTAGATTGTTCCAAATCCAAACCCTTTAAAAGCGGGAAAATAGAAAGCTCAAGGTCAACTGTTTTGGTAGTTTGTCTTTTCTTTTTTTCTTTGTTTTTTTTTCCTAAAGGCTCAATCAACGGGCAATCAGAATCAACCCATAGACCATAGTATAACAAGCTAAGTATTATAGAAAGTAAATAACCGAAAAAATATAACATAATAACAATTCAGTCTTTTAACAATAAACAGGAGAACTGTCTAGTTTTACGATCAATATGACAGCCTTTAAAACAACGAAGCCATTTTACAAGGAAAGTGATTCACGATGTTAAATAGTTATATCAAGACTAACGGAGTCTTAGTTTTGAGAGAGAGAGAGAGAGAGAGAGAGAGAGAGAGAGAGAAGAGGGGGAATACATGCCTGGATTCTCGTGCAAGTAAATTTCCAACAATGAGAGAACACGAAGTTTGAAGAGGACAAGCTGGGAATGAGCAGTTTCACCCCCAGCCTGGTTCTTGCGCTCTTTGAGGATTCTTGCAACATAAGTATCCATGCGGAACATCGCATCATCATCCATTCCCCCATCAGATTCCTCATCAGAACCTTCAGTAAGTTCTTTATCAACCGCCTCAATTCCAACAACTGCCTCAGAGTCATCCGTCTGACCGTCACTCTCCCCAGTTTCACCTGTCTCAGCCTCATCAGATTCCTCAGCTTCTTCGATACCAAGAAGATCGTCGTCATCATCGCCGTCATCATCTTCACTGTTTGCTTCTTGATGTCTAGCTGGTTTTAAATCTTTCTTTATGACTCGCAACATCCGAAGCAGTCCTTCGTCGGTAACTTCTTCGCAGAAATATTTGAAGACCTGCAAAGCCATTAGGCATTAGATATATAAAAAAAATGTAACTGTATACAGGAGTCCTATGAACAAAATAAGCATTAAACAACGTAAGATCATTAAACAACGTAAAAAACAGACTCTTAAAACCAAAGCATCATTTCAAATATACTCATTTCTTATGCCAAACCATAGTTTAAAATATTTGGTATTTGATGGACTTGGCTTTCCATAGCTGACTGGCTACATATTAACACCACAAAAGAATGCCATTATTTGTTCTTTCTGCTAGTTTTCTACCTTCAAATCCCTCATCACACCAAGAGTCCATAGGCACACACGCCTGATAAATTTTGAAAAAATCACAAACTAATTTACAAGCTTTCGACTAATAAAAGATGAACAATTGCTGTTCAAAAAAAAAAAAAAAAAAAAAAAAAAAAAAAGAAGAAGATGAACAATTGGTACACATGAAATAGTGCGGAGAATAAAAACTTTGATGTTTTGACATTCACCTGCTCAATAGCAGAACGCATAGGAGCAGACGATTCCGGAAGCAAAGAAAGTAGCGTATCCAAAAGGACATCCATTAATGCAGGAACTCCATCACCATCCGTTTCATCATCTCCAGACGAGTCGAGAAGATCAGGAGTGGCAAAAGCTTTTTTACAGCAAATAATAAGTTCAGAGGAAGCTTCGGAGAAATCTCCCGGTCGCAGGAGAACTTGCAGTACCAACTGGATGAGCAAGTACCTCAGGGCTCGCAACTTATTCCCATCTGTACTCATTCCACAGTTTCTCTCCTGCAAATGGATTTTAACCATTTTACGTTACATACTTTTTCACTTTAACAGCATATGAACTACAAATAGATGCTTTCTAAGGGTAAGAACACATGACTTCAAACTTGATGCAGGATTTAAAAAGGTTTTCCTGCACCATAATCAAGGAACAAATTTCTATTTCCTAGGAGACTGAAATGAAACATCAGTGGAATCCAACAATACCACTGTTTCACCCGACAAATACCCAAATGCATTGAACCAAGTGGAAATTCTATGAATCATAATGAAACATTGAGTTGTTTAGACACATGTCGGATATAAGAAATATCCAAAAATGACATTTCTTATGTTCCCAAACTATTTTGACATATTCAGACTAGAATTGCCTTTTGGACGAAAGCTAACTTTGCTCTGAATGAATACTCGGTGGAGGATTTTAAAAGGCATAAAGGGCATTAGGAAGCTAAAGGTTGCAAAGATTTCAGAGGATGTCTAATAGTGTTTTCTCATGCTACTTATCTGATGCTGAAGCTGCTTCTATTCGATGAACATTTCTGTTTTTGCTGCTTCTGTCTGATGTCTCTGTGATGCTACTTCTGTCTTGCTGTGGAGATGCTTGAATTCAGGAGGTTTATCCGACATTTTGTGAAGATGTTAAGTTGTGGGTGTAAATGTGTAATTAGATTGTATATGTCTACTCACGCAATTAAGTTAATAGTTTAGGATCATAGTGTAATTTCTCTTTTTCACTCTTGTATAAGTTCTACGTAATGAGAACAAAACCCTAACTTTTTGCCTCTCAATTGCTTTGTCTAACTTTACATGGTATCAGAGCGTTTGATCTAATCGCTACGCTGTGGTGTGTGAGTATTCTCCACCATTGTTGTGAGTTGAGTGAGTATTCTCCTCAACAACGACAAAACCCTACAACCAGTACTGTTCATCGCGCACTGTTCATCGCGCGTACTGTTCATCGCAGCTACTATTCATCGCGATTACTGTTCATCAATCACCGTTCATCGCAAGTTGGTCGCTCTAGAAATCTGCGGTACCTGGGTGCTTTCGTGTTTGCTTAAAATTCACTGGGTATTCTCGGTTGGGTCCTCACGGTACTCGACAACAACTGAATCTTCTTCTTACAGTCTTTGTGGCACTCGTTTTTGACTGGGTTGTCTCTGTTTAGCTCTACAGTACTCACCTTCAAATTGATTGTTGCTCAGTTTATGTTCTATCTACTGGGTAACATTGGAATTTCTGGTTTTGTTACTTTTGGCTCTGCTTCACACTATTTGGATACTGATTTGTGAAGTTAGGATACCGTTTTAGCTTTTTTGGGACTGTTATATTGTTGTTGGGTTCCTTATTGAGGTTTTGTAGTAGTTTGTTACTACCTTTTTATCTGTTAGTATGATGGAGGCTTTCACAACTGCCCAGGTTGATGTTTTATCTCAGGGGGAGTTACGAACTCTTAGGCGCCTTCTGGCAAAGCTTGATGCTTCATCTACCACCGCTTCTGCTTCCACTGCTACTAATTTCCTTGCTCACAAGGGCATACCTGCTAATGCTCTTACTGCCTCTAGCTCCTCCCTGGATAATAGATACTGGTGCAACAGATCATATGACAGGTTGCTCATCACTCTTTGATTCTTATTCTACATGTTCTGGTAAGGATAAGGTCAGAATTGCTAATGGTTCTCTATCGGCTATTTCCGGGAAAGGTTCTATTCATTGTTCTCCAACCCTTTCCCTTTCTTCAGTTCTTCATGTTCCCAATTTTTCTACTAACCTTTTATCTGTTAGTAGTCTTACCCAGTCTTTAAATTGCTCCATAACATTTTTTCCTACCCATTGTGTTTTTCAGGAACTGGATACAGGGAAGGTGATTGGCTGTGGTAAAGCACATGGTGGCCTCTATTTTTTGGAAACTGCACCTCACCCATCTCATTCATCCCAATCATGTGGTCTAGCTCTGCAAGCAGATACTAGTTCTGGTTCTGCTCTCTCTATGTTACATCAATGGCACCGTCGGTTAGGTCATCCTTCTTTTGGGATTTTGGAAAAACTTTTTCCTAATTTAATTAAACATTGTTCTCGGAGTCAATTTTTTTGTGAAGCCTGTGAGCTTGGTAAACATAAACGTTCCTTTTATGCTCCTATCAAAAGAAGGAGTGACTCTCCGTTTATGGTTATCCATTCTGATGTGTGGGGTCCTTCACCTGTTACTTCTTTAAAAGGTCATCGGTGGTTTGTCACTTTTATTGACTACTATTCTCGTGCCACTTGGGTTTATTTACTTAAATCAAAAAATGAAGTTTTTTCTTGTTTTAAATCTTTTCATGCGATGATATGCACTCAATTTGATATGCATATCAAAATTCTCCGGAGTGACAATGGTACTGAGTATATAGATAAGAGTTTTCGGGCTTTTTTGGATGAAAATGGTATTCTTTTTTAGACGACTTGTGTTGACACTCCACAACAAAATGGAGTTGCTGAACGCAAAAATCGTCATCTAGCTGAGGTAGCTCGCTCTCTCTTATTCACCATGAATGTTCCCAAATATTTGTGGGGAGAAGCCATTTTGACTGCAACTTATCTTATTAACCGCATGCCATCCAGTGTTCTTAACTTTAAAACTCCACTTGAGTGTCTTCCTAGCAGTTTTCATGCCACAACTCTTCCCCCACGTGTTTTTGGTTGTGTGTGTTTTGTTCATGCTCCTCATCCCTCGGGTGGCAAGTTAGGTCATAAAGCCCATAAATGTGTTTTTATTGGATACTCTCCTACCCAGAAGGGTTATAAATGTTACGATCCTCATTCTAGAAAATTTCTTGTCTCTATGGATGTCACTTTTTGGGAAACAGAGTCGTTTTTCTCTCCCTCCATTCCATCTCTTCAGGGGGAGCATAGACAGGAAGAAGAGATGTTTTATGGTGAGGGGGAGACATTGTTTTATAATAATCATGGTAAGGGGGAGAATGAAAAGTCTAGAAAGGAACCAATATCTGTCGAACGAGCTACACATGACATTGGTGGTGATAAGGGAGAAGCTATACAACGACTGCAAAGGTCTAACTTAAAGACCTACACTAGCAGGAAAAATGGAAAGTCCTCTTGTGCAATACCACCTTGTCAATCACAATCACTTGCTCCAGTTCCGGCCTCCTCAGCTGACTCATCTGGTAATAGCTCTTCTCCCATTGAACCTCCTCTTGTTAATTCTGATGAACCTCCTATTGTTAATTCTGAAGATCTTCCTATTGCTCTTCGGAAAGGTGTTAGATCATGTACTCAGCATCCTATCTCCCAGTTTGTCTCTTATGATCGTTTATCTCCTTCGTATTATGCCTTTGTTTCGTCTCTTTCTTCTATATTTATTCCACAGAATTGGCAGGATGCACTCATAATACCTAAGTGGAAAGAAGCTATGGTAGAGGAGATGACGGCTTTGAAAAAGAATGGCACTTGGGAGCTAGTATCTCTTCCAGGAGGGAAGAAACCAGTGGGTTGCAAATGGGTTTTCACTGTTAAACAGAATGCGGATGGTACAGTTGAGCGATACAAGGCAAGACTTGTTGCCAAGGGTTTCACTCAAACCTATGGTATTGACTACGAGGAGACGTTTGCCCCCGTAGCAAAGATGAACTCTGTGCGAGCTCTACTCTCTTGTGCTGCCAATTTGAATTGGCCTCTTCATCAGTTTGATGTCAAGAATGCATTTCTCCATGGTGAGTTAGAGGAGGAGGTGTACATGGCTATCCCACCGTGTTTTCTTCATCTCGGGCATCGAGGGAAAAGTGTGTAGATTGAAAAAGGCTCTTTATGGGTTGAAGGCAATCACCTAGAGCGTGGTTTGGAAGATTTTCAAAGGCTATGTCGAGGTTTGGTTACCGACAGAGCCATGCAGATCATACTATGTTCATCAAGGGAGGTACTGGTAAGATTGTTGTCCTTATTGTTTATGTTGATGATATAATAATGACAGGCAATGATGTGGAAGAGATTCTTAATCTTAAGTCTAGTCTGGCTCAAGAATTCGAGATTAAGGATTTGGGTTCACTAAGATACTTCCTTGGTATGGAAGTGGCAAGGTCTGATAGAGGTATTTTTATCTCCCAACGGAAGTATATTCTTGATCTTTTGGAAGAAACGGGTATGTTGGGTTGTAGACCTGCAGATTCTCCTATCGAGGGAAATCATCACCTTAGTGCTGATATGGGGGAGCGCACTGACAAGGAGAGATATCAGCGGCTTGTGGGTCGACTGATATACTTAGCTCACACTCGACCAGATGTTAGTTATGCAGTGGGCGTGGTTAGTCAGTTTATGCATGATCCTCGTACTTCACATCTGGATGCAGTTTATCGCATTTTGAGATATCTCAAATCAGCTCCAGGAAAAGGAATACTTGTTCTCTAATCATGGTCACCTACGATTGGGCGTTAGATGCGACGGGCCGTTTGATGACTTTGGCTATTGCACGTGGGATGATAGGCGATACTCTCCAGCTGTGCACGTTTCTTGGGGAAATTTGGTGACTTGGCCCAAGTAAGAAGCAATCGTGTGGTTGCCCAGGTCAACCAATGGTTATTTCCCGCGCGGTCTGGTGTTTGTGTATAGAGCTATGGCTCATGGTGTTTGTGAGCTCTTATGGCTCCAAACTTTATTACATGATTTGGGAATTTTTATAATGGTCCTATGAAACTTTCTTACATGACAATAAGGGTCCATAAACATTGCTCACAATCCCATTTCAACATGACAATCTGAACAAGCATATAAGCATATAGAGGTTGACTTCACTTCATCAAGGAAAAGTTGAGCGAGGGGTTGATATGTATGCCTTTTGTGCGATCCGAAGATCAATTAGCTGATATTTTCACGAAAGGGCTTGGCAGCAAGAGTTTCCACCCCATTGTGTTCAAGTTGGGCTTGATTGATATCTTCGCACCAACTTGAGGGGGAGTGTTAAGTTGTGGGTGTAAATGTGTAATTAGATTGTATATGTCTACTCACGCAATTAAGTTAATAGTTTAGGATCATAGTGTAATTTCTCTTTTTCACTCTTGTATAAGTTCTACGTAATGAGAACAAAACCCTAACTTTTTGCCTCTCAATTGCTTTGTCTAACTTTACAAGATTCAATGGTGCTCATGAGTCCAGATCTTAGGATTTTTGGAGTTTTTTCGTAGCAGTCTTGAATTTTGTAGTTCTGGTGTTTTGTTTTTTGGTTGGTACCTTGCCAATCATATTTCTCTGTTAGCTTTTCCCCTTGGGTCCTAAGTGGCATATGATTGTCGGTTGCGAGGGTGCCAACCTAGTTGGGATGTTCGTTTTCCGTTGTGATGCCTTTTTCCTTAGGTTCCCTTTAATCTTTGTAATGTGTTTCCAAAGATTAATAAATTTCTTTTGCCGATCCAAAAAAAAAAAACATAATCAAAATAATTTCTTTACCTAGCCAACCAAAAACACATACCGAACCGAAAACTTGAGATCCTTGACCAAATCAACATACCAAACCGAAAATTTGATCATTGACCATCCATTCATTGGATCTCATACAGGGAAAACCCCATACCCTCCCCCTTTTTCTATCATTGCTTTAGTTTCTTTTACAGAAGGACTTATGAGCAGCATTACTTGTCAGCAATAAAAATCCATGGAAAAATGAAATAATTACCTCTCTCGATAGCCTTGTTTCCATTGCTTGCAGTTTTTTGAATGCATTTTCGTCCTCATTGCTCAAGGCCCTGAACAGTGAGACTGATGGGATGTTGGATAATGTACTAAGAAATCGCATGAAATAAGACCCAAGATCATTTGTCTCAAGACCAGTGGCTGCCAAATGGGACCCCTCTCCTTTCTGAGCATTTGCCAGCAACAACTGAATCTGCTCAACACACATCCTGGAAAGAGCACTTGAGATGGCAGCTTTTGGCCATCTAAACTTCTCTTGTAGTTCAAAAGATGTAACTTCTGTGCCAAGAGATGAAGAAAATATACCCTGAACAGCTAAAAACTTCAAAATTTCCTTTTGCACCCGAAACTTGGCTTCAGGATCTAGCTGCACATGCTTCAAAACACTGGGAAGGGAATCTATGACCCAACTTTTCAAAAAATCAGAAGTTCCCATTGTCCCAACAGAATCCTTATCCTCGATGGAACCTATTTCTGAGTTGTCATCCGTTGTTTGACTCTGATCTGAAGGTTCCTCTGAAGAATGGCCTTCATCCAAAAACATGCTAATTAAATTCTGAATAAACAGCATGCATCCCGATTCAGTTTTAAATTCAGCCATCAAATCTTTTACTGTTTTCGTCCGAGTTATGCAATCAAATTTCCCATTGCTGTTCTTCTGAAGGGACACAACAACAGCTACTCTTCTGACATCATCATTCTTCACCCATTCTGACAGTTCTTTCAGAAAATATTGAGCAACTTTGTACAACCAAGAGTCCTCGGTGGAAAGTATATCCACTAGGCACTGAACGAGTTTAGAAGACAGTACAAGGGGGACACAAGATGAAGGAAGCCTTGGTAGGAGAAGAAGTAGAACATCAAACGCCAAGTGTTTGCGGTCATGAGAGGACAGAAGAAGGCATCGTTCAACAATAACTTCACAAAAACATCGAAGGTTTTTCTGGATCTCTTCTTCGGAGGAGCTATATTTCTTGCTCTTCTTGTGCTTTTTACTGGAATTTAAGCCTGATGTAGAATCTACATCTGGTAAAGCCATATCAGGTAAAAGAATATTTACCAATACATGCCAGACACTATGAACTCGAGGCTGGCAGAAGGTAGATTCCTGTAATGTTACCAGAAAGCAAATATTAATAATCAGAAATATTCATTATTCTCAGGCAATGTGTGGTGAACTGGTGCGATACTTTGAATCTGAAAATCACCTTTAAGCAATTAGAAAGAGATGACAAATGGTCAGCAGAAAAAAACGCACTAGGACTATATGGATCAGGCAGAAGTTTTCCAAAAAAGTTGCCATCGACAGAAATCTTTTCTCGCAGTTTAAGAGCTAGAAGCAAAGCATCAGGGTTTCCAACTTCAATGGCTCCTTTAAACCACTCCTGAAGCCCAGGAGCTTCAAGCACTTGATTCTGCAAGGCCTCCACCAGCAACTGCAATAAAATAGGCGACATCAAGGTTTTATTATAGACTCGAGAACCAATAAAAAAAAATGGACTAACAGAGCCATTCCAGCAGCCACGCCAAGCCGTAGAAGCTATGAGAATGAAAGGAAAGAAAAAAAATTTACAGAACATGAGTAAGGACAGCAAAGATCCAAACTGGATAATAGGCAAGATTATAATATTGGAGCACAGAGAGACCACGAGCGCATTTGAAACAGATTAGTAATAATGTAACCTAAACGGCAATAGCAAACTCGCACACCATAGAAAGCGAGAAGGGGGAGATACAAATTATTGTTTACAAACATCAAGACTATTGGATCATGTAGCATTCCCTATTCAATCCATCCAGCCATTTCATTGTAAAATTAATCAGTAGTATATATAGACAGTCCCGTGATGGAAGGGAGAGTGGACTAGCAATCAATGTGATATTTGCACAACCTACGCATGGCAAAGGTTATAGTTGATCATGGCCCAGACTAACAATCTACAACTTCAACAAGAAATGTTGAAATGAATTTCAGACAGCAGGCATCGTGATGCAGGAACCTTGTGCGTGGATGTTTGCATCTTTTGACATGCTTTGTCCAACAAGAAAGGACATCTGTTCACAAACATACACATAGCGTGATTACGTGCCAAGTACATTGGCGATATGTACCACTGCACATGCGTGTAATTTCACTCATTGCAACCAGTCATGTCTCAATTGTTTTTTCTGAACAAAGTAACCAAAAGCTCTAAAAGCAATGCTATCTACACCGTTTATAATGAAATTTCCTGGTTGCATTCGTACATGTCCAGAATCAAATTATTTCAGTAAGCACAAGTACAGTAATAGTTTTGAGTCATACAGCAAAAACTAATATTTCCCCTGAAACCACCCTAAGGAACAATACAAAGATATAATCATCCAAAATACCTTTTCAACCAAACCCAAAATGATTGAGACAGCAGGCTCCTGCAAATACCGCTTCTTGGATGCAAGGGCAATAAGAGAACTGGTAAACTCTTTGATGGAATGAGAGTTTTCATCAGTTAACCTTCCTGATTGTGCAACAGCTCCATAAGCAAATAGCCACCCAAAAAAACAATCTTTCACATCCTGCTGCAATACATTGAGCAATTAGACAATTCCCCAAAACAGAAGGACAGCCTACATCTGAACAGTAAAAAACTCTTCCCCACCTTGCCCTTCATTGAAGAGGAAACCTCCAATAGATCAACAATCAGTTTCAGAATAGCATCAACTCTGATGCTTGTAATTGCACCTAGTAAAATGGTCAAACCCAGGGCAAATCCTTGTCTTGCACACTGTAGAGACGTAGAGAACACAGGAAGGCCATGAGTCGGTGTATTCCAATGGCGGAAGTATTAAATAAGAAGGCATGAAGCACAACAACATTGAAAGATCAACTGTAATGAACTGTGAGTAACACAAGCAGAACAAAAGCAATTCTGACTTCACTGTTGCCTATACTATTTTTTTTCTTCGTCTTGTTCTTTTGACAACTAACCAAAGCATTAAACTATTTTTTAGCCAAGCACCAGGTTTGATGTTACAAACGAATTCCCTAAGAATCAAACCTATTATAATTAAATATGCGAAGTCAGGTTATCTAGGAGTGGGGGAAACAGACGTAAAAAAATGCTGAGTTATTTATGCCAAACAGACCCCTTATATGTTGTGTTAAAACATAGTGAAACCATCGGCAAATCCACATATGCAACTGCACCACTTGGACATAATTTACCAAAGCAACAAAAGACAAGATGATGAAAAATGTTGACAAAAAAAGTTCATTGAACCTTGTGGAGGAAAAGTATTCTCTATAAAAACATTAAACTGCAGGCGATTTAAAATCAAGTCACACCTAGCACCGTTCACTCCCCTAATAGAGATCAAAGTCAACAAAATGATCATAATTGGACCATGTTTTCAATCGTCAACTTAAAAAGTAAGCTTATGCAACAAAGAGTAAACGACCCAACTTGAAAATGACATGATACATTCCATGCAATTTTTTCATTTCATAGTGCATTCCAATCGGAAAGATAAGTACCCTTTTCATTAGGACATAAATCAGGGTATGCTTTTGACAAAAGTTCATGAGAGAAAAAAGAAAGGCACCGACGAATGCTTCTCCGAAATGAAGTTATAAATGGTTGCGGATGAAATGACATGAACATACCTCTATCGGTGAAGAAACACCACGTATGAGTCTCCGAATGGCGTATCTCAAAGAAGGCGCACAGTTATTCAAGCCATCATCTTTTTCTGCTTCCAATTGCAACCTGCCTTCAACCAGCTCCTTGTTATCAAGCTTTTCATATGCCATTTGGACTTTCTGCAACTCTACTACTAATGATTCAACTGCTGCTTCTCTTACAGCAGCATCAGCTGATTTGAGGTCCTCAAAAACACTAATATGAAACTCAGGCACACCACTACTTGGTGAAGTCGATACAGGCACCGCAGTCTTATCTACCTTCAAATCTAAAGGCTTGTGCTTTGGTCTCACATCATCAGAAGCAGCATGGTGTCTCTCTTTGTCCAGTGCTTTTCTTTTCTTCTTTCTCTCCATTGGCTTAACATCAAATGTATTCGATGAAGAGGCGACGGACCCATCTGCTATTCCTTTCTTCTTCTCCTTTGGTGTCATAGATTGCGTAGTCGAAGATGGGTCAAAAGACCCATCTGCTACTTCTGTGTTCTTTTCCTTTTTCATCTTCTTTTTGGGTACCTCTGAAACAACTTCATCAATACCTGTATCTGTTGCATTCTCTATTACTTCAACTGCAGCACTGGACCCTCTTTTCTTACTACCCATTTCGCGCAAAAAAAAAAAAAGGCTACTTGAAACTTGCCCTAGATTTGAAATTAGTACACAAAAAAACTACTGTTAGAAAATGCATACCCTTGTGTACCAACCATCACAAAGATGCATAATTTTCATAAGCAAGACATATAATAACATCTCAGAGAGAACCATTGGGCACTTGTACTACAGAGAATGCATAAAGCACTGCTGTGAAACGGAAAACCAGTACCAATAATTAAAATAAATTGATAAAATGCACCTAAAATTTGCACCATTAATTTTGTAATGGAATAGAAAAAGAAAAGGAAAAATAAAAATTCTAGGTAGAAGTACCGTGTCAATTACACAGGTTTCACTTATAGAAATAAGTCATTACAAAAAATAAAAGAAGAATGAAAAATCATTCTATTTGTTTTTTGTTTTTCATTCTTCTATTATTTTTTGGGAAGGATATGATAATATGAAGAACGAGAATAATTTTTTCTCTCTTATAAAGTTTTTCAAAAGTTTATGTTCGTCAAATTATGAAACGAAAATACCATGTTTAATCTTTTTATCTTTTATTAGCAACCTATACTGAATTTTTCTTGATAGAACTTATTTTCTAAATTTGTTTTAAGCTTCCCAACCGGCTAGGGATGGGCATGGGGAGGGTAGGGGGTGGATACCACTACCTCCATCCCCGATCCCCGAACCTATATCAATTCCCATCCCATCCCCGATCCCCACCGGGGATTTTATTTTAATCTCTATCCCCGCCCCGATGCGGGGAACGGGGATCCCACGGGGAATCAGGGATCCAAAAATCCATGCACTTGTCATATGTATGAAAGAGGTACATATTTTTTTAACCGAAACAGAAGATGATCTTGTTACTCAAATGCATATAATCAGGATGCAACTCACAGTTTCAACAAACATCAAATAAAAATCATAAATTAGTTTAAGCAAGTCTCCAGCAGTTTCAAGCATACAACTCACAGTTTCAACAAAATGATCTATTATAGTGTCATTCACAAGCACTAAACTGATACACATGACAAGGAAATAAACTTATAATATAAATATACATTATACCTATACATACATATATATATAGAGAGAGAGGTTCCACTTCCTATCCGGACTCCGGACTTCCGGACCTCTGTGATCCGAGCATTTTTTTGACGATCTGAACCGTCCAATGTGTTCAGAAGGTGTTTTCAAGGGTCCACGTGGGAAATCTCCAAAAAAAAATACCGGGAAGGGCTTGATCCAAGCCGTTTTTCGCAAAAACTGTATATTTACAGTTTTTGCGGGCTTGGATCAAGCCCTTCCCGGTATTTTTTTTTTGGAGACTTTTCGCGTGGACCCTCGAAAACACCTTTTGAACACATTGGACGGCTCGGATTTTCCAAAAACAATTTGCAAAATAAAAAAAAAATGGGATTTTCCTTCAATCCGGGAGTCCGGATAGGAAAATCCCCGTATATATATATACCCAGGGCTTCTCTTCCGGACTCCCGGATTGAAGCCTTGGGGGTGTTTTTTTTGTGTTGCAAATTGTTTTGGGAAAATCCGAGCCGTCCAATGTTTTCAAAAAGTGTTTTCCAAGGTGTACGCGGGAAATCTTTAAAAAAAAAATACCGGGAGGGGCTTGATCGAAGCAGTTTTTCGCAAAAACTGTATATTTACAGTTTTTGCGAAAAATTGCTTGGATTGAAGATTTTTCGCGTGTACCCTTGAAAACACCTTCTGAACACATTGGACGGATCGGATCGTCAAAAAAATGCTCGGATCACGGAGGTCCGGATTCCCGGAGGAGAAGTGTTTCCTATATATATATATGAGTGAATGGGGATGCAGGGAGGGGCGGGGATCAGGGAGGGGACTAACAATACCATCCCCTACCCGATCCTCAAATTTTTTTAAAAATAATACCCATCCCCTACCTATTCGGGGACGGGACGGGTTGGATAGGGGTGGGTCGGCCGAGATGGCCATCCCTACAACCGGCTCTAGATTGACCCAACGAGCCTAGATGCTAATTGATCACTTGCACAAAAATTGGGACATTTGGCCGACTAGTTGTTTAGTTACACTTAAGGGCAGCGATATTATGACTCAACTCCCTAGGCGGCTAGGCCTCGTTTGATTCAGGTAGTAAGAGCCTTGGATAAAATTAAACACGCCTAATCCCACGTTGTCCCTCGTTTGGTTCCTACAAAATCGAAAGGGATTAATAATGAGTGGGAGTAATAATCCCAGACTAAATTTCTCGCTAACTTGTCGGCCCATATTTACAAAATTACCATCAAAATGATTTTGCCCCAGATAACGAACGTCTTCCCTCTTTCTTTATTCCGCCGCTCATCCTCTCCCCCCCTCTCTCTCTCCACCAGAGTTGTGGATGCCAACGCCAAATCGATTTTGTCGGAGATAACCAGGTAAAATTGTTGTTTATTAACCCCTAAAAAATTTTACTTCTTAATTTGGCAGAAAGGGAAAAAAAAATGCGACAAAATTGATTTGGCGTTGGCATCCACAGCTCTGGTGGAGAGAGAGGGGGGGAGAGGATGAGCGGCGGAATAAAGAAAGAGGGAAGACGTTCGTTCTCTAGGGAAAAATCATTTTGATGGTAATTTTGTAAATATGGGCCGATAAGTTAGCGAGAAATTTAGTCTGGGATTATTACTCCCACTCATTATTAATCCCTTTCGATTTTGTAGGAACCAAACGAGGGACAACGTGGGATTAGGCGTGTTTAATTTTATCCCAGACTCCTACTACCTGAATCAAACGAGGCCTAGCCGCCTAGGGAGTTAAGTCACAATATCGCTGCACTTAAGTGTAACTAAACAACTAGTCGGCCAAATGTCCCAATTTTTGTGCAAGTGATCAATTAGCATCTAGGCTCGTTGGGTCAATCTAGAGCCGGTTGGGAAGCTTAAAGCAAATTTAGAAAATAAGTTCTATCAAGAAAAATTCAGTATAGGTTGCTAATAAAAGATAAAAAGATTAAACATGGTATTTTCGTTTCATAATTTGACGAACATAAACTTTTGAAAAACTTTATAAGAGAAAAAAAATTATTCTCGTTCTTCATATTATCATATCCTTCCCAAAAAATAAAAGAAGAATGAAAAACAAAAAACAAATAGAATGATTTTTCATTCTTCTTTTATTTTGTGTAATGACTTATTTCTATAAGCGAAACCTATGTAATTGACACGGTACTTCTCCCTAGAATTTTTATTTTTCCTTTTCTTTTTCTATTTCATTATACAATTAATGTTGAAACAAAATTACACTACAGTCATACAAACTTTAGTCAAAATTGTATATATAGTAACTTATGCATTTTTGTTTTCAATATTTATCACTTAATGTATTGTATTTTCTTTATCCTATTTCCTATTTGTGTTTTTGTTTGTTTGTAAATGAGATGGAAGGCATATGCAAATTCCTATTCGACCATATACAAAAAAAAAAAAAAACCAAAGAATGTATAACTCAATAGTCAAGTCTAATAATATTGCAACATTAAATTCTAACAGAACAAAGAAAGCAAAAAAAAAAAAAAAATTATGAAGAAGAATAAAATGGTAAATTGCATTGATGAAATGTGTAAGAAATTAAATGATGGATTGAGAATATACATGTGCATTTATCTTGTAAAAAATGCAAAGAAAATAGTATGAAAAAGGGGCGAAATATATCAACCACAACGAATCTTCATACAAGATTAAATGTGTTTTTTTTCATTTTTCTACGGTGGAACATGAATCTTCATACAAGTGCCTTCCATTTGTTAAAACACAACGAAGACATAGACAATACGATTCATTATATTTCAAATATCATCAGTTCTATAAAAAAAACAACGATTACTAAAATATAAAATGCGCAAGTCACTGTATAATTTTGACTAAAGTATGTCTGACCACAGTGTAATTTAGCTCAATATTAAGTCTGTAACAGAATAAAAAATAAATGGAAAAAAAAAATTCTAGGTAGAAGTACCGCGTCAATTACATTGATTTTGATTTAAAAAATAGATATTAAAAAAAACAATTAGGATGATTTTTCATTACTCTTTATTTTGGGGGATATGATAATATGACAATTTTCATATGACTTTAATTATGAATTTTTTTTTATCAACAACCGAAAAAGAATGATATACTTGATACTCCAGGGCCTCGTTTGATTCGCGGACTAAAACAGGTGGGATTAATAGTCGTGGGATTGATAGTCCTGGACTATTTGTCCTGGGACTAATTTAGTACCGAATCTCACCCAATCCCCTGTTTGATTCATGCAGGATTAACATTGGGATATCCCATGTTTTGTTCAATTCCATGTTTGGTTCCCTAAACTACATTCGGGATTAATTTCAAGACTCTCTCTCTCTCTCTCACAATTCCATATTCAAGATGTTGAGGACAGAGACTAATCAAGTGGATTGGCAGTGAGTAGAACTAAACATCAAGATCTGGGTTAGAGAAAAAGCATCTTTTTTGACATTTCAAGAACAAGAGCCACAAAACCTACAAAACATGGTACTGCTCATAAGACGGGCATACAAAGAGCAATATGGATACAAACCAAAAGATGGAGCTATGCATAACGTGTATGTAAAGCAACAAAGAAAGAAAGACCAAATGGGACTCTTTCACTCGTGTATGTACAGCAACAAAGAAAGAAAGACCATCAAAGGCAGAAATTTCACATAAACAAACACAAAAAACACAAAAATTTCGAGCGTTTGCTTCATTCAATCGGAGAAAACGAGAGAGAGAGAGAGACAAGTACCTGCGTTCAGGTCTTCTTCAATCGGCATATGTGGGTTAGAGGGAGATGGAGAGGCGGCAGAATGAGAGAGAGAGAGAGAGAGGATGGTGTCATGGCAGTTTTGTAATATCTCATCAAGACATACGCGTGTTTTTTTATTCCGGATTAATTACTCTCACCCCCGGTATTACACAATACCCCCGTATCGGATAAAAACTATCCTTGGGATTGTTTAATCCCATACAATTTTTCGGTAACCAAATGAGGGACTATGCGGGATTAGGTAAAAATAGTCCAATCCTATGTGCATAATCCCCGAATCAAACGAGACCTTACTATTTAATCTCACTAAAATTTATTCCGCATTCAATCAGGGCCTAAAAGCATATGGAGTAACTTTCTGTGAATAGAACCCACAAATGAATTCGAGTGAGCTCTGCAGCTCGTGAGTGTGGAGCCTAAAATGGCAAAGCACCAAATACTGTTGGCATTACTATATTTTAGGTTTGGCCGGTCAAATGATATATATATTTTTTTTGGGTCTATATTCATCATTTTTTTTTTTTTTGCATTCTTTCGTTTTGCGTCAATTTTTTTTACCTTGTTACTTTGTTTTGACAAGAAAATCAGAAAAGTATAAAATTATAATCGAAATTCAAATTTTGTTTGAATACTTATTTTTGTTTTTATTAAAAAAGATTTAAGTTTGCCTCCTAATTTTTTTTGTTGCTATATAGGAGTGCATTACAATAATTAAACCACGCAGAAGAAAAAAAAAACATAATACCTTTCTTACGATTTTTTTTTTTTTAACCGCAAAACCTTTTCTTACGTGGTATGGTTTTATGCGAAGAACTTTAAACTTATTGATGTTCACAGCGTATGGGATGTTTTCTCGTCTGCAAGTGCGTTTTTATGGGATTCTGCTTCGTGAAATAAGAAATTAAAAAACCGAAAAGTCTGTTCGCATGTACAATTGGGGACAGATCATGCACAAACATCTTTGTGGGGGCTATTTCGGGTCCAAGAAAAATGATACGAATTGTTCATTTTTTAAAAGCATTTTTATGGATTCATGTAAAATATCAACTCCATCAGATATCGTTAAGCGTATTTTCAAAATTCGTAACGAACCACTCAATTTCTCTCTGTGAATATGAAAAATACCCTTACCGATATTCAATTGAGTTGTTTTTTTCATAGACCCGTATAAAATGGTTTGAGAAAAATAAAACCATTCGGGATCCAAAATGATGCCGCGCGCGATAACATCTGTGCATAATTTGTTCCCCAAAGCATACTTGTTTAAAAATATAGATTGGCGCTATGAAACTGTTGACTTCGTAACGGATCAGATTTTTTATTTGCTTAAACGAGGGAAGTTCAGGAATCAGGACGGACAAGATTTGCCATTCCAATAATAACACATGGAAAGAGATACCAGTATTTTCTTTAATAAACTTTAGAGCTCTTTAATACTATCTCGTAGGATGCACGCCGAGCCGCTAATTTTTAAGGGTTCACGATTGGTATTTTTAGGTCTTTGGATTGAGGTGAGATAAGTTCGTAAGTCAGCCAATAACTAATATGGTTATCTATTCATACTCAATCCAAACCGACCTAGTCCGTATAATAATACATTATGCTTTCCTTTTATTTAGCTTAGCGGAATAGTATTAGAAAATGTATAAACAAAAGATATCTACAGCTATCATTCTAGTTTATACAATATCTCCCTGTGAATAAAAAATTGCGCTATACATGTAGGGTGATTTGGATTTTTTAGACTTTTTGATATGATAAATTAATTGGAAATAATAGGGTATACAAAATAAATAGATTAATTGAATGGGTTTGGGTTTAGGAATACCAAAAGGAACCCATATACTCATCGGATGAGTACATACAAATTAGGGGTGCACACGGTCCGGATTGGACCGGTTCCCTAGAAATCCAGTAACCGGACCATTCCGGCCGGTTCTAGAAAATTAAAAACCAAAACCTAACCAATACACATATAGAACCTGTCCAGATCCAAACCGTAAGACAGGACCGGTTTTGGTCCGGTTCCGGTTCTATCCGATTGAGGAACACTTTATCATAACACGTGAGAGAGAGAGAGAATGCAGCCCGTTAAATAGTTTTAAGGTTGGAAGAGATTAAGAGATATTGTAAAGAAATAGGAAAGGAAGAAAAAATTAGCAAGCATATTAGAGAATAAGAGAATTGGGTTTTCCTTTGAGTATCAATCGTGAAATTAAGGTGGAACAAAAGAAAATTGAAATTGGTAATTTGGTATTACTAGATTATACAGTAATGTATTAAAAACTTCTTAACAAAATAAATTTTCATTCTAAATAGACATAAAAGAATACCTTACTAGGAAAAAAAAATACCAAATCAAGATAAATAATTTTGTAATATCAATACTATACGGTCCAATCCGGTTCTAACCGTGGTACTTAAATTGAGAACCAGTAACCGGAACCATAATTACCGATTCTTAGTTTTTTAGAACCATAACCAGACCAATGAATCGTAGAACTTAACCAAATAGACCGGTTCGGTCAGGATCGGATCGGTTTGGCGGTTATATCGGTTTTCTTGTGCATCTCTAATACAAATCCCGTTATCCCATGTACTCATTGGAAATATAATCAATGGAGGAGTTTATGTACATACGAATCCAGTTACCCCATGTACTGATTGGACGAGTTCAGGTACATACGAATCCCATTATCCTATGTACTCAATGGACGAGTTTAGGTACATATGAATCCCGTTATCCCATATGCTCATTGAACGAGTTTAGGTAACAAATCCCGTTATCCCACATACTCATTGGATGAGTTTAGGTACATACAAATCTCGTAATCTCATATACTCATTGGACATATACTCATCAGACGAGTTTAGGTACATATAAATCCCGTTATCCCATATACTCATTGGACGAGTATAGGTACATACAGTACGTACAAATCCCGTTATCCCATATACTCATTGTACGAGTTTAGGTACATACAAATCCCGTTATATAGCACAAGTCCGACCAACCGATGAATGTGCAGTCTCACAATGTACTATCTTGCAGATAGGTACATACGAAATCCGTTAAAGTGTAGTGCAAACATGACGAAATCACATAGCTACAAATTGATTGATCCAGAATGAAGCTGAAATGTTGAATGTGATGTATTAATACCATCTGTAACGGCCCACGCTAGTTCACCAACTAACTCTTGGTCTAACCACACAGCTCAAAAGGTTAACCTCAAGTTATAGAGTTATACGGTAGCAGTAGCCCGAGGCAATTCGTTCTTGAGATCTGAGGCAGCAAAACGAAATATGTGTTTCACATCTGAACGAGCTGTTCGGTTCTTCTCAAATCACCAGCCAAAGGGAACTTGTTATAGGTTTCACAATGTTAGAAATATGTTTTCACGATTAATCTAAAGCAGTGCATACGTCTATAGTATATATCCAAACAAAACAAATATAACAACCTACTTGAACCAAAAACCATATTTGCCATCAACAACACAACACAAGCTAATACACACCATCAATCCGATCTCGTCCCATACCACGTGGTTCATCTCGTCCACGTTCTGCATACATATCACGACGGTAGTCCTTAGGAGGTGGTGGCCCACCCCTAATCGGAGACCGGCTCCTCTCTCGCGCGTCACGTTCCCATCGTCGGGGCGGCAGAGGCATTGACGGTGGCAGTGGCGGGCTCCGCAGTGATAGTGGCAATGGAGGAGATAGTGGGCGCCTGTCATACCCTTTTCTATCGTCAAAGAAGTGATCCCTCCCACGGTCCCTGTTTCCCAAATCCAGTGGTGGCAATGGCCTATCAAACTTGCTCCTCTCTCCTCTGTGATCTTCTGGTGGGTAGTCCAGCCGATCTCTCCGCATGTGGTCATCAGGAAACCTGCCTTCGTACCTAGGATGAGGCGGGGGACCACCAGCAGCCCCAAAATCTCTTGGACTCTCTCTGGCCCATCCACGAGCTGGGGACCTAAACCCGCCGTTCATTGCCCTGCTTGGAGGAGAGCGATTCACCAGAGGAGGACCAGGAAATCGTCGAGGGGGAGGAGGGGGACCAAGATATCCCCTCCGGGGTGGTGCAAAACGATGCCTCTTGCAGTTGTTACAATGGTCTCGCCTCGCAAAGTTCAAGTTGTTACATCTGAGTAATCATAAAACACCACGTTAGATGATCAAACAAGAAAATCCTTTACTTTCTTGGTGACAGAAAAAAAAAAAAAAAAAAGGTGCAATTGAAAACTGTTCAACTCAATATCATCAAAGCGTAAATATCAAGGTGGCCACTCTTTCACACCATGTTTTATTTCTCATCACGTGAGGCATCACGCATGCTCCAAGTGCTTGGATATTAACTTTATTTGTTCCATTATACCAACCAGTATGAGTTTGCCACATCAGATGCTACCACAAAATTGGGTAAAATGTGGTCACCGTAGCTATGAAATAATCAAAATGGTAGTACAATAGACCCCAAACTTCTTCAGCTATCAGTGGAACGTAAAGTGCCAAGTGTCCCCTGTCAATTGTAGAATCTGAGTACGCGTAAAGTAATAACTGCGCATGTTTATTGAGAATGTTCACATGGTCACCTTAATTTTTTCCTCATTCGACCGAGTCAGAAACATAGCCTTACTACCCCTTATAGTACATTATGTTCAAGGAACTACTCGTGTTGAAGGACCCAAAGAAATTGCAAAGATAATAGACATCTATGGAAACACGGACAAAAGCAGACACAGCATCCATGGGTTAAATTGTACCGGCATACCGGTTACCCAACTGTACACTAAGTGCTATCCAGCTGAAATCTGTCCTTTTTGCCAAAATTGTATACATCAGTGGGGGTTTAGAGGGGGATTAGTGGGTTAACAACCAAAGGGGGTTCGACGTCTCTCCATAGATTCAAACCCCAGATTAAACTGCATACCTGACTGTATACTGAGTGCTATCCTGCTGAAATTTGTCCTTCAATACCTTCCAAAAATCATATTAAACTGAAGTAGTGAACTCAGCACACAATTTTCCTCAACAATCCTACCATTACTAATAACAAGGAAACCAGAACAAGTAATCCAAAAATATCCAATTTCTGATGGGCAGTCAAGGAATTACACAAGGGCAAAACTGAAGCATAGACACAAGTTGAAGTTTTACCTAATCCAGATTTCCAAATTAACCATGTCTAGAAAAATGTATTTTGTCTCGAGCACATGATGTAGCACATGAAGGTCATGAGGTTGAAAATGAAAAATTGTCTTTGAACAGATTAGAAATGTTGCCAGGAGGCTAGCAAGGTTAGTGGAAGGACTTGGGGGCAAGCTTCAGCTACAAAGGAAAAGGAATTGAAGAGACTTGATTGCTCCATTAGTTACAAACCGGCGCAAAGTCAACACGGTGCCCATTGAGACACTAGTGGAAAGACTAAGGCATAGGCATTTTATCCGCCTCATAAATTACTTTTTCAGCTTTTGGTTGTTTGGTTGGCACTGGCATTGCTTCTTTCCCCTTTTCTTCTCCTTTTAAGGTTTTTCTATCCATTTTTAGTCTAACTCTGTATTGTTTATGAGGGTAGTGCCACATTTGCACATTCTGTCATACAATAAGTTTCTTTATTCATCAACGAAAAACAAAAATTAGCATAAGATGTGTACCCAACCATCATTCTCGACAAATACAGCAGCAAATAGCTGAGCTCATTTTGCAGTCCTAACCTTCTAGTACCAAAAGGGGCTACAATAGAATCCAAAATGCCCTAAGAGTTCAGGGTAGAAGTGACAAACTAACTAAACAGACACAAACAGAAGATGAATTCAACCGTTTTGAGAAGTAGATACATATTGTTATTGCCAAACTTCACCAACATAAATGCATGAATAAATTAACAAATAAGCACAACTGGAAAACAAATAGTGTACTTACGCGGGATCAGGGCACATCCAATCTCCTTCTCTTGGGCGTACATTAGGATTATTTCGAGGTATCCCGTCGTTCCTGAATGGTCCAGGACCAAATCCAGGCCCATCAAATCCTCTATCAGCAAACCTGCCACCGCGTCCTCTTCCACGGCCATAAGGGGGCGAATAGTCTCGATATCTACCAGGAGATCTCCCACTGCCAAATCCACGACCACGTTGTAGGCCCACCCGACGATCAAAATCTGGACTGTAGCGGTGATCTGCATTCCTGCGGCGCACAGGAGAACCAGACCCTGCACGAATTCTATACCCTGAAAGAAAAACCCAGTGATGTCGAGAGATAAGCAAACCCCTCCCCAAATCAGGAAAACAAATATTACGATGTTATATCCAACGGTGAATGACCCCATGAATATGCCAACATAAAACTAATCCTCTTAAACAGAGTTACCAGCACCCGTGGTAGTCTCCAGAAGTACGAACATAACACACTAAAGTCCAACACACTATAAAGATCACCCAAGGAAACAGCCTTACTGTCATTCTTCAAGCATAAAACCCAAATTACCAGTGCGTATATTTCCATTCTCACCACGTGATGTGTGACAAGATTCTCAAAGAACCAAGCAGCCCTATGTATATGAGCCACATCCATCTATCTTGGAACCATAATACATTTAAATTTTACTTTTGCTTAAAGTACATAGAAAACTCAACCCAACATTGCTACTTGATTCTAGAGCAACCGAGACCTAGTGAGGCACCTTGGTAATTATCAAGATGACAAATTCACCCTTATCTACTAACAGCGGAACTTTAAGTGCATTGATCAGCAACAAATAGAAGACATTCCCAAAAAACAAAATCCAGCATATTTCATCCCAAAACTTCTGCAGATTGGAGCACCAAGAACAAAACCCACCAGAACAAATAACCAAAAGCCCAACTGGATTGCTATGAGAAATCTCACCCATACCAATTTATCCACTTCGCTTGGAAAAAACCTCAGCCTTTTGCAAGAATAGATCCAAGTTAACATCCCAAATATTTCCCTTCAACTAATATCGGTAAACAACCCCACGCAAGCCATAGTGCACACAAGGACACATCAATAAGATGATTGACGAATCCATAACAGCAAATCCAACCTTGCAAAGATATTCCCCAACCCTCGTTCTTTTTGTTCATGGAGATCCAATTAAAAGGAAAACGACACAAATATCAAGACATAGGAACCCCAAATACATTATCATTTGAGGGCCATAGTTCCAAAGAAAGTTTTATTAACAACTTTCCACAAATTGAACAAAAAATAAGAAATAATGAAAGAACACAAAAAAAAGAAGCATCAAACTTCAATACACTCATGCATCTACCTTTAGTAACACTAAAAAACAGAAGATTGCGCCTGAAACTTCTTAGCGCCTGATTGAGCCCTACTCAATCATCCAAATAAATAAAACGTAAAAATTTAAAAACCTAACCACCCAATCAGCCTCGCATTAGAATCTTGAAACCAAATATCACCATACAAACCACCACCATTCGTTGAAACAAAACCAGGCATCCCCATTAATTGGTGAAACCCACAGCCCCAAAACCAAATATCACTATCTCCACCTGCGAGACTCTTCTGGTACACAATTCCAGCTTCTATTTAAGTGGATCCGGTAACACTGAGCACTCTTACTGAATTTTCCACCTAACAGTCAATTCAGAGTGGGGTTTTGTTACTTAATGCAATTATGGATTTGGACACCATACTTGGACACTCTCCTGCAATTACCCAATAAAATACGAGCGATATCCAACCCATTTCCAACCTGTCCATCAACCATGATATTTGTAACATGTCCCTGATGGCAGAGGCCAAATTAAAAGCTCGATCAACTCAAAGTACGTACCAAACTCACAAATTCCAGAAGATTTGCAAACACAAAACCCTCCGCTATAGCTTGGAAGGGAGTGAGAGGTACACACTACTTCCAAGTGATATTGTACACCCTCACTGCGCACGATGCACAGTTACTGTCCACAATTTACCCATCAAAACCCAAAATTACATCCCCAAACCATTTCCAAAACCAGCACTCACACCAACAAGCCTTCCTCAAGACCAAAGTTCTTGCACCAGGCAACAATAAAAGCTGTAAAACACAACAGCAAATTACATTCATAATTCAACACTTTATAAGTGGCAGTAGAACCACATGCTCAACAGCGGGCACACAACCAACGATGAATTGGTTTTTACAAAACCACGTACATGACTAGAACTTGTAGATAAGAAAACATCATATGCTAGAATCCACATAAACTAATCAAATGGACTGCAACAATGTCACTGGGAAGAAAGAAAGTAAAAATTCAATGCCTAGATAATAAGTCCTAACCATAATATTGCCCCTCCTAGCCAAAGTCAGTCCTTTACCACTAAATTTTGGGATATTGTTAAGTGGTTTGAGACCAATAATTCATGCTCAGCCATCTCAAAATCAAGGGAAGCGGATATTTCCTTTGGAAATTGGACACTGAAGTTCCCACTTGGGAAGGGAAACAAAGTTCCCACCCAAGACCACTTTATCCGATAAGGTGAACAACAGGGCAGCAAGATATAAACATGGGGTGCATCCAGGATCATTGTCTAATTGCTCCGAGATATAAAACAACAGTACATCTTGCCTTTGTAAAATCAATCAGTACCCAAACTCCCGCGCCAAATATGGTAGTCACAAAGGTCAATTTAAAGGCAATTAGACAAAACGCAATAGAAATAACTGCAAAACACACAACAAAACAAAAATATCGACAGTTCAATCCTATGACCTAGTCAGTTTCCTTGAAAATGAGCATGACCAAATAGAAACGTCGAATTCCAACACAACAAAGCTGAATCAGCTGATACAGGTCGCATCGGCTTTAAAAAAATATACTTCACTCCGTTTCCCCTCACTATGATGTTAAAACACATCTATCAAATTGCATTCATAAGAGTTATGTACATGCAGACACATAAGCAAGAACGAATATACCAATCATATGACCCATGTCACCTATGAGTTCACGAGAATTCTAAGATGCGAAACAACACAGCTTCTGTACGGAAAGAATTCAGATGCAAGCCGAATGAAATTTTAAGGGGGGAAAAAGTCATATGATGTAAAACAGACAAACCAAGGTTATCGGAGAATCGATCGGAGCGGCGAACCTCGCCGGGCTCATAATCGCTACCGCCGGCACCTCCTCCGCCACCGCTATCGGTCGCTCGTACCACCAGGCTACTCAGCAGAGGCTGATGCGGCGCCGCGTGATCCTTCTCTCGCGACCCCATTCTCTCTCTATCTCTGGAATCTCTTTTTCGTTGCGAATCCGCGTGGATATGCAAGCCCTAATAATAGAGGGGATGGGTGGGAATAGTTACTTTCCCTTTGCGCCCTCTGATAGTGCGGGTAATTTATCCGTTCATCACTCTATTACCGAAAAGAAATAGTAAAAATTGGAGTGGCGCAAGTACCCAATTCCATCATTTTGGGATGGATTTTTGCAAAATAATCGAGTCAATTTTTTTTTCCCTTATTGAATTTTTTATTTGTTAGTTCTGTGTCAATTTTTTAAAATTATTAATTTATCGCAGTGAGAGAAATCTAAAAAGAAAAAATTACGAGCAAAATTTTTAAAAAGGTTTGTTAAAGACAAAAATAATTCAATTTTTTTTGGATTATTGAATTGGATTATTTTTGTCTTTATTCACGATAATTTTAGATTGATTAATAGTTTTTTTACATTTTAGATTCCTCTCATTGAGACAAACTAATAATTTAAACAAAAATAACGCAAAATTAACAAATACGAATAAAATTTGAATAATTATAAAAAAAATAATTTGAATCAATTATTTTGCCAAAACACTCCAAAATTGGGGATGAGATTTGTCATAATTTAGTTAGAGGTAAAACATGTTGACTATAATTTTTACAGAAGTAGTTACACTTTGTTTGGTTGAGTGTTTTGAGAAGAATATTTTGAGAAATATTTTTGAGATAGTGTTTGGATGAGTTTTTGGAAAAAGTAATAATTAGAGAGAGATGTATTAATTGGGGAGAGATAGAGAGAGAAATGAGAATAATGATTGGAGAAAATGTATGAGTAGAGAGAGAAATGTGATTAATGATTTGAGAGATGGGGAAAAAATCTTTTTTTGAAATTTTTTTAGAAATGTGAAGAGAACAAAGTGTTAGTGTTTAAAAAGTTTCTTTATATTCAAAAAAACATATTGATATTATGTGAAAGTATATCGATATTTATAAAATATGTATTGATGTTCTGACTTTTTTGGCTTTATACTATTATTCATCACTTAGATTCGTAATTGCACATTTTCCCATACTATCCATAATCTTTAAGTTTTTTTTTTATTTTTAACACAACGCAAATGGCATTAAAACAGCCCAAAGGCAAAAGCCCAAAGGCATTACAGATTTCGATACAATAAAATGGATTGAACCAAAGCTACCAACAAACAAGACCCGAGCACAGCACATACTGCCTCAAAGACATATGCTGCAAAAGCAGACCAACAACGAGGTTGGTAAATAGAGTCTGTCAAAGACGTGAAAGTAGGGGATCCAAAAGGATACACAATTCAAGCCATGAGAAGGCGCAGACGAAATCTGGGACAAAAAACTCTTACACACGAGGAGGGATAAACACTAACAAAGGAAAAAAAACTCCGGTCATCCAACAATGCCAACGGAAGTGCTGCCTTAATTCTGGTGACTTCTTCGCCGGAGAGAGAGTGTCGATCCTCCCATGCAACACCACAACTCAATCGAACCCAACCGAAAGCCTGCGGGAGGAGGAGGGGAGGGGTGGACCGTGGAGGTGGAGGGCGGTGGGTGATCATCCATCGAGAACAGGCTGATCGGTGGAAGGCTAATCATCTTTATGCTTGATATACGAATTTAATTATTGAAATTTGATCTAAAAATTTAGGGTAAATTTCACTTACCTCCCCTGAGGTTTCTGACAAATACAGAGACCTCCCCTAAGGTTTCTGAAATTTCACTGCCCTCCCCTACTTTACAAAGTAATTGGCAGATACCTCTCCTGCCGTTAAAAAATTCCTAACGGGGTTAACTTTGCTAGTAAAATGACCTTAATGCCCTTGAACTTGACTTTTTTTTCCTTATTTAAGTTTATATTGCATAAAAATTTTAAATGACGTGAAAAAGTGACTTAATTATTTATTTTTTTCTTGAAACTTTCTTTTCTTTGACTTAAAATTTTTTTTTTACTTCCCATAAGATATATTTTTACATTTTGATAACGAAAATAAGAGTATCAATAATCAACTAGCTCACTGCTTGTATTGGATTTTTTTTTTTTTTGCATTAGATGTAATAATGGTCTTAAAAAAATAATATGGAAACCCTTTTAGTAGAAATACGCATTTTGCTCCAGGGAAAAGAAAAAAAAAAAACTACTCCCTCCGTCCCTTTTTAAGTTTGTAGCATCGTAATTCTAACTGATTTTCTCTCACATCAACTTTTACAATTTTTACATCTAATTTTCACTACTTACCCTAATCAATGTAATCATACGCACTAACTTTTTAAAAAGGAAGCTACTTTTAAGGGCAAAATAGGAAATGTACCCACTAACTTTTCAAAACACACACTTATTAAGGAACAACCCAAAATGAAAAATTAAACACTATAAAAGGGACAGAGCGAATATTAGCATGAAATTTTTCACATAATTTTTTCACACAAATTCATGGATCCCATTGACAAAAAATAGTCTAATTTTTTACAAAAAAAAACTCATAAATGAATTATTATTATTATTATGGGACAACTATCATTATTTTTAGAACCTTGCATTTGCATTATGCATGCAAAAAATAATGTATTAATGAGTTTTCTTTTGTAAAAAAATTAGGATATATTTTTTTCTCAATGGGATCCTTGAATTGGTCTACAAAAATTATCCAAAAAAATTCATGCTTATAATTTTTTTTTTTGATATTACCTCTAGTACAAAAAAAAAAAAAAAAGAGCGCGGATAGGTAAAATATCTAAAATTATAGAGAAGAAAAAGGAGTCTAGTTAGAGTTTTCGATTTAGAGAAATAAAAGGAAACCTAAAAAAGTAAAATAATAATAATAAAACTACCAATGCAAGCAGTGGACTTAAGTGATTATTAATACTCTTGTTTTTATTATGAAAATGAAAAATATATCTTCATATGGGAACTAAAAAATTAAAAAATAATAAGTTTGAGTAAAAAAAAGAAAATTTTAAGAAAAAAGTAAATAATTTAGTTACTTTTTCTCGGCTTTCAAAATTTTTATGCAATATAAACTCAAACATGGAAAAAAATAAGGTAAAGTTTGAATTTAAGGGTACTAACGGCATTTCACCATCAAAGTTAACATCGTTAGACATTTTTTAACGGCAGGGGAGGTATCTGCCAATTACTTTGTAAAGTAGGGGAGGGCAGTGAAATTTCAGAAACCTCAGGGGAGGTCTCTGTATTTGTTAGAAACCTCAGGGGAGGTAAGTGAAATTTACCCAAAATGTAACAAATTTTACAACCATGTTCAAGCTTAATTTTTACGGAAGTAGTTAGTGTTTAAAAAGTTTCTTTATATTCAAAAAAACATATTCATATTATGTGAAAGTATATCGATACTTATAAAATATGTATTGATGTTCTGACTTTTTTGGCTTTATACTATTATTCATCACTTAGGTTCGTAATTGCACATTTTCCCATACTTTCCATCATCTTTATGTTTTTTTTTTTTAACACATCGCAAATAGCATTAAACCAGCCCAAAGGCAAAGGCCCACATGCATTACAGATTTCGATACAATAAAATGAATTGAACCAAAGCTACCAACGAACAAGACCCGAGCACAACACATACTACCTCAAAGACACATGCTGCAAAAGCAGACCAACAACGAGGTTGGTAAATAGAGCATGTCAAAGATGTGAAAGCAGGGGATCCAAAAGGATACACAATTCAAGCCATGATAAGGCACAGACGAAATCTGGGACAAAAAACTTTTTACACACGGGAAGGGATAAACACTAAGAAAAGAAAAAAACTCCGGTCATCCAACAATGCCAACGAAAGTGCTGCCTCGATTCTGGTGACTTCTTCGCCGGAGAGAGAGTGCCGATCCTCCCATGCAACACCACAACTCAATCAAACCCAACCGAAAGCCTGCGGGAGGAGGAGGGGAGGGGTGGACCGTGGAGGTGGAGGGCGGTGGGTGATCATCCGTTGAGAACAGGCTGATCGGTGGAAGGCTAATCATCTTTATGCTTGATATACGAATTTAATTATTGAAATTTGATCTAAAAATGTAACAAATTTTACAACTATGTTCAGGCTTAATTTATCTATTTATTTATATAAGACAAGTCAATCTCCAGCACACTTTAGTCGAATCAAACACAAACCGATTTTGAAGCTTGAATTGTTTATGCATTATGAACCAAACAAAGCCGCGTTTGGTTATCAGCCCTAACCGTTGTAACCCATAAACAATCACAGCATATAATACGGACCAAAGGAATTTGAATGCAGCATAGTCCAAACCAAAGGGCACTGAAGTGCTCTTACCCCTCTAATGGAGCTGAAATGCAGTTCATCATGTTTTCACATCGAAATACGACACATAAATACGGCATGCTTCCTCCCTCCAAATGCAGAGGGAGACCCGGTAATGGAGAAGCTCGAAATAAATTCTACAACAATACGAAAACTGCGATATAAACATACACAACTTATCAAGTCTTCTGACGACAACCTGAAATCAAAAGCACGGTTCACAGTACACAAGAGAATGAACATAGATGCTTCAGTAGATCAACGAACGATGTTGCAGCGCCTGAAGTACAAACACACTCGTACATTCACAACACTGATTCAGAAGAGGTGAATTGGTGTCGTGAGGGCTCCAGCGCTTCCCAATCACCAAAAGCATCAGCAAAACTAAATTCTGTGTCAAGTAGTTCATTGCGACAAAAAGGCCTAAGCAACACATCCTCCGCACACCATACCCCTGCTGTTAAAATAAAAGGAAAAAAGACGAGAGAAAATCAAAGGTGCATTCCAATATCTTGTCGTCGTGAAAGTTAACACGTGGTCTCACTATGAAGTAGATAGACCAAAAGACTCATGAAGAGGAGTCGTGAAAATTAACCCATGGTGTCACTATGAAGTAGATAGACCAATAGACTCATTAAGAGTGACAATATATAGCTTTGCAATACTTCAACTCCGTAATACTCACTATCACCATATCATGAAAATTGTTGATAGAAGAACCCGTAATGATTCCAATATAAGACAAGTACTTACACAATTGACGAGCAGCCTGAGTTTCTCGGCCTTTTCTTCCTTGCCGTTTCTTTCCTCCTTGGAGGTTGAAGTACAACCTTGATTGCAGTATCAAAAACAGCTTTGACGTTCTAGTAGATGACCACAAGACTGGTTAGTATCTATCTGTCATTTTCATCACAACCTAATATCGTTTGTTAATTTGAACGAGCTCTAATTTGCGGTGTATATTTAGGGAAATCTCTAATCGAAATGTAGGGTTGGCCATCCAGACGACATCATACATTTTGTAGTTTAATCTCGTTTGTGGGATACGATGGTATTTTCCATGATAGAGTGTGAGCCAAAGCATTTTACTCATTTTTATGCATATGATGTATTGGTTATTTAGTGATAATCAAACAGCCCTACCTGTTGAGTCTTAGAGCTGCATTCTATATAAGCTGCTGCACCAATTTGTTTCCTCAGCTCCTCCCCCTGATTAGTTCGGTCCAGTCATATTATGTGATATACAAATGATTCCACAATGATAAATCGAGTACATATAAAAGCTACGAATTATGGATGCACACCTGAGTTGATGTTATGATATTAGAACTCATGTGATCAGCTAGATACCCTCTGTCTTCACGAAGATCTGAAAAGGGAAAACAAGATTTATCTTATGCTAACTGTTTCATACAAGAAAAACCCCAATAATCAGAGATTTTACAAGCACAACTACGCAAATTCAAATTGCAATTATGTCGTTTTGTTGCGTACCTGACTTTGTTCCAACTAGAACGATTGGAACATCGGGTGCAAATCGACGAAGTTCTGGCATCCACTGAACAAATTTGGAAAGCCAAACCTTAGTTACAAGCAGGTATATATCTAAAAAGATAAACAAAAATGGCTTTAAAATGAAAATGACCGTTTTTCAAACTCCATTTTTCCTTGTTTTTAGTCACTTTTCAAACTCAAACCACGAGACGAGCTGGAACTTAGAGAGCTACTCTTATCTAATTAAGTGCAAAGCTATTCACTATCACAGATGTATCCTCGTATTGGAATGGAAAAGTCAGGCGACTTTCTAGTTCCAAGTAACAAGAAGGAAGCAGAACAAAATGAAAATCCGCAAATCATAAAAAGTAGAGATTGAGAACCACCTTCTTGAGAACATTTTCATAGCTTGCCCTGCTGATTAAAGAGAAAGCTAGCACAAATATATCTGCGCCTCTGTAACTCAGTGGCCTCAACCTGCTATAATCTTCCTGACCTTTGAATTCACGGAGAGAAACCCATGATCAGAAAATGAAGCAGTGGTAGTAGAAGTCCTAATTTAAAACCCCAATAGTAATTACCAATTACAGCAATTGTAATAGCATTCTAAAGCAGGTCGTCATATGGCTAGCCCAAGCAAGCGTGGGATGGGAAGGCAAAAATCAAGGCTCAAGGATCTTGACAATAATAAAAGTGTTCAGGCCTTGAACAACTATGCAAGGCATAAGCATAAACGATCCCACATCATTGAGGATAGTTGCAAACGATCGCACATCATTGAGGATAGTCGCAGGGATCCTCACGTGTTTAAGGCACTGCAACATCGTGTGCTACACTAGTATCCTTATCTGCTCGTTATTCTCTAGTGGTTTTTTTGCAGGTGCTCAAGGGGTTTTATTCATGTACGTGTGCTGCCACACTAGTTGCTTTTGCAATCCTCTTGGGAGTAGGGTTTTATCGCACATCATTGAGGATGGTTGCAGGGATCCTCACGCGCGTCATTGTGTGTGCTACACTAGTATCATTTTATCTGCTCGTTATTCTCTAGTGGTTTTTTTGCAGGTGCCCAAGGGGTTTTATTCATTTATGTGTGCTCGTTTAATTGCTTTTGCAATCCTCTTGGGAGTAGGCATTATTTTATTTATTTATTATTTGTTATGACCATCTCTCTATAAGTTCGGTTTATTATACTTTATCCTTATTATTAGGGGATTTCTTTCTCTTCCTCACAAAAGAAATTTACAGCAATAGTAGAAAAGGTACCTGCAGTGTCCCAGAGTCCCAAGTTGACAATGCTCCCATCCACAGCCACATTAGCACTGAAATTGTCAAATACTGTGGGTACATAGTCCTGCCATATCAAGCACAAACTATAAAAGAGATATACAGAGACTGTTCCTCAATGCCCTAGAATGATACAGAATAGGTTCCAGAAATAAATGCATAGAGAGTTCTTAAGCACACAGTAAAATTGAATTCACTACCCAAGTAAAGGAAAAATTGAAGTATAGAAAGTTCTTAAGCACACAGTAAAATTGAATTCACTACCCAAGTAAAGGAAAAATTGAAGTGCAAACCCTATCTATATGGTTAGTTATGTGATGGAAAACCCAATCAAGAAAATCAAGAAAACCCTAGATATACTGACATCAAGTAAAACAAATGAGGTGAAAAATGCAGCAGAGATTTCAGAATAAACTGACATACAGTTGTTATAAAACCCTACCCAGTACATATTACTTCTCAAGGATCTAGTTTAGGTTAGGAAATCACCAAAAAAAAAAAAATCATTTGAAAACAGCAATCAGAAACTAAGTACGGAGTAAAAAAAATGAAAAATGAAAAACTAGTAACTACAAAAATTGGGTTTTGAGTAACTCACAGTGGGGAACTTGTTGCTAGTGTAACAAATAAGCATGCAAGTCTTGCCAACAGCTCCATCTCCAACTGTAACACATTTGATGAATTTTGAAGCACTCATCTTTGTTTCTCTCTTTCAAAATTGAGCTTCAACAGTGAGCCCCTTTAGCTACAGGGGCAGCTATAAATTCGAAGATTCGCAAAGATTTTTGAGATAAAGTGAAAAGGGAAGTTGAAAAGAGTGTGGAAGAAGAAGAAGAACTGAAGAAGAAGGAGGAGGAGCAGAATAGAATCTAGAAATGGTGAAGAGACAAGGGGAAAGAGCTGATATAGGCCCCTCTTTCGTTGTTTCAAGAAATAAAAAAATACTAAAAAAAAAAAAAAAAAAAACAGAGAGAGCGAGGGGGAGGGGTTTACTGCACTTTTCAACCCCTCTCAATAAATTTCAAATCCAACAGAAACTTTTTTGAATTACAGGAAATATGGGCCCCACTCCTCAAACGGCACCTAGCTCCAAATTTCACAGCTGGGATCCAAGAAGTACTCTGCTGCGACTGCGACAGTATTTTAATCTATACAGTACCATTTTTTAATCCTTCTCAAAGCTATACCATTTTTTATTAATCTTTTTGAAACTTTTAACAAAATTACTGTTACATTTTCCCCCCTCATTTTCTCTCTTATAGGTTTGCAAGAATCGGCCAGCTGAATGAATATTTAAAATAGACCGCCTATTCTTAAAATGCTTCTTCTGGGTAAAATAACTCAATTGTAATTGCAAAAACAGCCGCTAAGCCAAAAATTTGGTCACAATACCTTGTGTACAGTACATATAGCCACCCTGCACCCTGTCACCATCAACACTCCAACAACCTATCCATTTTACCTTACCTTTTATTAAAATATTATTTTTTCGTTTATATATATATACATACACCAATGTTCCCATCCACTACTCTTACCATCCACACCATCCACACTTTTCATTTCCCGATCAAATTTTGATGATCCATATGTATTTAACGTGTTTTACGAAAATCATCAAAAAAATACGGGAAGGGCTTCATCCGTTTTCGATAAACCGATTTAATCATATATGAAGCCCTTCCCGGTTTTTTTTTTTGATGATTTCTCGTGGGGACCCTTAAAAACACGCTTTAAACACATTGGACGGATCCGATCATCAAAATTTGATCGGGAAATGCCTTGTCCGGACATTCCCGGACCGTGGCTATCCCGGATTGGAACCGGACTGATATATACACACACGCATATATACTGCTATGTATAGATACATATATACAAAACCACCATCGCCTACCCAAAGCTCCATTACCGTCGACGAAAGGTCCATCGCCGTCTGTCCTTGAGTGCATCTGGTCGAAACTCGTCGGAATCTCGTCGGAATCCACTCGAAAGGTGCGAAATCGGAAGCTACTACCCAAAATCACGCGATTTAAGGTTTCAATCGTTACCTCTGGTTACCGTCGATGGTCGTCGTGGCATTCTTCGCCGTCACCGTCGATCTTCACCATGGTTGTCCGAGAGAGTGAGAGAAAAAAAAAAAATAAAAAAAAATTGGGTAGCTGATGAACAGTGCCACGGTAAACATACATTAGCACTGTTCAAATGGCACTGTTCAAATATGGATGGGGAACAGTGTTATACCTTACCTGCTGCAGCACCCATTTTCTTCTTCCTCTTGTCTATTTTGCCCAAAACTGGGTTTTACCTTACCTGCTGCTGATGCTCTAAGATTTTTATGTCCGATTATCTTCATTTTTCATTTTTTGTGTAAATAATTTTCTAAGAGGTCATCCAAAATGAATTTGTGTGGATCTTTAAGCCCGGTTAAAATGAATTTAAAGTGGACCCACAAATGGCACAATACTTTTTTTTTTGGGTAAAGAGATAGAAATATCATTAAATAAACACAGCCGATACAAAGGAGCATCTGCAAGTTGATAACATTCCAACAACCGCAACAAGAACTAGAACAAGAGACGCAAAACTAAGAGAGATTTCCATCACCAGTGTCTGGGGTGAGATTTCCATTTTATTTTTTTGTGCAACGGAAATTTGACATGAACTATAAAGGGAAAGAGTCAGTTACCGACATAGAACTGTTCAAATGACAAAAAAAAAAGGGTCTTGCTAACGGGTACATTTGTTGGGTCCCACTTGTACTAAAAATGTACATTTTTGTACCCTTAACGGGTGCAATGTTGCACCCGTTAGCATTTCCCAAAAAAAGAAAAGAAAAGGAAATTAATCTCTAAAATGGCCAATTCCCAAGCGGTCTTCAAGCACAAATTGGCGCACTGACTGAGGTGAATCCTCTGACACAAGCAGGTTATCCATTTATTCGGCTCCAAGATGTACAAGATGATCTACACTTTGATTTTCTTGATTAATGTAGATGTGGACAAGTATAGAGCATGCGCGGTCTGAGAAGAATTTCACATCAGTAGCTAAAACAAACTGCCCCATGGTTAGGGCCTTGCATGACCATTGGAGCAGCAATGGAAGAATTCGACTCTATCTTCTATCTTCGTGTTTCTCAGGCCCTTCTCAAGAATGATGGCTAAGGCGCTAAGCCATCACAAAGTGTTGTCTCTAAACTCGAGCTACAATTGCCTCGGATCCAATTGCCTTTGTGATCTCTAGAGACGCCACCGCATTTAGCATTTTCTCTATTCTCATATCAACACCCATCAGTAGTTAGCTCGACGCCAACTACTTGTGGAGCAATCCAAGCCATTAGTGTATTGTGAAGGAAATTGCAGAGAGGAGACTTGAAAACCATTGGTTGTGTTTGATTAGATAGTTTAATTTAGTTTTGATGATGCCAGCATGTTAATGAGTGGAGAGAGATAGAGAGAGAAATGAGAGAAATAATGATGTCATCAAAACTAAAACTAAAACTAAATTGGGAAACGAACAGGGCCATTGTAATTTCGGTAGCATAGGCAATGATGTTTTTTAGGCTGCAGTTTTTTACCACTTCAAAGTTATCAAAACTCATTTTGTTGCAAGCTTTCCAGATTTGCCAAATTATGACTATAAGAGCAGCTGCAGCCCTCACTCAAAACCAAACCCAAATTTGAAATCTGAGTAAAACTCCTCAAATTTGAGTAAATCTCTCCTCCAGTCCTTTACCCTTTTCCATACCAAATCAAATGAAACCCTTTTTTCCCCAAATCAAGGGAGAACAAAAGCCAAACCCAAATTTCCAACAGCTATATTCTAGTGGTGATTGGTGGTCTCACGGTGGCAGCAGGTGGTGATGAGCGATGGTGGAGGTGGTGGTTGGTGGTCGTAAAAGCAGAGAGGTCGTTGAGGTGTGCTTCGACGGTGGCGGCGGCAGATCTGGGATTTAAGTCGTCATCTAGGTGTGCTATGGCGGTGGTGGTGGTCTACGGTTGTGACTATGGCGGTGGTGGTGGTCTACGGTGGTGGCTATGGCGGTGATGGTGGTCTACGATGGTGGAGAGAGAGGAGAATGGAAGAGAAATTGTTTTTGATTTTTTTTTAAAGCCCCATTTGAGTGAAAATGTTGTTGATGACTGGAGAGAGTGTACCCAAATCAAGCTTTTTACTCAAATTTAAGTGAAAATTTGGTTCTGAGTTTGGTTCAAGGCTGGAGTTGCTCTAAAAAGGGTATTCCAGGTAATATCATTCCCTATGTTAGTCATTCCTCTACGTTTTAAGTTGGTTATGAGCCAATCTTGAGTAGGGATTTCAAGTCAGCTCTTATTCCAGTGGACACTAGGAAATAAAGTCCAAATATCCTTAGCTTTGACACACTCTCGCAGGATGGTGCGTTATGTCTTCCCTGTTGAAGCCACACCTAAGAGTAGAAGTTAGAAGAATCTATGCTCTCTAATGTTGAGTTTTTCAAACGATTTTATCAAATGAGAAAGAAATTTGATAAAATCCCAACTTGTTTGCATTAAAAAAACTGATATTTTATCAATCTCTTCCTCATTTGATAAAACTAAGGGTTGATTTTATCAATTCTTGATAAAATCTTTTGAAAAACTAGGAAGATGGTTGGTAGGAAGACAGTCAAGGTGGAAGAGCCAAATGAATTCTTTGAGTTTTATGGGGCTTTATCCAAATCCATTTCCATCCCTGCAAATCAGTTTCCTCTTTTCTGCACAACCCGTCATCGGTCAATTAAGTCCAACGAGTTGTTGGGCCCCCCATTTTAACCCCAATAATCCCATGGTGTGATGGGTACGCACCATAATTTAGTAGTAGAGTAGATTGAGCGGTGCACTCACCATATAGGCGTCCCAATCACCATCCAAATATATTAATTCCCCACTTGGTTAGAAGTCCACGCTACTCATCTCGACGTTTAGAAAGTGCAATTCTCTATTTTATAAGGTGAAACAAGAAATTATAATTAACCGATGTGAGATCCAATGTTGTTAACACCTCAGGTAATTAACAAAACTCATAAATACCAAATTCCCAATGGCTAGATTTTACGGGTGAAAATCCTATAAGCACTGTTGTGATATGATTCTTCCATTGTTAAATAAAAGTTATCCATACGGAACTCTTAAATTCTAACCAAAAACTTGTAGCCTAGCGGTTATTTCCTAATTCTCCCACAAGGAGACTAGCGGCCTTTTCGAGTCTCTCAAAGGCGTTTGGGGTGCAAGTCTTTGGATGGTTTCTGGACCTCCCCGCTTAACCCCCACCGATGTATAACGAATGACAAAAAAAAAGAACTCTTAAATTCCATGTTATGACTAAGACAGTTAGCTCGATTCGATTTAGCATGTTACGCAGTTTGTTTATTTGACCCTTCTACAATTTGGGAGGTTATGGGTCAAATCCAAATACATTTACACGACTCATGGAGAGGAGATCACCATAATATTTCGGGTTTATTATTAACATCTAACAACTAACTCTACTGATGACTGATGTATATCGAATGGCAAAAAAAGAAAAAAAATCCATGTTACGGATATTTATGTGTATTTGATTTGGCCCTAGATGACATGATAATATTTGTGGAAAACCTGAGTATCAAATCCAAATAACAAAAAACAAAGGCACGTGGAATCATAGCAAAAAACAAAACACCGACTTTTCGGGTGTTTCTATGTTTTATTTATTTATTTTTAACTGTAAACAAAAGTAAAAATAAGAATGTTTATCTTATTGTGATTTTTTTGGTTTTTTGATGTAAAGAAAGACTTTTAAGACTTTTTGAGCAGAACGAGAGCCATATATATAGAGGGCACCGGATCCCCTCTCATACTTCCATCAGTTCCATGTCCTATTGCGAAATAGACCGCACGTGTCTACACCACAAATCTGATGGACTAAGCCACACCCAATCCCCCTTTCTCATCCCCTACCTTCGACGGACTACCATCCCTCCAGGTCAACCCCACTCTCCGCCACAACCACCACCTTTCACCTCCCTCACATCCCAAAACTATTGCACCATTTTTTCCTCCAAGCTTTTGTATATTTATGTGTATCTATAAGCATACAACTACGTAAATGTATGCATAAATCTGGGTATTTGTTTTGTAGATTAGACTGTTCTATTAATTTTTGGCTTAGTCATTCAATTGACAATTCATTCACAATTTTGGAGAGTTTGGCTCTTAGGGTTAGGTTTTCGATTTCTTGATTGGGGTTTCTCCCAATTGTGGTCTATTTTTCATTTTTTCTCCTTTTGATCGGGTACTAACTCAGTATTGTGGTCTTGTGTTGATAAAAGAAAGGGAAGTCAGATTCGTTCGTTTAATTTTTAAACGAACTCGAGTTGAGCTCAAACTCAATAAAAATTTGATTGTCTTTATTTATTCTCTCAGTTTGAACTCATTTTATTCTCTTAGAAATTTCCTTAACAAAAAAATTAGTATTTAAAAACATTAGATATTTATTCTCTCATACAAGTCTAGAATTTCCTTAACAGGTCAAAAACATTAGATATTTATTCTCTCATACAAGTCTAGAATTTGAATGAAAAATTTCCGTAACAGGTCAAAAACATTAGATATTTACTAAAACAAAACTCGAACGAGCCTTAATCAAATTTGAATGAAAATTTCCGTTCATTTACGGTTTTAAAATAAAATATTTACTAAAACAAAACTCGCCACACCCTCTCTCAAATGTGGGGTGGGTCCTCCCGGGATCCCCTCACGTGAGAGGGTGTGGCAGAGTGTGTGTGTGTGTATCATTGATAGAGGATCAACAAAGAGGAGTGATCAATTTCTAACTGAACTATAAAGGTGCCATTATAAGGCCACATTTGGATGATCGTTTTATGACAAACCAAAATGGTACAATCTATTACATATTGACCAAAAACTGGGTCCTTTATAGAAAAATTTCGAAACAATAAGCTACATATTTTTAAGGGGCCAAACAAAACCTAAGACAATAAATTGATGAACTTAATTACAACATCAACTGCATTTTGGGCAGCTAAAGAAGCAAAAGTGGCAGCTTCATTGGAAACAGATGAACCACCACCAGCTAAATCAGACAGAGCTCTGATTGCAATGAAAGGTTTTTGGTTCTGGATGCAGACGAGAGAAACCGCTGCACTTTCCATGTCAATGGCTGTGGCATTGAACTTGGAAAGCAGAAATTCTCGATATGCCCTGTTGTCAACGAACACATTTGCACTTACCCCCCTCTCCACCCTTGTCACAATTGGGGTTCTTGGTAAACAGGTTGTGGAGTTCACACATCCTGTCAATTTCATGCCCTGGAAATGGATGAGAAGCTGATTATCATGTCATTAATGAGGCCAGTGGCGAACATGGGAATTTAGTAAAGAGGGGGATGAAGTGCAAAATTTATTTTGAATTTGAAGGAATTATGGCTGAAAGAGTACAATTGTAAAGGGCCAAATTGTGAATTTTGATATAGATGCTAAAATTTACTTTCAAAATCGAATAGTTACTCAAAAGAGTGGGATGTTGCGGCCCTCGCCTATTTCCCTTCTGTCGGTCACCGCACGCACCCATTCTATCCATCACTACTTGAGACCAGTACAGTGTGGTTTACTATTATGCATGAGAAAGTGACCTTAGTTTTGAATCTCGGACTGTATATACTTTTTTTTTTGGGTCAAAATTTGGTATCCTAAAGCTAAATTTTCATTATGGCTCAAATACCTGTCACTATTATACTATTCTATTCAAAATTGAGTATCACCGAAATATATTCTTTTTCTCAACTGTTGGAGGATAAAGTTTTAGTAGGAATTCGTACTTGGAATGCAAGTGAAATGACTAAAAACATACCTCGACCCTTTCTGCAAGTGAAAAATAATAATCGTCGACGGGACCCCAGAAGGAATGTTGTCTGATTTCCGGAGTTCCGTTCACCGGGAAAATCTCTTCAGGTTGATACCAAACGCGGTTCAGGAGGTTATCTGGTGATTTCACATTTTTTGTGTCATTATTGTATTCTGAAAATTCCAAGTAACCAATATCCCTTGTGTAGTCTCCATTGGATTCCAACGCTAATTCATCTTTAGGCCCATCTCCATATCTCTGCATATTTATTTTAGTACAAAACAGACTACAAGTAAGGAACAAAAGTTACCGGTAGTGAAGTTGTTTTTCTTCAATTTGTTTTTGTTGTTATTTTTTCTAGTTACTAATTCGGAAACTAAATCTTCCCTTTAAATATCGTCTTCATATATCGACAAAAAAAATATTCTTAAAGCTCCAAAAGCAACTTTTTGACAATATTTTTCGAGAAAATATTTCCCGGAAATAGTTTCTGAAAACAATATTTGGATTTTCTACAAAATTTAGATATGGTCTGAAAATGAAAAGGGTATTTATGTACCTGCCAATTCCAAAGGCCAGTATGAGCCCAAAATTGAGGGATAGTGACATCCCCTATCTGGAGGTTAGGGTTTGCATTCCCTGCAATCCCATAGTGCACAATTCCTTTCACCCGAAATAGGGTTACCAATAATTGTGTGGTTATCCCTGCATTAAGCTATCCAGCAAAAATTAGAGTTAGGTGTCAAAGAAGACTAAAAGTAAAAGGGCTAAAAATGCTAAAAAATAATTGATGTATGTGAAGGAGAACGATCTGTTTTGAAATCCGTGTTTATCGTTTTTAGCAAAAACAGGAAACCACCCTAAGGAAATTAATCCCTTAGGTTGGCACGTTCAGTATCTCCAAAATTTAGTTTTTTTTATTGCCTTTCCTTGGGTTTGTCGAGGTGTTTATGTTCGGGTCAAATGTGTTTGGCACTTTAGCTTCTTTATTTGTCCCGACAAGAGAAACAAGATATTTTCAAAAAAGGCATGGACAAATTTTTTATGCAGTCAACTACAGAAATTGAATTTTAAAAAATACAAATAAAAACTACGAGGAAAAATCAAATTCTATTGCTTGTTTTTTCTTAGTTGACCTTTTAAAATGTGTCCATGTCTTTATCGTAAATATATTCTCCCTATTGAGACCAATTCAAAAGGTAAAAATTATTGACAAAAACTCATAAGAAGTTCAGCACAGACATTAATAAGTTAAAAACTGTAGTAATGACTCTTTAGACATTCAAAAAACAAATAGATGATGCTTAATTTTGGCTGAAAATTGGGTTAAAACAAGCCCTCATGACTGTTCACAAATCGATACGACAATCATGTCGACTACGCTGTCAATTTTGATCAATCTGCATGTGCCAATCACGATTGGCACAAACTGTAGAAGTTTTAACCCCTCATGACTGGTCACAAATCAATACGACAATAAGTGTTTGATCATGAGGTCGCAATGTTCGATGTATGCGCTAACTGACCCAAATTAGTCGAAGTGTACGCTAACTGACCCGGATATCCGATTATTAAAAAAAAAAAGAAAAAAGAAGTGTAGCGATAACGATGAGGTCGCAATGTTCAATGTTGTCCTTCATCTCAAAATTTTCAAAAAGGAGAAAAGTATGCTATGTACGTTACTTGGCACATACCATGCCTAATCCAGTCATTATTACAATGACCTTTTGTTTGCCTAGTTGTCCCAAGTGAAACCGTCTTCCTGTGCAAGCAAAATCAACATACAAAGAAAAGGATTAATGATACAAAGAAATGGATTAATGATGTTTCAAATTATAAGTTGCGAAAAAGGGAAATTATTGCCGCACTACACGAAATATATATACTTCCGTGAATTTAATCTTGGAGATAAGTCTAATACGGTAATAAAACTAAAAACTGGATATTGTCCTTTTCTTAGCATTCTATATCACCGTTCGAGTTTTGTGAAGATCTCGAAGAAATTCTCATCTTCAAAATCTTCTTCTATTTCTAGAGGGGCCTTGCAACTCTTAGTGTTCCTTAGGGTTCTTTTTAGTTTTAGTTGGTTGATTGTATAGATGCCTTGATACAGAAATAAGACTGTGAGCCCAACTCAGTAATAAACCTGAAAAATGGGTCTTTTCTTTTGCGTCGCGTTCTATACCACCGTTCCAGTTTTGTGAATATCTCAAAGAAATCTTCATCTTCAAAATCTTCTACTATTTTTAGACGGGACTCGCGACACTCAAACACTCCATATCATCTTCATTGTTATTGGTTGAAAATTTTCATAAAATGCCATTTCATGTAAAAACTTCCCGATACACTTGTTACACAAAATGTTCGTAATTTATAGCAAAATGATAAACAAAGTGTGCACGCACATACATACACACCAAAAAAATTACAAATTTTTTTTTCCCCTTATATAAAACAATAAAAATGACTACGCAGTAAGAGTTCCAAGGGATATATGATTAATGATTCCATACCTGAAAAATCCAAGAACCCAAACTTTACATCACCCACAAAGCTAGGAGATTGGAGAAGAGGGCTCATCTCAAAGTTGTTTGGCACCACAATGCCCATGTATGGACCCTCCTTGTTGATTCTAATGATCTCTTTCATTACATTACGAGAAATTGCACTCTCTCCTCCACTCGCAAAACCCAACACCCAAACAAGACATCCCAATAACATGTACCGCGTACGGATCTCCATCTCTCTCTTTCTCTAAATCTTACTTGTTGATTTCTGAATCTCCTAAAAAATTAAGGTGTGCGTAAACTGCTTCGAAACCCTAATTATAAAAAACTATATATATCTTGGAAAGCCTTCAAGGGGGGAGAGAGAGAATAAATGTGGAGTGAATGCAAACATGAAACCTGGTGATACTATTATATAGGAAAATATCGTTGTTTTGATGTTAACTTGCAGCTAAAAAGGAAAAGTCAAAAACTTAAATATTAGCAGTTCAAAAAAAAAAAAAAAACTTAAATATTAGGTCGTGATGTGACCATATACACTACCTACAAAATTAGGGGTGCACAAGAAAACCGATAACCGCCAAATCGATCCAATCCGGACCGAACCAGTCTATTTGGTTAGGTTCTACGGCTCATTGGTCTGATTATGGTTCTAAAAAACTAAGAACCGGTAATTATGGTTCGGTTACAGGTTCTCGATTTAAGAACCAAGGTTAGAACCGAACCGGACCGTATAACATTAATATTGTATATCAATTTTTTTATACATGTACAAAATTATATATCTTGATCTAGTAAGTTAATATTTTTTTCGTAGTAATGTATTCTTTTATGTATATTTAGAGTAAAAATCTATTTTGTTAAGCAGTTTTTAATATATTACTATAAAAATTTTTTTGAACTGAATATATTACTATAATCCATTAATACCAAATTGACAAATTACCAATTTCAATTCTTTTTTGTTCCACCTTAATTTCACGATTGCTATTCAAAGGAAAACCCAATCCTGTAATTATTTATTTATTTTATGAGTTGTTTTAGTGCTCTAAATTTTAAATAATTTTTTGAATTCATTGTGATAAAGTGTTCCTTAAACTGAGTTAAACAGGTAGAACCGGAACCGAACCAAAACCAGTCCGGTCTTGCGGTTTGGATCTGGACAGGTTCTAAATGTGTATTGGTTAGGTTTTGGTTCTTCATTTTCTAGAACCGGTCGAAATGGTCCGGTTACTGGATTTCTAAAGAACCGGTCCAATCCGGACCGTGTGCACCCCTATACAAAATGTTACGAGTTTTTTAGTATAAAAGTTACAACACACACTAATATGTTATGATTTTTAGTATAATGTTAGGAATTTGGGATCTCGGAGGCGTGTGGTGAGCTCCCTTAGCCGTCTAATTGGTGACCGAAGATCCGGATTAATTGGGGTTAAATTAAATGTAAAAATACCTTTTCAAAATGAACATGATCCGGACCGTTGGTCACCGATTGGACGGCTGAGAGAGCTCACTATACGAGCCCCCCACATGGCCCATTCACTAAAAATGCATTGTTGAAAAGTTACGAAAAACAAATGTTATGATTTCTAGTGAATATGTAATGAATAATATTGCTGGAATGTTATCAATTTTTAATATAAAAATTACGAAGCGCACAAAAATGTTATAAATTTTTATGAAGTAGTAATACAATTTGGACCACACGTTTTTTTTTCTTTTTGAACCGTAAACATAATAATATATCACAATCAAATTAGTTCATTACAGGACCACACGTTAAGTGCATGTGAATACACGCCTTTAAGAATTGTTTATTGTAGACTTTTCCGATATTTACTTGAAGTCAAGATTGAGAAACCGGAAAGTTAGACAATTCGATATGATCAAGTCGACCACGTGACAATTAGGAATTTGGGGAGCTTACGAAATTGACACTCATGCTCCAAAATGGGATTCCCTGTCATTGACAAATGTGAGTATCTTTCAGCATTGAATGGGAAAAAACTCTTTTATTTCACACATTTTTTTTTAACGGCTTTATTTCACACAATACGCAATTACTCTTAATAGTTTTGTTATGGTGACAATTTTGATAGGGACACTAGTTAGGGAGTATTGCTGAAAAATCTGCAGTGGGTGAGAATTCTATTTGTCATGCCCATAGAGTGAAGTTTTTTTTTTTTTTTTTTCATTCGTCATTTCTAATCCATTACATGGAGAAGAAGGAATGAGACTCGATCCCGAGATGCATTATGGGATGGAGTATCAAAGAAGCTAGCCACCACTTACTAGAGTGACGATTAATTGGTCATCCTTCTTATCACTTACACTTGGCAAAAGTAGCGAGATGGGATATAGGAGTGTATATATTATATTTTATTATATATATATATATATATATATATATATATTCATGAGGACCAAGCAATTTTTTCATTTTCCGAACTGAATTTTGACAATCCGAACCATTAGATGTGTTTAAAATGTGTTTTTAAGGTCTACCGGGAGGATTCGTCCAAAAAAAATACCCAGAAGGGCTTCATCCGATCATTTTTTTTTAAAAACGCTATGTTAGAAAAATAATTGATTTTGATTATGTTTTTATGACAAAATTGATTTCTTAAAATCTTTGATAAATAAATTTAATTTACTAAATTGATGAAATTTTCTACTTGGCAAAATTAGTGCTTCGGAACAAATATCTGTTAGCCCTCGTGTAAAACTTTCACAGTATTGTCATTTAAAAATACATATGTCCAGCTCCAAGTTATATATATATTTCATTGTTAGTTCTTGGAACATATATACAATAGATGTACCGCTTGTACCAAATCATTATTGTTATGATTGAAATTTTCCTGCCATACCTTGTTTCTACGTGGGACTTATAAAATAAAATTTTTCCAATTGACAAATGTGCTTCATTCTTGTCTCATGCAAGAAACACTTTCACTGTTTAAACAGTAGAACAAGTGTCATGCCATTCTTTTTTAATTCTGCACGTATTTGACTTCTGGGCTGTGAAATTTAAGGCGTATGACAACCACTGAAGCTCCTCTGTTCCGTTGAATTTTGATAGCTCTGAATTTATGACAAACAAACATTGCAAATCAATTTATACAGCTGAACGGACAGAGAAGATTTTTTGTTGCTCAAAAAGCAATACGGCTCAACGGACCAATTTGACTTAAGGAAGATCCGTAGCTGTGTCAAGATTTTCTTCCCAACGGCAAGTTTTCCAACGTTCGTATTTTGCAACTTTATAAGCAAAGTTTCTGCAAGATCAAGAAAAAAAAAAGTTACACCAGAGCAAGAGAAAATTTCAGAGTCTTAGAAATACAAGAGCAATCATACTTCATTTTCATATTATTGTTTGAGAGCTTTGTGAGCAAATTTGCGTATCTACTCTTTGAGAGAGATTTATTTTCAAACACCAAAAATTCTTATCAATGTTGTATTGAGAGTTAGAAAAATTCTCAGTGAGCTACCATAGAACGGGGTTTTGTTCTGTGGGTGATTTTAGAGTTTGGGAGATAAACTCTAGCGGTTTGGCTAACTCCTCGGGAAAGTTAGCATTGCGGTTGTAAGGTTTAATCGGCACCAAAAGCTGGTTGTTGGATTAGTAAAACAGTGACTCCTTAGGCCAGTGGACTAGGCTGAGCAGTGGACAAAGCTCGGACCGAACCACTATACATCTCCGTGTGATATCTCTCTCCCTTATCTTATTTATTTTTGTGTTGTGCAAATTAATTATTTATTTGCTTTGCCAAATATTTTACTCATTCATTTAGTAATTTTTTATTTGGGCATTATTGTTAGCAACACTATTCACCCCCCCTCTAGGTTGCCTTTTGGGTAACAATTGGTATCAGAGCCTCGGCTCTAATTATTTTCTTGTGACTTAACAGTCTAAGAGCGATCCATGGCAACCGTGAGCAGTGTATCTAGCTTAGAGGGACAATCGTCACATAGACCTCCTTTGTTCACTGGAACAAATTATAGTTATTGGAAAAATAGAATGAGAATTTTTATCACATCTACTGATTACGACTTGTGGAAAATTATTACCAAAGGTCCTAATATCCCGACTAAAAAGTCTGGAGATCTTACTGTTCCTAAGTCAGAAGATGAGTGGGATGAACCCGAAAAAGCCAAAATGGAAAAGAATGCTAGAGCTATTAACCTTCTTTATTGTGCACTAAGTACTGATGAGTATAATAGAATATCTGCTTGTGAAACGGCTAAAGAAATTTGGGATAAATTAGAAATAGCCTACGAAGGAAATACTCAAGTTAAGCAAAATTCAAAATAGATATTCTTGTTCATAGCTATGAGCTTTTTAAAATGCAACCGGATGAATCTGTATCTCAAATGTTTGCTAGATTTACCAATATTACTAATGGTTTGAAATCTCTTGGTAAGTCTTATACTGAATCAGAGATGACAAGGAAGATTCTTAGATCTATGCCAACGAAATGGGATACTACAACTTCCATCATTCTGCAGTCAAAGGACTTCTCAACTTATACAATGGATATGCTTATGGGAACCCTCATAACGGAGGAAATGCATCGCAATATGAATGAGGAGGATGAAAAGAAAAGAAAAGGCATTGCTCTAAAAGGAACAACGAGCAAATCAAAGAGTAATGATGATTCAAGCGATGAAAGTGAAGATGGAGATATGGCTCTCATTACCAGGAACTTCAAAAAGTTTCTCAAGAGCAAGAATGGTCAGAAAAATAGACGGTTTTCAAGAAAAGATGGGAGCAAGGAAGAAACTAGCAAAAGAGATCCAATCATTTGCTACGAATGCAAGAAGCCCGGGCACATAAAATCCGAATGTCCTCAAGCAAGAAAATATTCAAAGAAAGACAAAAGAAAAGCTATGTTAGCAGCTTGGGACAATAGTGATGATAGTAGCTCTGACAGTGATGATGAGAGACAAGAAGTTGCAAATTTGTGCTTTATGGCAAAAGAAGAAAGTGAGGTATATCATGATCCCTCTTCTCTATCTTTTGATGAATTATTAGATGCTTTTAAAAGTTTGCAACATAATTTTGAAAAAGTTAGTTCCAAAAATATTAGTCTTAAGAAACTTGCAAAAGATCTTTCAAAAGAGTTGGAAGATTTGATTGAAGAGAAAAACATTTTAGAAGAAGAAAATGAGGATTTGAAAAAGATGTCTGATGTTGACTCTCTGCATGAACAAAATAGAGATTTGATTAAAGAGAAAAATCTTTTGAAAGAAGAAAATGATGATTTAAAGAAAAAGTCTGATGCTGATTCATTGCATAAACAAATTCATGATTTAACTGAGTCTCTTTCAAAATTCACCAATGGAAAAGAAGGTCTGGATTTACTTCTTGGAAAACAAAGATGCTCTCTTCATAAAACTGGAATTGGCTATAACCCAAACCAGCACAAGAATTTTTTTGAGAAAAATTGTTCATCCAGACATTCTAATCTCACATGTCATTATTGTGGTAAATTAGGACATATTTCACCTTCTTGTCCTATGAAGGGACATTCATCTGGTTATGTCAACAAGACTTGGGTTCAAAAGAACCAAACATATTCTGCTCGAGCTAATCCTCATGGACCCAAGATGATTTGGGTACCAAAAATCAAGTCTTGACTTGCTATTGTAGGTATGCCTCAAGTCCACATCAACAGCAGGAAAATGGTACCTCGATAGTGGATGTTCACGGCATATGACGGGAAATGAAAAAGCTTTCAACTCTCTAACACCAAAAGATGGAGGATTCGTAACTTTTGGTGATAATAGCAAAGGAAAAATCATTGGTATAGGTAACATCGGTAAAACCCCCCTTTCCAATCATAGAAGATGTTTTACTTGTTGATGGTTTAAAACATAATCTTCTAAGTATCAGTCAACTTTGTGATAAGGGTAATCGAGTTACTTTTGAAAAATCTGAATGCATTATTGAGAACATAGAAAACAACAAGGTACTTTTTGTTGGCCAGAGACTTGAAAATGTTTATATTTTCAGTTTAAATGATTTAAGCAAACATGGTGTAAAATGTTTTTCAGCAATGAGTGATAATAGTTGGCTATGGCATAGACGCCTTGGACATGCACACATGGATGCAATTTCAAAACTTTCTAGAAAAGAATTAGTTGTTGGTCTTCCAAAAATCAAATTTGAAAAAGATAGACTATGTGATGCTTGCCAACAAGGTAAACAAACCAAAGATTCTTTTAAATCCAAAAATGTTATTTCTACTACAAGGCCATTACAACTATTACACATGGATTTATTTGGACCTACTAGAACTCCAAGTCTTGGCGGCAGATACTATTGTCTTGTTGTTGTTGATGATTTCTCTAGATTTACATGGGTTATGTTTCTAGCTCATAAGGACGAGGCTTTTCCATCATTTACTAAACTTTGTAGAAAAGTTCAAAATGAAAAAGGTTTTGTCATTTCAAACATCCGTACTGATCATGGTAGAGAACTTGAAAATTCTTTGTTTGAAAATTTTTGTGATGATCATGGTATAGATCACAACTTTTCTGCACCTCGCACTCCTCAACAAAATGGGGTAGTTGAGAGGAAAAATAGAACTCTTGAAGAAATGGCAAGAACAATGCTTTGCGAAAATTCTCTACCTAAATATTTTTGGGCAGAAGCTGTCAATACCGCTTGCTATGTTTTAAATCGGGTCCTGATTAGACCCATCCTCAAAAAGACACCATATGAGCTGTGGAATGGTAGAAAACCCAACATTGGTTACTTTCATGCTTTTGGATGTAAGTGTTTTGTTTTAAACAATGGAAAAGATCATTTGGGAAAATTTGATTCAAAATCCGATGAAGGAATTTTTATTGGTTACTCTATTTCTAGCAAAGCATATAGAGTCTACAATAAACGTACTCAACTTGTAGAAGAATCTATTCATGTTTCTTTTGATGAATCTAACCCATCTACTCCCAAGATTATTATTAATGATGATGATGAGGTAGATATCATTAAGGGAGTGCAAGATTTGTCCATTACTAAGGAAAATGGCGAAAGCCAACATGAGAGCACTCAATTAAGGGATGACGTGGTTCTCGATCAACCACAAAATCCTGTCAGCAATCAAGATCTACCAAAAGAATGGAAATTTGTGCAAAATCATCCAAAGGACTTAATTATTGGAGATCTTTCGAAAGGTATATCTACTCGATCTTCTCTTAAGGATATTTGTGGTAATTTAGCTTTTGTTTCTCAAATTGAGCCTAAAAATTTTTTAGAAGCTGAAAATGATGAAAATTGGATTTTAGCTATGCAAGAAGAATTGAGTCAATTTGAGAGGAATAAGGTTTGGAATTTAGTGCCTAGACCTCACGATCACACCATTATTGGTACTAAATGGGTCTTTCGAAACAAATTGGATGAATCGGGAAACATTGTTAGAAATAAAGCTAGATTAGTTGCACAAGGCTATAATCAAGAAGAAGGCATTGATTTTGATGAGACATTTGCTCCTGTTGCTAGATTAGAAGCCATTCGCATGTTACTTGCTTTTGCATGTTTTAAAGATTTCAAACTTTTTCAAATGGATGTAAAAAGTGCTTTTCTAAATGGTTTTATTTCAGAAGAAGTTTATGTAGCGCAGCCTCCTGGTTTTGAAAATCATGAATTTCCTGATCATGTTTTTAAACTTTCAAAAGCACTTTATGGTTTGAAACAAGCACCACGTGCATGGTATGATAGACTTAGCACTTTCTTACTTGAAAATGGTTTTTCTAGAGGAAAATTAGATACTACTCTTTTCATAAAAACCAAAAATCATGATATGCTTATTGTTCAAATCTATGTTGATGATATTATTTTCGGTGCTACTAATGAAAAACTTTGCAAAGAGTTTGCTAAGTGTATGCAAGGTGAGTTTGAAATGAGCATGATGGGAGAACTCAATTTCTTCCTTGGGCTTCAAATCAAACAATCAAAGGATGGAATCTTCATCAATCAAGCAAAATATACAAGAGAACTTCTCAAAAGATTCAAGATGGAAGATTCTAAAATCATGAAGACTCCAATGAATCCAGCCACTAAACTCGACAAAGACGAAAATGGTAAATCAGTAGATACTAAGATGTATCGAGGTATGATCGGATCACTTCTTTATCTTACTGCTAGTAGACCCGATATCATGTTTAGTGTTTGCTTATGTGCTCGTTTTCAATCTAATCCAAAGGAGTCACATCTAGTAGCTGTCAAACGTATTTTTAGATATCTTGCGGGAACTCCTAATTTGGGGTTATTTTATCCTAGAAATACTTCTTTTAACTTAATTGGTTTTTCGGATGCTGATTATGCCGGTAGTAAAACTGATCGTAAGAGCACTAGTGGCACTTGTCAATTTCTTGGAAATTCGTTAGTGTCTTGGTTTAGCAAAAAGCAAAATTCAGTTGCCTTATCAACTGCCGAAGCTGAATACATAGCTGCTGGTAGTTGTTGTGCTCAATTATTATGGATCAAACAGCAAATGGAGGATTTCAATTTACATTATGATCATATTCCAATTCGATGTGATAACACAAGTGCGATTAATTTAACGAAAAATCCCATTCAACATTCCCGAACAAAACATATTGAAATTAGACATCATTTTATTCGTGACCATGTTCAAAAAGGGGATATTGTCCTTGATTTTATCAGAACTGACAAGCAATTGGCGGACATTTTTACAAAACCCCTTATTGAAGAACAATTTTGCTTTATCCGAAGAGAACTCGGGATGTCTAATCCATTTTAAATATATTTTTGGGGGATTTTTAGTTAAATCAATTATTACTTGTTTCATCATTTTCAAATCGGCATAGTTACATTATAATGTTTAAAAATCTTACTCCAAACATATTTTAATATCTTGATTTGATTGATGGATTATTTTTTGGGCGTCCTGCGGACATAGCAATAAATACTCGGACACAATTTTCTTCCTTCTTATTTGTCCTATCCGGCGCGGCCTTCACTCCTTTCAAAAATTCAAATTTCAAAATTTCTCTTCCTTCTTCTACACACTTCTTCACTATCTATAAATTCACCCACACTATCTCCTTCTTAACATCCTCATCTCACTCTCGGTCTCAATCCGCTCAAAATCTTCTCCAAATAGCTATATTCCCATATTGAGCAAATGTGGTTCGATTCTCCTAAATTTGCATCCGAGTCTTGGGAACAATATATAGAGCGCACAAATATGGAGTCGATTTTCCGCCTCTTATGGGGGCAACTCTTCATTTTCCTTTTTCTTTGCGGCTTACTTTCAATGAGGTGGACTTTACATTTTCCATGGAAATGGTTACTTGTTGCGGGTGTCCCACTCGCAGCCATTCTCAAAGAGTATGAAAATCGAAGACGCCAAGCTTTCGTGGACAAGTACGGAGTATACCCGGGATGGTGACGGGGAAATCTTAGAGTGACCAAATCTTTTGTTTTTACCCCAAGCGTTCTTTGTTTTTGATGATGTCACAGGGGGAGAAAAAGAGTAGTTTGGTCTAAGAGTAGTTTAGTCTATCCCTGTTATTTGTTATTTGCGTTTTTAGTAATCGTACCGTATGGTGCATGGCTTAAACAACCATGTTAAATTTTGTTGGTTTGTATCACTTGATATATCTATGAATGCCAACTTTTATGTTGCTTGTGGTTGTTAAATATTTTTTACGGCATATATTAAGGGGGAGCATATACATAGGGGGAGCATTGATCAAAATTTCACTAATCATTATTTTAGAAATCATATTTTGTGTCATCATCAAAAAGGGGAGATTGTTAGAAAAATAATTGATTTTGATTATGTTTTTATGACAAAATTGATTTCTTAAAATCTTTGATAAATAAATTTAATTTACTAAATTGATGAAATTTTCTACTTGGCAAAATTAGTGCTTCTAACAAATATCTCATAGCCCTCGTGTAAAACTTTCACAAAAGATTGTCATTTAAAAATACATATGTCCAGCTCCAAGTTATATATATATTTCATTGTTAGTTCTTGGAACATATATACAATAGATGTACCGCTTGTACCAAATCATTATTGTTATGATTGAAATTTTCCTGCCATACCTTGTTTCTACGTGGGACTTATAAAATAAAAATTTTCCAATTGACAAATGTGCTTCATTCTTGTCTCATGCAAGAAACACTTTCACTGTTTAAACAGTAGAACAAGTGTCATGCCATTCTTTTTTAATTCGCACGTATTTGACTTCTCGGGTCATGAAATTTAAGGCGTATGACAACCACCGAAGCTCCTCTGTTCCGTTGAATTTTGATAGCTCTGAATTTATGACAAACAAACATTGCAAATCAATTTATACAAATGAACGGACAGAGAAGATTTTTGTTGCTCAAAAAGCAATACGGCTCAACGGACCAATTTGACTTAAGGAAGATCCGTAGTCTGTGTCAAGATTTTCTTCCCAACGGCAAGTTTTCCAACGTTCGTATTTTGCAACTTTATAAGCAAAGTTTCTGCAAGATCAAGAAAAAAAAAAGTTACACCAGAGCAAGAGAAAATTTCAGAGTCTTAGAAATACAAGAGCAATCATACTTCATTTTCATATTATTGTTTGAGAGCTTTGTGAGCAAATTTGTGTATCTACTCTTTGAGAGAGATTTATTTTCAAACACCAAAAATTCTTATCAATGTTGTATTGAGAGTTAGAAAAATTCTCAGTGAGCTACCATAGAACGGGGTTTTGTTCTGTGGGTGATTTTAGAGTTTGGGAGATAAACTCTAGCGGTTTGGCTAACTCCTCGGGAAAGTTAGCATTGCGGTTGTAAGGTTTAATCGGCACCAAAAGCTGGTTGTTGGATTAGTAAAACAGTGACTCCTTAGGCCAGTGGACTAGGTTGAGCAGTGGACAAAGCTCGGACCGAACCACTATACATCTCCGTGTGATATCTCTCTCCCTTATCTTATTTATTTTTGTGTTGTGCAAATTAATTATTTATTTGCTTTGCCAAATATTTTACTCATTCATTTAGTAATTTTTTATTTGGGCATTATTGTTAGCAACACTATTCACCCCCCCTCTAGGTTGCCTTTTGGGTAACACGCTATATATATCGTTTTTAACAACAAGTGATCGGATGAAGCCCTTCCGGGTATTTTTTTTGGACGAATCCTCGCGTGGACCTTAAAAACACATTTTAAACACATCTAACGGTTCGGATCGTCGAAATTTGGTCGGGAAGCATGAGGTCCTCACTTTGGTCCTCATGTAAGGGTCCTCATTAGAAGCTCTTCCTATATATATATATATATATATGATCAACTTCTAATGAGGGATCCCTCATTTTAAATAAAACGAGGACCTCATGCTTCCCGACCAAATTCTGACGATCCGAACCGTTGGATGTGTTTAAAATGTGTTTTTAAGGTCCACTGCGAGGATTTGTCCAAAAACATACCCAGAAGGGCTTCATCCGATCAGTTTTTGTTAAAAACTGATCGGATGAAGCCCTTGCGAGTATTTTTTTTGGACGAATCCTCGCGGTGGGCCTTAAAAACATTTTTTAAACACATCTAACGGTTCAGATCGTCAAAATTCAGTTCGGAAAGTGAAAAAATTGCTTGGTCCTCACTTTATTTAAAATGAGGGATTCCTCATTATATATATATAGGATCCCTTCCATTTAGGGATCCCTCATTTTATATAAAATGCGGACCTAGCCATTTTTCCACTTTCCGAACTGAATTTCGACGATCCAAACCGTTAGATGTGTTTAAAATGTGTTTTTAAGGTCCACCGTGAGGATTCGTCCAAAAAAATACCCGGAAGGGCTTCATTCGATCAGTTTTTGTTAAAAACGATATAGATCGTTGAAATTTGGTCAGGAAGCATGAGGTTCTCACTTTGGTCCTCATATAAGGGTCCTTATTAAAAGTTTCTTATATATATATATATATATATATATACAACCATCTTCTAACAAGGCTCCCTCATTTTTGCTTAAATGAGGACTTTTAATCGAAGGGCTCAGATTTTAAAGGGAACCCGCGGGTTTAAAACCTAGGTCAAATATTGGGCCGTGGGTCAAAATTTATTAACGGGTTAAAACAAAACCCTTTACGTCCTGTTTGTTTGCAGTATATAGGGGAGGGATATAAGATTTGGCCGGATATACATATCCGGGTAGAGTATATCATTTGTTTGTTATGTTTTTGTTTCCGAAATATATATATATGCTTGGATATCCGTACCCCTGTGGGGGGATAAGTTTTAGACACCGCTCCCCCTAGGTTATATTATCCTGCCCTTTTTACAACCCAACCTTGTGAGCTGTGACCCGCCACGCGAGAGAGAGAGAGAGAGAGAGAGAGAGAGAGAGAGAGAGAGAGAGAGAGAGAGAGAGAGAGAGAGAGAGAGAGAGAGAGAGAGAGAGAGAGAGAGAGAGAGAGAGAGAGATGTGCTCTGTGAAGGCACCAAACACAGGAGAGAGAAAGAGAATACCACTACCACCCTACTTTTTCATTTTTCCATTTTTTAATATGGGATAAAACGGGAATCTCACAAATTTCACATTATCCAACCTCTCATATCCCCTTCTACAACAACAAAACAAACAAATAACTTTTTATCTCTCCTTCTAGAATAAACAAGTAACTTTTTATCTCTCCTTCTAAAATAAACAAGTAACTTTTTATCTCTCTCCTTCTAGAATAAACAAGTAACTTTTTATAGAATAAACAAGTAACTTTTTATCTCTCCTTCTAAAATAAACAAGTAACTTTTTATCTCTCCTTCTAAAATAATACCCCCTCCAACTATATATACATCTATATCCCCCTCCAACTATATATACATCTATATCTCCCTCTTATTTTATCTCCTTCATGCTTCATATACATATACCGCTAACAAATAGGGCGTTACTCTCTTCCCCTCCTCCCTTACACAAACTCTACATAGAGAGAGAGAGAGAGAGAGAAATCGACGAAGGAAGAGTACCGTTGACGAACAAGACGCCGACGAAGAAGAAGACATCGACGAACATCTATGGGATAATCGATGGTACGTCTTTCTTCATAAGAAAGATCAGTGGGTTAATTTTTAAGGAAGTAAAGATTGATTATTTCTTCATGTCTGTAATTTGATGTCTGACTCGTATCTTGATGGGCTTTCATACGGGCTAAGTATCTATTTAAGCCTAGGGCTGGGCTGTGATAGGCTTAGGTTCCGTTTGATGTATATTAGATACTTGTAATTAAAGGAAAAAAAGTGAGATGGAAAGGCCCAGTTTCATTTTGGGCTTGCTTAAAAAGCCTCTAATGAGGGCCTACCCACACCATTTACTAGGGTGTACAAGAAAACTGAAAAAACCGCGAAACTGGACCGACTAATCCGAACCGAGCTATTTGGATTGGTTCCATGGTTTTAATGGATTGGGTTTGGCTTCAAAAAAAATGAGAACCGTATATTATGGTTTGGACCTTGGTTTTACAATTGCAAACCGTGATTCGAAACGAATCGGACCGTTGATGCAGATATGTATATTTTACCCTTGCATCTACCATGAGCCATCAATAAAGCTTTTCAATTACCCACTACACTTTTAAAGCTTTTCAATTACCCACTAAACTTTTAAAGCTTTTCAATTACCCACTAAACTCTTCTACTCCCCCAAATGGCCAAAACATTTTCACCCCCCAAAACTATTTATTATTTCTCATAAAAAAAAAATCCTGCAATGATAGCTATATTGGAACTCTTTTTAAGGGTTCCAAAGTTATTTCATTCTTCCGTCTCTAACTCTCTTCCAAATTAATGGCTCTCTCTCTCTCTCTCTCTCTCCAAGTTCATCAAATTGTGAGCAATTTTAATAAATTAGTGGTATTTTTATTCATTTTTTTTTTGGCAATTTCTAGATGATAAATGGTTTAGAACCGTAAATCGAACCAAACCGGACTGATCAAATAGTTTGGTTCCATAGGTGTAATGGTCTGGTTCTGATTCTCAATTCTTTAAAATTGTAAAATATGGTTCAATTTTTGAATTTGTACAAAGCCGATCCAATCCGGATCATGTACACCCTTACCATTTACAGTGCTCGAAGAAGCCTCATAATTTTGCCCCGCCAAATTAGGAGGGGAGATTTTCGAGCTCTTTGCTTTCGAAATCGTTTTGCCAATATTTGAAACTCGAAACCCTAATAAAATAACAACAGATTCGCGTGAATTTTCGATGCAGAAAATGGAAATTCGCAAAGCAACAACACTGTTTTCGAGAAGCTTCTCTTCCCTCTCTCCAAATCCGTTGCGCGTTTGCGTCGTTGGTAGCGGACCTGCTGGCTTTTACACAGCTGAGAAGGTGTTTGTCTCTCTCTCTCTCTACACACACACACACACACATCTTTACATGAGTTCTTGTACATCAGATATGACTTTTCGCTGAAAGTTATATTATTTTATTTCTCTAAAAAGTAAACGAGCCTTATTTAGCTGAGCCTTGCCGTGTTCAAGCTTGTTTGTTAAGGTTTTTAACGAACTCGGAGCTCAAGCCGATCCTCAATAAAAACTTAACGAATTGAATTCGAACGAGCTATTTTTTAGTCGAACCAAGCCGAGCTCAGGAGCAACCTAGTTCATTTGTAGCCGTAGGACTCCCACCCTCCCGTTGTCGTCCTCCGTCTCTCTCTTTTTTCCGAGTGTAAGTGATAAGAAGGGTGACCAATTAAAATCTTCACTCTATGGGCATATGACACATTGAATTCTCACCCACTACAGAATTTTCAGCAATAACTAGTGTCTCTATCAAAATTGTCACCATAACAAAACTATTAAGAATAATTACGTATTGTGTGAGATAAAGCCGTTATAAAATTTTAAAAAATTTGTGTGAAATAAAAGTCTTTTTCCCATTCAATGCTGAAAGATACCCCATATTTGTCAATGATAGGGAATCCCATTTTGGCATAGCAAGCATCAATTCCTGTGTGCATATGAAAATGGCATTTTTGTAATTGTCCCCCGCATTTTGCCTAAACTATGAAGTATGAAGTATGCGAGGCTTAAAAAAGGGGGCCTACTACTGCCCTAGAGAGTTTCTCTCTCTAAAAAGTTAGAAGTTCTAGGGTTTATCCCTTTTCCAGCCGACCTCCCACCGTTCGGCCTCCTTCACCTCCCTTCCTCCTTCTTCTTCTTCCTTCTTCTCCCTTTTTCTTCTTTTCCTCTTCTTCTTTTCACAGATCTTGGTCTTCGGTTTGTTTCTCAGAGCTTGAGGGGTGGGGTTGCCGCCCCTTTCGCCCCACCCCTCCTCCTCCTTGCCTAGCCGGACTCCCTCCTTCAACCCGTGGCCAATTGACACCGCTCGATTCATCTTTCTCCTTCGCTTTCTTCCACCACCAACCCCTCCGCCACCACCCATCTCCCCCTTCCAGCCCCACCCGCCACCGTCCACCACCAAGCCCTGATCTCCTCCACCACCGTCCCTCCTCTTACGGCTTCCACTGACCATTTCTGTTATGAGTCGCTCAGATCTGACGACGGGTTGATTTTGGGAGCCTTGGCCCCCTCCGGCTAATAAAGCCCTCCTATGCCATGGGCGGCGGCTACGGGAGCTACGTGATATCCGAGGAAGTGACTGGTCGGCGACTCGATGAACTCGGTATGACTCGGTGCATCTATGGGGTAACTCGGTGGAACTCAGTTTGTACTAGTTTGTTGGGTTCTGATTAGTTAGTTTTTTATTTGTTTTGTTGCTGTATTTTGAGGTTTGTTTACCGATTACTGGTGTTGTGTTGTGATGACACGTTGAGCTGGGTTCCCATTTGGGCTCTCTTCCGCTAACTTTTGATTGGATTCATTATCCTGTCCCGTAGGTGTCGGGTCTGCTTCGGCAGGTGTGTCTAGGAGCCGGTGGCCTGTGTTAGCCTAATGTCGTGCTTGTTTCATCTGTTAGTGGATTTGGTTTTCATCCCTATCTTTGATGTAATCGATGCCGGATGGCTTTGTTAATGGAATAGCTTGACGTGTTTCAAAAAAAAAAACTATGAAGTATGCAACATTACCATTGGTAACCATAGTTAATAGAAAGAGCTTTTCATTCGGTGTGGGTTACAACAGTTTTTGTCCTATGTCAGTACAACCAATATGGATTAGCGGTAGAACCACCATTGGTTGCTGCAAAAACGTGATTTGGAAACAATTAAAAAAGGACACAGGGAGTGGTAAAGGTAAAACCCAAGTAACTCTGTGTATACAATTCGACGCCTTCTCATCACTCCAGTCACATAATGCTAGGGCAGAAACAGGAGTGGGAGCAGGTGCGTCGGGGCGAAAAGTGTTTCCGAAAAATATCTCAAACTACCAAAATTGTCTCAAACTCTTCATCTTCTCCCTTGGGCATTGATCGTCACGTTCAAGCTCCGAGTCTCTTTTGGTAACTCTCTCTCTCCCTCTCTCCCTCTCTCTCGATATATATATATATATATATGAAAACTTCTAATCCACACCTCCCGGAAATAAGAAGTTTACCCATATATCACGCGCGGATCAATGCTAACTTGGTGAAAATTCACGACCAACTGATTTGGGGGTTTGGAACGGGTTGGAGGGTTCAAACAAGCTGAGCTTTGTATTGTTTGAGCTTGGCTCGTTTACAAACGAGCCTAAAAGCCGAACTCGATCGGTTGATTCACGAACGAACCTACATATATAAATGAGCCAAGCCTATATAAGCGAGCCGAACATAGAGTGTTGAACTTGATCAGCTCGGCTCCGTTACTAAACGAGTCGCACCAAAGTCCAAACCAATTGAGCTAGTATTTGTTGTTTGCAATAGTGAGAAAGGAACAGAAACAAAGAGATCGATGATGTTTGTTACCGAAATGGTGAGATTTATTACTTGTTGAGAAACAAAAATAGACCAATTGAAACCCATATCATAGTAATTTGTTTATTCACTTCCTAGCTGATTCTTTCATGGGTCTGCTGCAAGGTTTTAAATCTCGGTATCGGGATACGTAACGGTATCGGTGATACAGTCAAATATCGGCTGATATCGGCCTGTATCGGACAACATATCGGTATCGGTCTCTCAAAAAACCGATACGTATCGGCCGATAAGTCGCGTATTACTGCGCTTCGTACTGTGTATTAGTACTAAAAGATTCTTTTGTCCTATTTCAATACTCTCTCTCCGTCTCTCTCCCAAATTGCTAAAAGATTGCAAATATCTTATACACACTGAAGTAACAAGGTGAAAATAGTGAAGAAAAGACGAAGTAGTGAAGACGAAATAGAAAACATAACATTAATTGCAAGCAAGATTGAAAATTAATAACTACTACTAGTAGATAGATAGATAGTCAGGGAACCCCAACGAAAACGAAAGAAAAAACAGAAGATCGATCGATTTACCCAAGTCCATAAACATAAGATTTAGCCGCGCTAGATCGATCTGATCTAAACAAAACACGTAATAAAGCAAATACTACTATATTATTTTATTTATTTTTGGTAAACTAGGAACATATCAAAGTTCTAGGGTATTCAACCCATTTAGGTCATAAATACTACTATATATATATATATCTCTTCGTCCTTGAATCACCATCCATCTGATCGATCAATCTACTAACTGAGGCGGACCAGTATCAACATCAACAGCAGCCACGTATAACTCCCCAAGTTTTTCCAGTCCAATTTTCTGAAAATAAAATTAAAAGAGACTGGGTTAAAAAAAAAAAGAGAGAGAAGGTATTAAAAAAAACCAGAGAAAAAAAATCATAAAGAAACATTGATTGTCAATTTGTCACTTACAACCATAACTAGAGTCAGAAACCAGGGAATCATGACAAATGCACCACAGAGGACTTGGCCGGTGAAGATATACTCTCCGAAGTTTAACCCCATTTGATCACCATCCATCAATCCACTAACTGAGGCGGACCATCAGCATCAACAGCAACCACCACATATAACTCTCCAAGTTTGTCCACTCTAATTTGCTGAAATAAAATTAAAAGAGACTGTTAAAAAAAATTTAAAAAAAAAACAGAGAGAAAAGGTGAAAAAAAATCATCAAAGTTTGTCACTTACAACAGTAACAAGAGTAAGAACTAAGAAACCAAGGAATGAGAACAAATGCAGCACAAAGAACTTTGCCCGTGACCATATACTCTCCGAAAGTCAAATCGAGTTGATGGTTGACGATGGAAATGAAAGAGGGGACATCAGCCTTACGGGCATAAATGGCCCAGAGAGCTAACAAGGCAAGAATAGAGATGCAAGAAACGAGAACAGAACTAGGCTCCTCAGAGCTCACTGTGGCCTTCCATACAAGATGGAAGGCCACATGGAGCATGTAACGGAAGAGGGTTCCTCCGAACCGGAGGTGGATGATATCCATGATGGAACCCAGTAAAGAGGTGAATGCAGGTCCGATTTTCTTTGCGTGGACGTGGAGGAAGCGGAGGACGAACACAAACAGGCAAAAACAGATAAGAGTGACGGAACTCACCAGGCTCCAATGACCAGACGGTCCAACCTCCAAGAGCCCGTGACCGGTAAGAGGCGCGAGAACTGAACCAACGAGGCAAGCGAGCGATCCACCAAGGACAACGGAGAAGAGTTCCAAGAATTCCATGGCGGAGTGAATTCCATACCAGATGGAAGGCCACATGTAGCATGTAAGAGAAGAGAGTTCCTCCAAACTAGAGGTGGAGGATATCCATAGCGAAACCTAGCAGAAAGGTGAGCGCGGCTCTGATCTTCTTCTTCTTTTTCAAAATCATAAAAACCGTTATAAAATAAAAGATAATAGACTAGCCAATTAAGATGGGAAAAGTACTTTTTAAGGGTAAAATTGGAAAGTGACCCTGTTTTGATGGATGTTTTTAGAAGTGGGACAAATATTTTGGGACATCCCAAAATGGAAAGAAGGACCAAGAAATTGGGACGGAGGGAGTAATATCGACGACGTCGCTCTTGGTAATTACTCCTACCAAAGAAACAAGGTGTAAATTGGCGCGTGTAGGCCACTCAGGGGCAATATATAGTTTTTGCCCCCCGAAGAAAAAGAATATTCTATGGGTAAAAAGGGCAAATCCCCAAGAAAAACGCAGCCCTAAATTCCTGGGGCGGCGGGCACATGGCTATAAATATCATCCCTTCTTCCACTCCGCCATGGAATTCCTGGAGCTCTTCTCCGTTGTCCTTGGTGGATCGCTCGCTTGCCTCGTTGGTTCAGTTCTCGCGCCTCTTACCGGTCACGGGCTCTTGGAGGTTGGACCGTTTGGTCATTGGAGCCTGGTGAGTTCCGCCACTCTTATCTGTTTTTGCCTGTTTGTGTTCGTCCTCCGCTTCCTCCACGTCCACGCAAAGAAAATCGGACATGCATTCACCTCTTTACTGGGTTCCATCATGGATATCATCCACCTCCGGTTCGGAGGAACCCTCTTCCGTTACATGCTCCATGTGGCCTTCCATCTTGTATGGAAGGCCACAGTGAGCTCTGAGGAGCCTAGTTCTGTTCTCGTTTCTTGCATCTCTATTCTTGCCTTGCTAGCTCTCTGGGCCATTTATGCCCGTAAGGCTGATGTCCCCTCTTTCATTTCCATCGTCAACCATCAACTCGGTTTGACTTTCGAAGAGTATATGGTCACAGGCAAAGTTCTCTGTGCTGCATTTGTTCTCATTCCTTGGTTTCTTAGTTCTTACTCTTGTTACTGTTGTAAGTGACAAACTTTGATGATTTTTTTCACCTTTTCTCTCTGTTTTTTTTTTAAATTTTTTTTAACAGTCTCTTTTAATTTTATTTCAGCAAATTGGAGTGGACAAACTTGGAGAGTTATATGTGGTGGCTGCTGTTGATGCTGATGGTCCGCCTCATTTAGTGGATTGATGGATGGTGATCAAATGGGGTTGAATACCCTAGAACTTTTGACATGTTCCTAGTTTACCAAAAAAAATAAAAATAAAATAGTAGTATTTGCTTTAGTACTTGTTTTGTTTAGATCAGATCGATTTAGGGCGGGTAAATCTTTTGTTTATGGATTTGGGTAAATCGATCGATCTTCTGTTTTTTCTTTCGTTTTCGTTGGGGTTCCCTGACTATGTCTATCTACTAGTAGTTATTAATTTTCAATCTTACTTGCAATTAATGTTATGTTTTCTGATTTCGTCTTTCACTACTTCGTCTTTTCTTCACTATTTTCACCTTGTTACTTTAATACGCGACGTATCGACCGATACGTATCGGTTTTTGAGAGACCGATACCGATATTTGACCGATATGCGGTTCGATACAGGCCGATATCAACCGATATTTGACTGTATCACCGATATCATTACGTATCCTGATACTGAGATTTAAAACCTTGCAGCAGACCCATGAAAGAATCAGCTAGGAAGTGAATAGACAAATTACTATGATATGGGTTTCAATTGGTCTATTTTTGTTTCTCAACAAGTAATAAATCTCACCATTTCGGTAACAAACATCATCGATCTCTTTGTTTATGTTCCTTTCTCACTATTGCAAACAACAAATACTAGCTCAATTGGTTTGGACTTTGGTGCGACTCGTTTAGTAACGGAGCCGAGCTCAAGCTCGAGTTAGACGAGCCGATCAAGTTCAACACTCTAAGTTCGGCTCGCTTATATAGGCTTGGCTCATTTATATATGTAGGTTTGTTCGTGAATCAACCGATTGAGCTCGATCAAGTTCGGCTTTTAGGCTTGTTTGTAAACGAGCCAAGCTCAAACAATACAAAGCTTGGCTTGTTTGAACCCTCCAACCCGTTCCAAAACCCCAAACTAGTATGTCGTGAATTTTCACCAAGTTAGCATTGAATATATATATATAGGTTCCACTTCTAAAACGGGATTCCCGTTTCCGGACCTCCATGATCCAAATATTTTTTTGACGATCCGAGCCGTTCAATGTGTTCAGAAGGTGTTTTCAAGGGTCGACACGGGAAATCTTCAAAAAAAAAAATACCGGGAAGGGCTTGATCCAAGCAGTTTTTGCAAAAAATGTACCTTCTGAACACATTGGACGGCTCGGATTTTCCAAAAACAATTTGCAAAACAAAAAAAACACCAAAAAACCTCTAATTCGGGAGTCCGGATTAGAAGTTTTCGGTATATATAAATATAGAGGAACTCTCTGGTCCGGGATTCCTAGGTCCGGAACTCATAGTTCCGGATCAAATTTTCATGATCCGAACCGTCCATTGTGTTTAAAACGTGTTTTCAAGGGTCCCCGCGAGAAATCATCCAAAAAAATACCGGAAAGTGCTTGATCTAAGTAGTTTTTCATAATACTGGAAATTTACAGTTTTTGTGAAAAACTGTTCGGATCAAGCCCCTCCTGATATTTTTTTTTGGACGATTTCTCGCAGGGACCCTTAAAAACACTTTTTTAACACATTGGACGGTTCAGATCATACAAAAATATCTTTTAAAAAGCTTCGAAACACCAAAAAACCTCCAATCCGGGACTTGGAGCTTGAATGAGAGTTACCAAGAGAGAGTTACCCAGAGAGACTTGGAGAGAGTTACCAAGAGAGACTTGGAGCTTGAACGTGACGATCAATGCCCAAGGGAGAAGATGAAAGAGTTTGAGACAATTTTGGTAGTTTGAGATATTTTCCGGAGACACTTTTCGCCCTGACGCACCCGCCCCCACTCCTGCTTCCGCCCTAGCATCATGTGACTGGAGTGATGAGAAGGAGTGATGAGAAGGCGTCGAATTGTATACACAGGGTTACTGGGTTTTACCTTTACCACTCCCAATGTCCTTTTATAATTGTTTCCAAATCACGTCCACTCCCAACTAACGGGTAGCAGATCCGCTGTCCCGAGTTCGGTGTCCCAACTCGCTGTCCCAAGCATCCGAGCCGTCCATCCGAGAAATCAACGGCTCAGATTCTCAAATGAATATGGATGGTTCGGATTTGTTTGGGGTGAGATGGAATCCGAGCCGTTGATTGCTTGGATGGACGGCTCGGATGTTGGGACAGCGAGTTGGGACACCGAACTCGGGACAGCGGATCTGCTCCCCTTCTCACGCAGTATTATTGTATCAAAGCATGATATTAAATACTGGAGTAATATGGTAGCAAATTAAGCATTTAAATGTGGTTTTTATATGGTCTTGCTACAATATCACAAGGGTCAAAACGTCGTAGTTTAAAAATGTTGGGCTCGTTCTACAATTAATCAAATCAACGTGCATGCCCGAGGAAGTCACTGATGTTAGATTTTTTGGCACTTTCCGGGGTTGTCCAAAACCATCATTAATTGAACGCTTCCGCATAATTTCAACTGACACTAGAACTCTGCGAGCTCAAGTGTTGAGTTGAGATGATCTCGTATCACACCCGATTGAAACAGCAGCAGCCAAGCGGTTGGTTACGGACGGCGGGTCGAGGTTTTACAGTCCCTGGACATGGCTATTAATTCTACAGTGTAGCATTTGGCTTTGTTAACTGCCTTGGACATGGCTACTGTGATTCTCATATGTTCAGGGACCATGATTCTCACTATTTCTTTTTCAGTCAAAATCTTCATTGTAAGCCGTCTTAAGTTGATAGGTGGTTGTTTATAGTTCCATGCTCATTTTCGACAATTTTTGTTCGTGCACATGCTTGTTTTCATCTCATAGTTTCTGAATCATCTGTTATTATCGACGTCAACGGATCCTTTCCATTAATTTCATTTTGGGTTTTGCTGCCTATGTTTTTTGCACTCATATTACCCCAAGTGGAAGACGTGTTTTAGCAGGCAGTTGGATTTGAGGTTGTTTGCAATGGATGTTACAGGGGTGTAGTGTACTCATTTTGGATCTACAAACTAAATTAAATGAGTTTATTCTCTTTTTGGGTTTTGCTGCCTTTCCCAAGAAAATCGAAAAAATCGCGAAACCGGTCCGACTAATCCAAACCAAGCTATTTGGATTGGTTCCATGGTTTAATGATTGGTTTTGGCTTCAAAAAAATGAGAACCGTATATTATGGTTTGGACCTTGGTTTTACAATTGCAAACTGTGGTTCGAACCAAACCGATCAAATAGTTTGGTTCCATAGGTGTAATGGTCTGGTTTTGATTCTTAATTCTTTAAGGCCTCGTTTGATTCAGGTATTATGAGGCTGGATAGGATAACACTAGTTCAATCCCACACAATCCCGCGTTTGGTTCACGAAAAGCATGTGGGATTACTAATACCAGGACTAATTTAGTCCCTATCAGCCCGTTTGGATGGTGTTTATAGCCCCCTGACTAAATCATCTCTCTTCCCCTCATCCCTCTTCTGCGCTATATCCATGGTTTGGCAAGGTTTTTGTGCCCACGACTAAATAATCTCTCTTCCCAGATAGTCAGGGTTCTCCCTGAGTAAATACAAACGGGGTGTGTATGTTTAGTCGTACATTGGGGCTTGGTCGATTTACGTTGGTACCCTTCGATCCCCCTTTTTTTGTCTGTGGAGCCCTAATCTAAAACAACGAAGGCAGAGAAAGGGTTGTGGCGACTGTGGCGACTCTCACGAGTTGGTAGTCCGATCGATTTGCACCTACCATTCCGGCGACATTTTGACCTAAATCCGGCGACTACGCGACCTAACTCCGGCAGGTATGTTTCCGATCTGAGTTTTTGTATCTCATTCATGTGAATTTTTTTCAAATGCAAACCCTAAACTAAACCCTGGTGGAGTAATGAACATGTTCTGACACTTCAATCCAAGATAATGTGGAGTTATTGCGATAACCTTGTTTGTCTTTGTTAATATATGCGGTTCGGAGGAAAATTGTTTGTGCTTGCATTGGCCTCACCGTATTAGTCTACTGTGGGTTTCATTGTAGGAGATTTTGTTAAGGCGTATGTGTGAAAACTTATGTCTGTCATGATGTGCTCTTTGTATTGGGTTTTTGCGATGGAAATTTGTGTGCATTGTAGTTATGAAACTTATATGTAGGCCTATATTTAGTGTAGTGCTATACCATCTTTGAAATACTTACGGTAGTAATATCAAGTCTCTTGTGTGTAAAACTTTGTCATTCAACTAACCCTTCAATTGAATTGAGCCGATATTGGCAATGTGTAAAAGTTAGTAGGTGGTGAATTTTTTTATTAGATTTGAGTTATAGTATAGTCTCTTGTCTCCTTCAAAATAATGTCGTGCAATTCGTTTGTTAAAAACAATAAGAGTTTGGTCGAAATGCACTTGTGATCTTTAGATGAAACGTCGGTGAAATTTTTTTAAACAAATGAAGCCACCTATCTAATCTATTAAATTAATTATAGGATGGCACGATTAAACAACACACAGCTGACAAGAAGACAACAGGAAGAGGCATTTGTGGCATTACAGAGTTTTATTACCACTGCACTAGGTGTGTTTCGCTTGTACTTCTTCGTCACAAGTTTTTATAAGGAGGCTCGGCCGCACTTGTCTCCGAATCCAAACTTTTACCAGAGTCAGATAAATAGAATCAACAGTTTGACAAGGGGTAATGAGGTTGATTGTCATGATCAATTGAGAGTCAATAGGCATACATTCTTAAGGTTGTCTTTTTGCTTAGTCCGAGGTGTTGGCTTAGGAGACTCAAGGTCCGTATGTCTTGAGGAGAGAGAGTAGCCATATTCCTATGGATCCTCTCCCACCACACAAAGCGAGGCGCACAAGGTTTGAGTTTTTCGATCAACCGAGACCATTAGTAGGCATTTCCATGCGTTCTTCAAGCCGTGTTGCGACTACACCCCATGCTTGTAGTAAGGCTGAGGCGGTACCTCCGAACGACCCCGACCGGAGGTGGAGTTGGTTTCGGTACAAATGCATGGTTTCAATGCCAATTCTTCCCTTTCTTTGTCAGGGTTAATGGACCTGCCTTATCTAACTTTCAATGTTGTATTAAATTCTTCATAGAATTGTCTGCGGGAGCGTTGGATGGAACGCACGTGCGCTTATGCCCCGGCAATTCTCAAGCCTCGTTATAGGAACAGGAAGGGTGAGATTTCGACAAACGTTTTAGGTGTTTGTACTAGGGATTTGAAATTCATACGTTTTGTCCTGGCTGGGAAGGGTCGGCAACTGATTCTAGAATCCTTCGAGATGCTATTCAAAGGCCACATGGGTTAAGAGTCCCCCATGGTACGTTTGCAATCGATGGCAATTTTGTTTTGTACAATACTTACCCTCATCTTTACATGCCTGATATCCGTAGTGAATGTCGTTACAGGACATTACTACCTTGTCGATGCAGGTTATCCGAATGGGGAGGGGTTTCTAGCACCATACCGAGGCCAACGGTATCACATAAACATATGGAGACAAGGTCACATTCCTACTACCAAAGAGGAGTACTTCAACATGAAGCACTCCGGTGCTAGGAATTGTGTTGAGAGAGTATTTGGTGTACTCAAGATGCGGTGGGCAATATTGAGGTGTGCCTCTTACTACCCCATACGGACTCAAAATCGCATCGTGACAGCATGTTGTCTCCTCCACAACCTCATTAAAAGAGAGATGCCTGACGATCCTATTGAGTTAGAGTACACGTTGTGGGAGCAACAAAACGTACACAATGTACCTGTAGATGACCACATTGGCCAGTTGGAGACGTCCGATGAATGGACCCAGGGGAGGGATGCCCTCGCAACCGCCATGTATGACCATTGGCTTGCCAACGGTGGTGGAAATGTGGACGAAGTTTAAACTATTTGTAATTCTCATTTGCAACTATTGTGTAACTCTAAGATTACTTTTGTACTAAGTTAAAACAATTTGTACTCTAACTTTAATTCGAGAGGTTTGTGAGTGGATGACACTTGTTAGGTGTGTAATATATTTCATGTATGACATTTAGTAAGTCCTGATTTTTATGGTTTGGATAATATTTATGTATGGACTTTTCATGAGCTGCACTTGGTTATGTTTGCACTACTCTATTGGCGGTAAATAAGATATGTATATGCAGCCATGGACACCGAAGAATCACAACCTCCCACCAATTCTTCCAAGAGCCGTTTCGTATGGAAGAAATTTGAAGAGGATCACCTAATCCGTTGCATGACAAATGAGTACTCGGACTTATGGACCGCTGACAATGGGTTTAGGCCAGGTTTCTTCACCTTACTTGCCCGTGAGCTGAAGAAGGTCATGCCCGACACGGGCATTAAAGCCCACCCTCACATTGTGTCTAAAGTGCGGAATTGGAGAACAACCTACCACCGCATCAATGACATAGTCAACAAGAGTGGGTTTGGTTGGAATGACGTTATGAAATGCATCGTCGTGGATGAGGCGTCGGTGTGGGAGGAGTATGAAAAGGTAAATTACATTGCTTTAATTTGAAATTAAAGCATTGAATTGCCTATTCTTACTTATAATCCTATCCCGTTTGTCTAGGCCAATCCAAAGTGCAAAGGCTATAATGGTAAGCCATTCCCGTACTACGATCAATGGGTAGTCCTCTTCGGAAAAGATAGGGCAACCGGAGAGTTTGCGGAAGATTTTACACAGATGGCCAGTGGAGGATCACCAATTGTAGTGGAGGAAGAGTTGGTTGTTGATGAGGAACCAATTCATATGTTCTTCACGGAAGATGGAGACCTCGGGAGTCAACCATTCACACCTACGGCCTCCACACCTTCACCTTCTACCCCTCGAGGCTCCACTCCCCGCAGCTCGACACCTCGCAGCTCGACACCTCCGACGGCCTCGCCTCATCCATCAATGCCCATCAATGCACCCTCGGCCAATGCCGAAGGTAAGAAGGGCAAAAAAAGGTCTCGGATGGGTATGGAGGATGACAAATTTCAAGAGGGTATGAATAATTGGATGAATTCAACCGCGACACATATGGCGGATATGGCCAAGTCAATGGCGTTTCCAAGAGAAGTTGAAGCTCGCCGTGAAAGGATTCCGGATGAGCTTGCAAAATTGGACCTTACTATCGTTCAACAGTTTAAGTTGACTGCTATAATTTGTGAGAACGACCTAAGGGTCACTCAATTCTATGGCATCAAAGAAGAGAACAAACAACAATGGGTGGATGCTATCTTTGATGGACAAATCTATCCTCCCACAACCTAGATAGGAGTACGAAGTTCATAGATGATGACTTTTTTGTGTAATTAGTAACTAAGTATGCACTGTCTTTTTGTATAAACTTGGGTAAGTCCTACCTTGCACGATGTAAATTGGTTGTACCCTATGAAACTAACAAGGAAACATTTGTATATTTTTTATGGTTCGACAGTCACCATGTATGTAATTCTTGAAACAGTTGTACTAAACTTTGAATGTTTGTAATATCGTATCAGTCTTTTGGAAATATGTAATATTTATGGGAAATATGTTTTGCCATTTGCAGGTTGGGTGAATACTTACCTGGTATTCTTGGTTGGGCAATGATGATTCCATGGTATTCCAAATGACGGCAGAGCTACCTTGGCATGGCAACTTGGGTTGCAGCCATGAGTAACCTTTTCCATGCTTCTAAACAATTTCTGAGCCCTGCAGCCATGAGTAACAATATAACTCTGAATATGTGGCTTTTGGACCCTGTTTTATTGTATCTGTGGTATTGGTACTTGGCTTATTTCCTTGTTGATTCTTGTTTTCAGCCAATTCTTATTGAATCTGTGAGTACATGGTGTAGTAATTTGGCATGAGTTACCTGTTACTGTGAAATGGGCAGTGATGTGTGAACTGAGCCACTGCTGTTGCAGTTTGGTTATTCTTTGTTGCATGTAGTTTGTTTGGTACTTGCTACTTTGAATCTGGTCTGGGCAGTGATGTGAAACTGAGCCTATGTCTACATTTGGACTATGAATCTCTCATGTGTTGCACTTGTTTTTTGGGCAATGATGCATAATTTGTACTCTAACTTTTAGGCCAATCTTGGCATTGGTTGTTAGCTTGGCGGGGCAACCTTCTTGCAGCCAAGAGTAGCACATATACTATATAGCTGTTTTATGGGCCATGATGCACCAAGTTATTTCCAAATGACCTTCAAATCTGAGCCCAATGTTGTGTTGGTTGAATTATTTTATGGTACTTTTGAACTCTTTTATGGTACTTTTGTTGACCAAAGTTTGGTAGATAAATGAAAAAATTCAATGATGGATGACTGAGCCCATTGGTACTGTGAATTGAGGTATTGGTGGTTAAAACTAGGTATTGATGCATGTATGACATTTGGGAAATATGGTACATGCTACGGTATTCCTTATTGTTTCTGGCCAGTGTAAGGGTTTGTTTCTGATTTTTTGAAACTGAGCCTCTGTAATTTGGTCATACCCTTTTGGAATTCAAAACCTGTTCATTTGGTGATTGAGTTCAAAGCTTGGATCTATTAATTTTGTGGGAAGTTGGTGCAGGTGTTGGTGAAAACCTGGTACTGCAGTACCCCATGGCCACTGATGTGTGAATTGAGCCTCTGTAATTGTTGTTGTTGTTGTTGTAGTTAGGTTCTGCATTCTGATTCTATTACCTGTTATTAGTAGCCTTTGCAGATTGTTGTTATTGTTTCTGGGTTTGTGGACAGTTTGGTTGGGTTTGACTTTGGTTATTCTTCTTTGCATGGAGTTTGGTTGGTAACTCGGATTAGTCAGTAGCTTCCGCACCCGATTCAATAAGTGAGCCATGTGAAGGGAACTCATGAACTTGAACCTGAATTCTGTGAGTTTACCATTCTTCTATTGCATTTTCTGAAATCATGAAACTGAGGGATAATATGGAATTTCGTTTGGATCTCTGAAACTGAGGCTATGTGTGCTTTTGGATTGAATGAAATATGGTATTTCAAATTCATGGGCAATGATGGTAAACTGAGCCTTGGTGAGCTTCTCTCTCTCTCTTCTACACTCTACCAGTGAGCTTCTCTCTCTCTCTCTCTCTCTCTTATAGTCAAGTGTGTGTGTGTGTGTGTGTGTGTGTGTGTGTGTGATGAGTTTTTCATGGCTTTACTTGTTGCTTTGCAGCTTTGTTCAATCGATTTTATTACCTATTATTATTAGGCTCGTGCAGGTTTGTTGTTAATGCTATCCTTGATGGTGAATCTTTTTGCATAAGATCTAACTTTAAAACTAATGAAAGCTTTAAAATGTAAACCGAGCCTTACTTAATTATTATGAGCCTTGTTTCATTAAACTGAGCCTTGTTTCTGTTTGAACTTTGAATCTTCAAATGAGCCATGTGGGCAACTTTGAAACTGAGCCTTGTTAAGGAAACTTTGAAACTTAATTTGGTTGGGATAGTTGATACTTGATCCTCATGAAAGCATTCTTTTTTAGGCTGTGGTAATTGATGCTTTTATGGATCTGATATAGTAGTTAATGACGTTTATTTTCATTGCAATGAAGGTAAACTGAGCCTTCAAGGTGACCTTATCTCTCTTCTAGACTCAGGTTTTCAATGTTGTTTCCAAACATGTTACTTTCTGTTTGAACTGGGCAATGATGATCTGTGGGTGATTCTGTGTGTGTGTGTGTGTGTGTGTGTGTGTGTGTGTGTGTGTGTGTGTGTGTGTGCAGTTGGTGCACTAGTTGGTGCTAACCTAGTACTGCATTAGTTAGTGGCCATTTGCTTGACTATGTTACCTATTACTTTGAAATGGGCAGTGATGTGTGAACTGATGTTCAACTGAGCCTTTAATTTCAATCTCTGAAACTGTGCCTCTGTATGCCTTTGGACTCTGAACCTGTCATGTGTTGCACTTGTTTTTTGGGCAATGAGGATAAATGTGGAATAAACATCGACTCCCAATGTTGGCTTTCGTTGTTATCTTGGCGGGGCAACCTAGTTGCAGCCAAGAGTAGCACATATACTATGCAGTTGTTTTCTGGGGAATGATTCACCAAGTCAATGTCTGAGCCCATTTTTTGATTTCTTGGCAATGATGCACCAAGTTGTGTTATTGAACTTGAAATCTGAGCCTTGTTTTGGGTCAGAATCAGTTTCTGTTGCCTATTTTTCTGCATATGTTTCTGTGTTTCTATGTTTGTGGAATTCAGAATCTGTTTCTGTGTTTCTGTTGCTGAAATCAGTTTTTGAATTCTGAAAAACTGCTGCAGTTTGGTGCTGCAGTTTGGTGCTGCAGTTTGGTTCTGCAGAATATTAGGCCTTGTATGACTGACTTTGGGGATTTTATTGACTGGGTTATACTACTCATAATTTTCTGAAAATTTTACTGAGAGTTCCTCTATGGGTACTCTTTGTTCGGTTAAAATTTTGGACTTTGATTCCATGTATTGAGCTCTGTAGAAATTCGTGAAGTTGTTGTTGTCAAAATCGGATTTCTGCAGGCAGCAGTAACCCATCTTGGTAGAACAGTCATAACTTTTGCTACGGGTATCGAAATGACTCACCGTTTGATGTTTCCGAAACTAGACTCGTGTATCTTTCTATCCATGTAAGGATTGTACCTTAAATTTGACCACGTAAAATCAGTTTTTGCATTGAAGTTAAGACGGGTGCAGTTTCTGAAATTCTGTTTTTTTGGAATGAACTAGCTATCTTTAAATTGGTGTACAAGGCTCATTTGAACTCCATTTTTTACATATGACCTATCGATACGAAGCTTAGGATGTCTATTTTCTGTTGGTTTAGGTTTGGTACCCAGGGGTTGGAAGAATACGGTATTTTCGTGTCCCTATAAGTGGCCCCAACTTTATACTTGGTCCCAAGACTTTGTTATGGTACTTAGGACATTTTTAGGCTATTTGGTGTGGTACATGCTACAGTTTTCCTTATTGTATGTGGTCAGTTTCTGCCTTTGTTTCTGATTTACTAGTGATCTGCATGAGGTTCTTCATAATCTTTTTTGGGCAATGATGATACATTAAAAAAAAAATTGATGGAAGTATGCTTTTCGTTGTTATCTTGGCGAGGCAATCTAATTGCAGCCATGAGTAACCTAATCATGTAATTTAAATGGTATTCTGAGCCCTGCAACTTTGGTCTCTGCATCTGTGGCAATGATGGTTGACTGAGCCCGTTGGCACTCTGAACACTTTAATTTGGTACTGGAACACTTAAACTGGAATTTGGTTAGGATAGTGCTGCCCTCTTTTTGTTGAACATTTGGATGACAGGTCAGCATAATCATGGAAGGGAATAGACGTAAGGGGAATCAAGGTCAGGAGAACCACTTACGCAACGGAGCACAACCAGCAACCACTAGACCGAAGGACAGAAGAATCCACTATTCGCATCAGCAATACTTTTTTGTTTTACAAGTTAGACGCTAGTGTTTGAACTTGGTTGTATTTTACTCCACCATTCTTGCTTGTCAAGTGCTTCAAAATGTAATATGGTTACAAAAATAAATCCAATAGTTCAAACTTCAAATTCATTATAACTTCAAACTTCTTACTTTTGCAAGGGAAATGGTTTCTTTTCATTGTGTTTGAAGTTCATTTTTCTGTGTTGACAGGAGAATAATTTACTGCCAATTGTATATTGCTACCATGACAGCCACAAACAAGAAAATAGTCTATACGCCGCGTTAGAATGACCATGTGTTTCGAACATTTTTCTTCATAATCTTTTATCGTTCCAAACCAGAGAATTTTTGGCGCTTCAATACTTCACATTCAATCGTATCAACTACAAAAACAAAAAGGGCCACTCCAAAACCAATGAGCACATGGTCTCATACATCGCACGAGGCATAAAACTAGTGTGTTCTATAAGTCAATGGTTCAATTTGTAATGCATGTAGTTAATAAATATAAAATGTACTTCAACTATTTAAAATAAAATCCAAACTTACAAGTTAAGTAATGAAATTATATTTCATGCTTTATAACTTAATAATAAAATAACAAGTTGCAAATAAATTTAACATCTTTTTCATTAAAACAATTAATACATAAATCAATTTGTAGTACATGTTAATAAATATAAAAATTTACTGTTCCCAATTTTTTGTTTTTCAAACACATGAAATATTGTGTATTCATATTTATTACATAACCTAAGTAAACAATTTATAAGTTAGAAAAAAAAATTTCGTTTTTTAAATAAAATAATAATTTTATTATGTATTACAACGTAAATATTAAATATTATATGAAATGAATTATTATAGGAGTCTATATAATTATATATATAGATACTCTAATATATGCAAGAACAAGGGCAAAATTGTCTTTTATCATCATTTTAGATCATCCACCCTCCTTATCCCACCATTTAATCATCCATCCAAACCATGGGCTATTTAATCCACACTGTTTAATCCTTCATCCAAACCATGGACTATTTAATCCCCCCTTCTTAACTATCACATCAATGTGGGCCCACCCTTCTTATTTAATCACCCCTACTATTTTATCACCCCTTACTATTTAATCCCTCCAAAACTAATACACCATCCAAACGGGCCGTATATGAGGGTATTATTTTATCCCATGAGGGGTGGGACTAAACAGTCTCGGATAGAAAGACACGGAGGGGAAAGAGCAAATAATTGCAAAAATGCCACTGTTATTACCCAATCTCTGACCTGTTTCTTCTTTCCATGGATTTCACGCCTCTCTCTCTAGCTCACATTACCAGATCCGACTTTTTCCATGGATTTCACGCCTCTCTCTCTCTCTCATTATCAGATCTGAACTGTCAGCAAAAAGTCGTTTTTCACTACAAGAAAAAACACATTTAGCGACCAAATTCCGCGACCAAAGTACTTTTAGTCGCCTTATAGTGGTAATTCGGCAACTAAAATGTGTGTTGTCGCGGTGTGGTTAACTTTGGCCAACAACTCAATTTTTAGTCGCCGTTGGCGTACACTTTGCCGATAAAAATGTTACTATGTTGTTGGGGAATGGGTAGTTTTTCATTTTTTTTTTCCGCCAAAAAATTCCGCAAAAAAAATGGCGCGGGTTTTGAATTATTGGGCGACAAAACTTTTGGTTGGGGACTTGTGTTTACCTAAAACTACGTAGTTTTGGTGGACACTAGTTAATACCCAAGCCACATTTATCTCCATATTCAGACCTTAACCTGTTTCACGCTACTGTTCTACTCCGGATCTCACAAGCGTACGTCTCTCTCTCTCGCTCTCTCTGCGCCTCTTCTCCATCTTTCTCACGACTGCTTGCAATTCCTTGTGTAGGTTTACTATTGCGTGAAATCAGGGCTCAATGTTCGATTCAGAGAAGTAACACTCACACAGCGTACGTCTCTCTCTCTCTCACACACACACACACACACACACACACACACTCACACACTCTCTATCCCTCTGATTGCTTGCAATTCTTGTGCATGTGGACTATTTTTTGAAATTGGGGCTCAATATGTTTGGAAACATTACAAGCCATGATAGGATGTTTGCCCTAAATTGGGTTTGTATCAGTTTGTGGTTTTTTTTCCTAATTCTAAACATAACCTATTTCTTTGAGTTCTAGCTTTACCTAATTTTGAACGTAATTTAGAGTTTTACTTAGAATGGCTACATGTTTCCAAAGTCAGACTCTTTGTAAGATTGAGTGCTGTTTTTTCTTCATGAAAGAGAGAAGCAAACTTAATAATAAATAGTAGTGGGTCGTATACCGCGAAGGTTGTAAGCGAGTTGGCTGAGAATATGGACTTTAGGGCATCCACAGTGGGCTCTCAAAATGCCTCCTAAGCTTGGCTCCTAACATTTACCTAGCCATGTCCTCAAGTATTGCCTTCAATGGGCTCCCCAAACAAGCTCCTAAGGGTGGCTCCTAAAATTGGCTCCTAGCACAATAGTTAAATTTAGGTAGCCTTCTAGCTAACTCTAAGTGGGGCCAAAGTCTTTAATTCTTTTTTAATATAAAAGCTTTGAAAAAGTTGCCGTTGGAAATCTCTCAAAAAGTTGCCGTTAAATTTAGGTAGCCTTCTAGCTAACTCTAAGTGGCCACTCTTTTTCACATTGTTGCAGGGTCGAACTTGCTTGCTTAGTAGTCTTGTTAACCATGTGATTTTGTAAGAGAGGTTTCGATTTGCTTGCACCTTAGTGGGGCGGTAGAATACTATGCATCTCTAATTCCTTCCAGAATTTGTGTGGATCTCTAATTCCTTCCAGAATTCATTGTGGTCTTTAAGTGTCGAATTCCTATAATCACACCGGCTTGGGGATGTTTCTATGACATTTGTCCTTTCTTTTGGGTACATTGTAACTAAAGTTTTTTCTAATAACGTGTAAAAAAAGTAGAAAAAACAAGGGCACTGAAATTTTTCTCACTCCGCCTGACTAAAATTTTGTGCCCTCCAGAAGTGAAATCGATGGTTGTGAAATTGATCTGTCTATCGAAGGCAGACTTGAAGTCGTTTCTGGGTTTCGATCAGCAAGACCGAAGGCAACCTTGAAGTCGTTTTTGGGTTTTGATCAACTCTTGGGTTTTCGGATTCGATCAGCTTGTGGCTTCAATGAACTTGAAGGCTTGTGGCTTCGTTTTTGGGTTTTTTTTTTCTATTTAATTTCTATTGGTTTTTTACTCGTATTGGTTTCTGGGTGTTGATGAACTTGAAAAGGTTCCTGGGTGTCAATCAACTTGAAGGTTCACTGGTACAGAATCGAAGAAGTTCAGAGCAAACCCACTCCATTGAGTATGTTTCCCCTTTCTTTGTTGAGGCTGTGGATGGATTGGAAGTTGCCATGACCAAAATTTATGCGTAGAAAATGTTGAGCTTTGTTAAGACATTGTGGTTTGAAAAAGTTCAGATCTGTTGAGTATGTTTCCCCCTTTTGATTGGATTTTTTTATTTTATTTTATGGACAAGAAATTTTGAAGATGAAGAATCAAGCAAAATTGGCCTGGTTAATGAACTGTTTTTTTAGGTTGCATTTGTGATACAGAGAAAGGGGGAGAGAGAGAAATAATCCTGAAATTTATCCTGTACGAACCAAACATGGGATAGGCCTACTAAGGGGATATCCCGGTATTAATCCTGTACGAATCAAACAGGGGATTGTGTAGCATTCAAGACTAAATTAGTCCTAGGACAAATAATCCCGGACTACTAGTCCTAGGACTATTAATCCCACCAATTTTAGTCTGCGAATCAAACGAGGCCTAAAACTGTAAAATATGGTTCAATTTTTGAATTTGTACAAAACTGGCCCAATCCAGACCATGTACACCCATACCATTTACAGTGCTAGAAGAAGCCTCATAATTTTGCCCCGCCAAATTAGGAGAAGAGATTTTCGAGCTCTTTGCTTTCGAAATCGTTTCGCCAATATTTGAAACTCGAAACCCTAATAAAATAACAACAGATTTGCGTGAATTTTCGATGCAGAAAATGGCAATTTGCAAAGCAACAACATTGTTTTCGAGAAGCTTCTCTTCCCTCTCTCCAAATCCGTTGCGCGTTTGCGTTGTCGGTAGCGGACCTGCTGGCTTTTACACAGCCGAGAAGGTGCTTGTCACTCTCTCTCTCTCTCTCTCTCTCTCACACACACACACATCTATACATGAGTTCCTGTACAGCAGATATGGCTTTTCGCTGAAGGTTATGATTTCGAGTTGATTAAGTTTTGAATTATGGGACTTTTTTGTTTTTTTTAGTTAATGTTTTTGCTTGAATTTTGAAAACCAGATGATGAAGACACATAAAGAAGCTGAGGTTGATATCATTGACAGGTTACCAACGCCATATGGGCTAGTCCGGTCCGGTGTGGCACCGGATCATCCCGAAACCAAGGTTTTCATACTCTTCGTATCTGTGTACAAGTTTACAAAGTCGATTGTATCTCTGTTGATGAATTACCTCTTGTATTTGCGAGGTTATTAAGAATATTTATCATATAATGCTCTTAATTGAGCTTAGTTTACCAGAAAACTTGCAACAGATTGTGACCAACCAGTTTTCTCGCGTTGCTCAAAATGATCGGTGCTCCTTCATTGGAAATGTGTCACTTGGGTCTTCTGTATCTTTGTCTGAGCTCAGGGAGATATATGATGTGGTAAGGTATCAGCTCTAGATGAAATTTTGTGCTGATTGTACCACTTGGATAGTGTAATTGTCTGCAAATGGTTTTGGTGTTTGATGAATATTTGTTGCTACTGACCAGGTTGTGCTTGCCTATGGAGCTGAAAGTGATAGAGTTCTTGGTACTCCTGGAGAAGTATGTAGAAATTTCTTTGTTTTTGTTCTGTGTGATGTAGTCCATTATTGGTAGATTAATTGCATCATTGGTAGACTTCATGGCATTATATTTTGACATTGGTGATAGTCATTCAGTTGTGGTTTTTCTTATTTATGTCTTTCTTCTTGGTTTTCTTTTTTAGGATTTGGCTGGGATACACTCAGCTAGAGAATTCGTTTGGTGGTATAATGGGCACCCTGACTACAGATATTTTGCTCCAGACTTGAAGGGTACTGATACAGCGGTTATTCTTGGTCAGGTATCTTCTCCTTCTTCATCAATTTGTATTATGATCAAGGGGAACAACACCTGAAGGTCATGGGTAAGAAGTAAGAACATAGCAATGAGAAGTTACTTTTTTGAGCCTCAACAGAAAATTAGATCCAAGGTGATCTGTTCCAGGGAAATAGGTCATAGCCCATAGGTAACTCTTGAGTGGTATGACCAATCCTTTGTTGGTTTCAATTTAAAAATACCAATCCTCTTGTTAAAGATAAAGAAGTAAGAAGAATTTGGCTACTATTATTTTGGTAATAGGGCCCTAAAATATGGATTTTATTTGTTCAAATGTTCCTTCCGTAGAGAAATTTAAACCACACAAACTCGTATACGTGCTTACTACTTGATCGGGCATTATTCACTTCTGATGTCCTAATATTAGCTCCAATTTTTTTTAAAGTTGCACTATGTTGTGTACTTGAAGATGCTGACTAATGACAACATAATGTCATTGCATTTCTTTGTTCCCTATTTTGTTGTGTATTTGAGATTTCATTCCTAAGTTGTTAGATCAATGACGCAACGGAATTCACGAGAAACTAGTTAGCGTACTAGTCCAAATAAGATAGGTTCTCGAATCCACGAGATGTTCTTGAATCCACAAGAAAAAGAGAGACAATTCTCAAAGTTTGTTTATTAATTGGAAGATCCTTTCATGCCATAGGCTTACATCCTTATTTATACTAGTAGTAGGCCTAGCTAATAAGGTAATGCTTGGCTACCAAGAATATAACTTGGAGTAGGGACTAAGCAAAACAAAATAAGGAAATAAAAGTCTAGAAAACTAGAAAATAGGAAACTAGAATTGTGCTAAACAGGCAGCACTAAATAAGATTTTCTACTAATATTATTCCCTAAAATTTGCCAAAACAAGTGGCAGAAAATTAAAATATCCTAAATTAATATTTTACTAAAATAACGTTTCCATACATTAAAATCCTTGGTATATTGTCCTGCACCAGTCTCCTTTTCTTCAAAAGAACTCGACCTCGAGTTCTCGTTAGGAATCTGCCATCTTCCACGCCAAATAAAAAGATACTTAGAATACTTCAATCGCTTGATTTTCTTCCAAAAAAGTCCCACACCAAAAATTACTTGCAATGATATCTTCTTGGCATGCTTCAATTGATTGATAAGGTCCATTATATGAATATTAAGAATTCAATCATACTGTTGCACTCCAAGAAAATCAACAAAGTCAACTTGACTTTGTACCAGTTTGACATTGGTTGACACCTCAATGATCGACCCATTTAGAAAAGTCGGCTTGACCATACAACCATCACATAAGTTGGCAGCATCAATCACCTCTTATGAAAATTTGTGTTGGTCCTCAACGACTTGATTACCAACATCCCTCAGAGTTTCATTCTCCTTCGGACTCATATGATACAGTGGTAAATTGGGCAAACTTGCCTCAGGCACCAAATAAATCTGATGTTGAATATCCCTCATTGGAGGGAGCTCGTTAGGCACATCATCAGTAACTAACCCGTCAGACTCCTCCAACAACGGTTGTATCTTCTTAGGCACTAAAATCGCAGCCTCATTTATTTGTTCAGACCCCTTAAAATTTGTCACAAACTCATCTTTTGAACTAGCAACAGTTAGAAACCATGGCTTCTCTATTTTAGGTTTGACAGGCACCCTTTGGCTGGAAGGAATCATAACAATCTTATGGCCCTCCCAACTGAAAGAGTAGGTGTTGTCACGACCCCTATATACCACATCAACATCAAACTGCCAAGGCCTGCCTAACAGCACATGGCTAACATCCGTCTCGATAACATCACATATAACATTAGCCTTATAAAATTTTCCAATTGAAAGAGGAATTTTACAGACTTCAGTTACCTTCGCTATAAGGCCTTTCTTTACCCATCCAATGTTGTAAGGTGACGGATGGGGTTCTGTCGGCAACTTCAGATGGTCCACTAGCCTCCTCGCCACAAAATTCTCACAACTTCCATTGTCCACAATCAGATCACAAACTTTCTTGTTGATTGAACAACTTGATCGAAAGATGTCGTGCCGCTGGTTGTTATCCTCTGATTTTGGTGCAAATAGCACCCTTTACACCACACAATTTACTCGCTCCCCTTCTTCTTCTGGTTCCTCTTCAACTTCAAGTTCTGATTCTTCTTCGTTATCCACACGATTAGTTGGGCGTCTCCCAACTACAATCTGGTTACCGGGTTGGCGTTGGGCAAATCCCACCGCGCATTCCCGAACCTGGTTAAGAGGACGACATTGGGCAACTCCCACCGCCCGATCTTCTTCAACCCTTACTGCTCCTTGGTCGAGGCGTAGAGTCAGCTGCCACAAAGCTTTATATGGATTTCTGTTTGGAAATTGCTAAACTGCGTTTGTTGTTCTTCTACCACCACCCTTAGATCAGCAAGCCCCTGAGCAATGTCGGGGTGTGTCTTCAACTTTGTTCAGTGCCATCGAGCCAGAAACGTTCTTGCTCTGATACCACTTGACGCAACGGAATTCACGAGAAACTAGTTAGCGTACTAGTCCAAACAAGATAGGTTCTCGAATCCACGAGATGTTCTTGAATCCACAAGAAAAAGAGACAATTCTCAAAGTTTGTTTATTAATTGGAAGATCCTTCATGCCATAGGCTTACATCCTTATTTATACTAGTAGTAGGCCTAGCTAATAAGGTAATGCTTGGCTACCAAGAATATAACTTGGAGTAGGGACCAAGCAAAACAAAATAAAGAAATAAAGCAAGGAAATAAAAGTCTAGAAAACTAGAAAAGAGGAAACTAGAATTGTGCTAAACAGGCAGCACTAAATAAGATTTGCTACTAATATTATTCCCTAAAATATGCCAAAACAAGTGGCAGAAAATTAAAATATCCTAAATTAATATTTTACTAAAATAACGTTTCCATACATTAAAATCCTTGGTATATTGTCCTGCATCAATCAAAGTGAAAATTGTGACAATTACAATCAGTGAGTGCACACTTCCTCTCAAAATATTCTTTGCTTGATTAAAGACTATTCTCAGTTGTAAGCTATCCACAAGATACGTATTAAAGTTTGCGAAGCATGTAGAATGATAGAAGGTTTAAAGTAAATGTATTAGCTGTTTGTAATTCCGAACCCGTTTATTCCCATATATATTCTGACCTGGTAAAGGATCGGTACCAATTATCATTTTTTACTTCAGGGAAATGTAGCTCTTGATGTTGCACGGATTCTTTTACGACCAACTACAGAACTGGCAACAACTGATATTTCCAGTCATGCTTTGGCTGCTCTGGAGGAGAGCTCTATAAGGTTTTCTCTCTCAGTAATGGATACTGTCTATAGTGGTTTTAGTTGGGCCCTAGTTATATGTTTTGGTAAATACTTATATGTGTGTTGTTTGCACAAATACAATTGCAGAAAAGTGTACTTAGTTGGAAGACGGGGACCAGTTCAAGCTGCTTGTACTGCAAAGGAGTTACGTGAAGTTCTTGGTAATTCTTACCCTATTGTTCTTTGTCCTTTAAATTGCATGAGTATTTCAAAGTTTCTTTGCCATCTTTTTGTTTGTTTGCTCTTTTAGAGCTCTTTGAAATTGTTCTTACCCTACTATTTGTACCCTACTATTTTTTGGGTCTATTGGACCCACTTCGAATTGTAGTTTTATGGAGGTATTGGCGTCTTTGTGCAGGTATCAGAGATTTGCATATTAATATTCAGGAAGCTGATTTAGTGAAAACCCCAGCAGATGAGGTAAAATTCCTGTTTTGGGTGGGGGGGTGTGAATGGCCTGAAATACTAAAGGAGGCTGATTTATTTGTTTTCCCCTGTTTAATATCAAACCCTTACAACTGATGCTATTGAAACAATGTTTTGTTATTTGGCAAAGGAAGAACTGAAGAATAGTCGAATCCAAAGGAGGGTGTATGAATTACTCTCGAAGGCAGCCATTTCAGGATCATCTCATCCCTGTACAGGTCAACGTGAACTCCATTTTGTTTTCTTCCGGAAGCCAGATGGGTTTCAAGATTCAGATGATGGAACTGGACATGTTGCTGGTGTGCGCCTTGAGAAGACAATTCTTAAAGGTAAGTTTTCATCCTCACATCATGGGGGGAGCTGGTCCAGATGCCTCTTTTGATGTCTTCTCCTTTTTCTGCTTGATGTCTGTATAATCTTGACTCTTGCATGTCATGTGACTTTAGTTATTTGTTAGAAAATGCAGTTAGTTGGACATCAGACAGAAGTTTATAATACATTGGAAATCTGGTTAATTATGTTGAATGCTGAATACTAATTTATTTCCCAAGTGAGATCTAACATATTGAGAAGTAGAATAAGAGGTAATAATTTCCCAAAGAACAAGGATTGTTGGGAAAAACAAGTGTTCATCAATGTTACAAACACTATGTGAAATGCATGTGGAATAACTATGCAATCCATGAATGCCTAATCCCGCAGCTTACATGACTTGATTGGTCTCGTTCTGCAGGTGGCGTCAGGAAACAAGTTGCAGTTGGTACCGGACAGTTTGAAGACCTTGACTGCAGGTATCCTTTTTCCGAACTTTAGCTATGATTGCTGCAGGTGAGCAATGCATACAAGATTACGTTACAGACACATTTGTCACATATACGCATCTGACACTCCTGTAGGCTTGCTTGGTTTTGATTCATGCTCACCAGTATTCACCTATTGTGTTGAATCATAGTAAAGAATTCTGAGATTATGTACCTTGTTTAGGCACACAGACCCACTCAGGCTGCTTGGTATGGGTTTGCAAACTAAACTATGTCAATCATCAATAGGGGAATTGAAGTTGTCTGCACCTACAGTTCTAGCATTTTTTCCTGATCTTGTTGTGTCAATTTCTTTTTGAGGTCTTGACTATTCTGAGCATGTGTTCGCTCTATTTGCAGGTTAGTGCTAAAGAGCATTGGTTATAAATCAGTACCAGTTGATGGCTTGCCCTTTGATGCTTCAAAAGGTATATCAAAGTAATTTGGCACCAGTGTAACAATTTCATTGTCCTGTTTTCAAAAAATTATTTGCATGTTATTGTTACTGCTCACCAATAATTCTGCCAATCTGCCCTGGCTGGGTTTTCATGGACTTCTTATGATTATCACGTGCTGATATGTGCCTAGCTGTTGGGTTCTCTTAGCTGGAAACTGTACTAGACAGGGAAATGCATACGTCTCTACTATTACATTTGAAATAACAGTGATGATAATTTGTTGTTTGCTGTCTTCTTGAGTTTTTCTTAATTTCCTTATCAATGAGAAAAGGCAAGAGAAACTTCTTTAACTGCCAATTGAGTTATCGTTATAATCATCTGACGCAAGCGGACCAAATTTCCACGGGGTACGGGGGTTGGACATACAGCTCCCTTTCGTTACCCTTTGAGACTTTCCACCGAGGGTACTGAAGAGTCTGTGTAACAGCTTCTTTTACGCTTGATTAAACTTCATAACATGCATTTAACATCCTGACTGTATTGACGTAAGATAAGGATAATGCTCGAATTGTTATTCTCCCTCGTTCTTTCTTCCAATTTGTATTGGCGGCAAGTCCAAATCTTTGCACGCGATTTGAGGTTCTGCTTAGTTTACGCCTCAAGAGTGCCGAACTTTATCTCTTTGTTTGACTTTGTTTTGCAGGCATAGTTCCGAATATTGGAGGCCGTGTTTTAGACAATTTTTCAGGAGATCTTCAACAACTGGATGGTGTTTATGTTTGCGGTTGGTTGAAAAGAGGACCAACAGGGATCATTGGTACCAACCTTTATTGTGCTGAAGAAACAGTAAGTAGCCCTTTGCATCATATGTTATACCATCCGCCTTTGTTTAGGCGTGAAGCATCTGTAGAATATTATTAGCACTTCATTCTACGGTTTCGGCACTTTCTAGTGTTTGGTGTGGTCAGATTAAAAGAAAAAGAAAAGTGTTTGGCGTGGTGAAAATTGAAAGCCAATGTAAAAGTTTCAAAGGGTTGATGGGAAATGAGTTAATACTGGCGGAAATGTTCCGGACCTAACCAAACATACCAGCCGGCACGAATGTCACCACGACATTACACCACCGCCACACCACTCTACTGCAGCCACTAGCACCGTCATTTTTCATGTTTGCGAATTCCAAATAGGTTTATATGTATATCAACTGCTCTAGTTGTCCTACGTGGTCGCAGGTTGGGAGCATATCTGAGGACCTTGAGAAAGGAGTATTATCTGCACCTAGCTTCCCAAAGCAAGGCAGGAAGGGCCTTCTCCCGTTATTAGATAGTAGGGATGTTAAAGTGATTCCATTCAGTGCTTGGGAAAAAATTGATGCTGAAGAGAAAAGGCTTGGAAGTTTGAAAAACAAGCCCAGAGACAAATTAACCACATGGGAAGAGCTACTGAAAGTTGCCTTGCAGTGAAGCGTTTTACAACTTTAAGTTATAATTTCCCATTCAGGGAGTAGAACAAAATTGTGTGTGTGGGCGCGCGTGCGTGTGTGTATTTCAGGAGGTGAGTCCTCTTTTTAATTATTTTATTCATGCTTGTAGGCGGACAAGAAAGAATGATTTCCATTTTTCTTTTTTACAAAAGGAAACAAAGGAAAAAGTAAAAACAAACAATGGTGTAATGTTTTTGTGTCGAATGAGCTACCCTGCCATGAATGATAACACTCACGAGTTGGGAAAACCCGAATTCTTTTTCCTCTTGCATATTCTCATGTCCTTTTTCAAATACCCTGGTATGAGCACCAAATGCCAATACTACCCTGCCATGAATGGCAATATTATTGAGGTGGCTAAACCTGAATTCTTTTTCCTCTCTTGCTATTCACACGTCATTTGATATAACAATTACCGAAAATGGGCCACCCTGCCGTTGATGTTCTTTTAGACCTCTACAGCATCTCACTGGACTCCACCTGAAATTCTACTGCATCAAGTGATTTGAACTCATGGTTGGTGCTTCGTGAGGCGTCTATCACAGCTCTTCTTATCAGTAGGCTGGGTTACCATAGTGCTTTAGGTTTTATCTCCTTATCATTTAGTATGGTTTATCATAATGGATGGATCACTCCCTGACTTGTAGCATTACTTTTTCTTATTGCACCTACTTGCTCCTTCTCAATCGTTAGGTGGTTTCATACTATTAGGCTTTTTGATAGTGATGTCCTTTTCTTAGCAAAGAGGATAACTTGACTATTGCTTTTGGGCAAGTAAAAAGTATAAGTGGAAAGTTGAATCGCACATTGGTTTTCTTTTATTTGCCACAAGCACTTGTTAAAAAGCTGCTATCTTCAAGGAAAGTCTTCCATTGTATGGAGATGGAGGCCTATTGGTGGGATTCACATTATGGGTGGGTTGATTTTAGACTCCTGATATCACATCAGCAACTTGATTTTTTGAAAATTCCAAAGACAACCTCTCGGTGGTTGCTGCTAAATTCATTTGTTATGCTCAGAGAGGCTTTTGTAGCTCTTTTAGGCATTACAAATAAGGTTTCCTTTGATCTGCATATACGAAATAGTATTTGATATTTAATTTGTAACAGCATTCATAAACAAAAGCCCTGGAATCCAATTTTAAATCATTGGATCAAAATACAAGAATGAAAACAGGAGAAAGACTGAGAAGGGGTTCCATCAAAGTGTGAAAATATAGTAGGTAGTAGAAATCAACGATTCACGAACAAGAAAATGTAGAAGTCAAACACGTGCGAGCTTGTTCTTTGAAAACGTGAGAGGACTTGTATGGTGTAAATTTCTTAGGGCTTACTTTAGCATTGCTTACGTGTAAATATTTGTCAAAACCAGTTTAGCCATGGTCCTCCATGTTCCCCATGTACATTACTATATTTATCTTTGCTATGCTGGTTTGTTTTTTGGGTGTGATACCATGTGTCAGTAACCTGATTTTTTTCCTGGTTCAAAACTTACTAATTACTACTAGTCTACTAAGTAGTAAGTACTATATTGACTGCTGAGCAAAGAAAGAGAGAAGATTTTATCTTGATATGATACTGTATGTTAATCCTGGAAGAGTTAGTACATAGGCAATCTTACCCCCATTCTTTTGTTGTGTTGCAGTCTTGCAGACTTACTCCCATAGCTTGAACTTGCGACGGAAATTCTGGTCAATGGGTCAGGTCACAATTTCACATAATATTGTAGTACGTTACTGTTAAATCATTTTTTCATGGAGTTGCATGTTTTGGGCTTCCATTGGCATCAAGTAGGATATGGAATGTGTGACCTCGAAACTCCCAAAGCTTGTTATAACTTATAAGAAGTACTGGTTTCACTTGAGGTGAGGTTCAGTCCCACTACGTCTACATATATTCATGATCATTTTGTAGGGACCCATTAGCAGATGCATGTGGGAGCCTAGTCCCCTATGGCCTTTTTGTTGGATTCCATTAGCTACCCTGGCCCATCTCTCTCTGCCCGGATCATAAAGCTTAAAACTTTGTCTTCATCAGAAGTTTTGATCTTTTGTTGACACCATGGTACAATACTACAATGATAAGGTACAAGGAACGTAGCTAACGAATGTGTCCTATGATTCGTCTTTTATTTAGGGCACATTCAAGCTTTGCACAACGTGTACTACTTTAGCAGACTCGAGAGAGAAAGTAGATATCTTTTTTTTTTTTTTGACTCTGTCTGTCTGTCTGTGTGAGATAAATTCTATTGACTCAAACATGTGTCTTCGTTCTGGCATCTGTAGTATTTTGTTTTGCACTTCAAAATAGTTCATGCATGTACTATCTATTTGCTTGCGAAGCGTGTGATTGGAACCTGGAAAACTGATAAGGTTTCTATGATATCAAGGCAGGAAAACTGGAAAATCTTTATATGATGATTGCATCATGTGTTGTGGATTTTCTTTATGTGGGATCAAGTACTCCATAGGAAGGAAGAGGGCAGGCATAAGAAAACAAGGGAAAAGAGGGTAGTTGGTTAGATATTTTGTCTACTTGATTCTCTGTTTCAAAAGGATTTATATTCTCTAGTTCAGTAAATGGATTTGTTTATGGGGAATGGAGACTTTTGTAGAAAAATGATACGATTGTTTGTGGACTTTGGTGGTTATTGAATTCTGCACGTCCCAAGCATCATTTTCTGAGATCACAATATTTGAAGTGTCTGTATCACATCTTGGTAGTTGACTAATATTTCCAAGACTGGGAAAATGCAAACCAAGTTCGCATGATACGAGACTACCGCACATTTGGCCGTAGTTGGTTCGATTTATGAGAATTGACTTTTATAAAAATGGGATAAAACTGTTTTTTTGGCTTCTGACCGGGCCTTTATCAGTAGGGCTAATATTTCTTATAGAGTTAGATGTGTTTGTGTGCAAACTATGTCTTGGAGCAAGGCTAAATAAGCCTTCTCTTTTCGTTAGAGAGGTTGATTCCCGTGATTTGACTCCACAATCATAACGCTAAAGACGGATAAATAGCACTTGCTGTCACACAATGGTTCACGAGCTTTTTAAGTGTACTTGAATCAAGAAATTTAACTTATCTGAATGTGTATTATGGGTGACTAGATTTGTGATCAGGAACTTGTGATAGTGTATGATCTTTTGGGTGCAATGTCATAATGTATGATGATGAACTTGAAATGAAAGCTAGTAGTAATCTATACAGTGGGGTCCAGTTTCCCTCCCATTATGTCTACCTGAAGTGTATCTATGGCAATATTGCTGGGGCTATGATTGTCCATTTTGACAAAGAAGTTTTGATTCCCCTAGTTTGTTTAATCAAATACATTTTGCATGGGGTCAGATAGTGCTGTTTAAAGATTCATTTTGTTCCCTCTCCCTTATTAGAACCCTCTGGTATGGTTATTTTCACACACATGCAGGACATAATTTAAGGGCTTGTTTGGTTGCAGTCATTTCTCACTTTCGAACAGGTGTAATTAGGTTGCAGTCATCCTTCTTGGGTTTAGTCATGAAATTGAGAACCCTGGCTACCAAAATTCCCTTTTTTACTTTGAAGTTCTGCAATTATCCATTCACAATCTTTTTTAACCTGATGAGTCTTGTGTTCTGATGGTACTTCCAAGTTAAGGTCCTAGATTTTAACATAATTGCATTTTGTGACGAATCCAGTCTTATTTCAACTTGAGGTCCCTGTATTGATCCAAGTCACTATACTCCCGTATTGACCCCAATTGTGAGCCTTCTAAAATCTTCATTCGGGATTGTAACTGTCCATTTTTTAGAAATGTTGAGCACATTATGGGTTCAAAAAATTACGATCATCGGACATCTTAGACACACAATTTAGACAAATTTGTCTTACAGTTTATTCTCTAAATGTTATTGTCCATCTATTTTCGTTAAATCAATATCTAATTAATTTGATTTTTTACATGAATAATCTACTCAATATTCCCAGCAAATTGAACGGTTCCGATCTCTAATACAGATTAGGGCTCACAATTGAGGTGACAATGGAGACTCCAAATCCATTTTCGCTGCATATTTGAATAGAGAAATTTAACCTTTTGGGTAGGAAAAAAGGAGGAGAATTGATGGATACATGTAAAAGTAGATTATTTCCGAAGCTAAAATATCTGACTGTGGTGGACTTCCTGCTTTAGAAATTCTTACTTATCCGTTGGAGTAATTATTCCAAACCTCTTAATTAAGGACTTTTGGCTTGGTTGGGTTCTTATCTATCAACGGCTGTGATGATAAGACCAAAAAAAAATTCCCCGACATATTTATTTTCTTAATTTATGAGTTATTTTTATGGGTGGACATCAAACATGAGGTCTGTTAAGGTTGGTGTGCTCACAATGGTCCCCCCTCGCCCCACAATCCCAACCCAAATCAAAATCCTTCCTATTCCATGCTAGATATCTTAAGTGCTTGAAATTACATTTTTATTTTGGCTAAGATCCAAAGGAAATTTTGATAAATTGTTTTCATTTTGTCATCTTTCTTTGTACACATCACATGGCCTGTATGGCATTTTATGCTACACTTGGATCTTAGGGGGAAAAAAGAGCGATTGGGACAATGACATTGCAAATGGAAAGTAAGAAAAAGAAAATGAAGTGAGAGATTGGTAAAATGACATTGACATTTTGTTGGTAACAAACGATATAATGACCTTTTTTTTAAAATAAAAAAAAATGAATTAACAATTTTTTTTTTTTTTGAACAGGGAATTAACAATTAACATCGAATGAGTTTTGTAGTGGATTGGTTATGACATCCTCGGCAGTTCAAAAAAAAAAAAAAAGATTGCGACGTCCTTGGCTCGTTTTTGTAAAATAGCTGAGAGATTATTTGCTTGGTTTCGGGCCATAGAAATAAAAAGTTATCTCTAAACCAAACAAATATTACTATCAGACATTTAGACGCTGTTCCACTAAGGAGATTTTTGAATTTTTTTTTTGGCTTTTTAAGTTTTTTGAGATGGGTCATTTTGGTCACATAAATTAACTAAAAAGTCCAGAAAACTAAAAGTTAGTGGAACGTGACGTGCTCTTAGCTTCTCTCCTCTCCTGTTGATAAACAGTAGAATTCCAAAAGGAAAATGTTTAGTCTAACAGAACTTATGCTAATATACTTGTCTGAAATTTTTGCCATTACACCAAACAAGGCCCTAAATCAGGAGGCTTAAAATTACAATAAAATAAGTATCTACTGGAAATTCAAAATGGATGCCTAGCCAGAGTGCAAGATGTCAGAATCATTCTTATTTAGTGGCTTATAAATTTAGAAAAAGCATATACTTGACAAAAACAGGTTTTGAAATCAATCAAAAAACGATTTTATGGTGATTTCTTTGTAGAAAAACTTATCTCTCTTGTTCTCTTCCTGAACCACATGAGATTATGGAAACCGGGAGCTGTGTTGTCCCTTAGGTACGGCAGGCCTACCAATCCATCTGAGGCTATGTTCCACTAAAAAAAACTGGTTTTGTTTTAACTTAAAAACCATTCTATTCCACTAACAAAAAAACTCCCCAAAAAAACTGGTTTTGTTTTAAATCTAAAACCACTCTATTCCACTAACAAAAAACTCCCAAAAAAAACCAACTACCCTTTACAATAAACTACAACTAAAAAAAAAAAAACACTTTTAGTGGAACACGTTTTAGATTTACACTACAACTAAAAGTCTAAAAGACTAAAAAATCAAAAAACAAGTTAGTGGAACATGGCTTGAGTCATTCATCTTGGCAATTAACGGTTTAGATTCGCAGATGCATTATTACCGGTAATAATGCACTTTGACCGGTAAGAATCTATTTGTGAATCTGAACCGTTGATTGCGGAGAAAGACGAATGAGATCGATCGAAAGTTGGTAAGGCTTGCCGTCTCTCACCGACAGCAGCGGCAGCGCCCCCGGGTTCGGGATTATGATAACAAAATGTGCATTGCACGAGGGACCCGCAAATGCCCCGTTAAGGTTTGGGATTGGGGCATAGTTGAACTTGGCCAAACATCACACAAAAGTGAAAAAAGATGGGACGGGTAGACCGTAGGAAGAAGTGCGGAGACCACACCAAATGACACTATTGGTTCTGGGACCCACCATCAAGATGGGGAATTTCGCTCTCCGAACAGTGAGCACGCTTGCAAGTGGTGGCTAACTCGTGTGGTAGAGTTCTAGAATGCCCAACATTACATCCCGGGATCGAGTCTCATTTCCCCCTCCCTTATGAAATAAGTTAGGAATGACGAATGAAAAAAAAAGAAAAAGAACAGTGAACACGCTTAGATGAATCAGGATCTTCTCACGTGAATTAAATTTTTTACAACACATTAGAATTATAAATTGATCAAAAGAATTTCAGAATAGTGGCATATGTGGTGCTGTGGTTGTCGGACGAGAACCGAGAGAGGGGATAGAAGAGGATTCTTGGGTACAGAGATTACAGGGTGAAGTGAGAATTTAGATTATTTCTTTGTAATTGATTTTCACTCTTTTTTTTAAAATTATTATTACACACATTTTTGTTTTCAAAATTTAATGTGAATTTACAATATTACTTTGCAAATTGTAAAAAAAAAGAAAATTTACTCAAGAAAAGCTAATCATGTAATTTTACATCTAAGAAGACAAAAAGTATGTGTGGTTATCAAATTTTTACACAAACTTTTGAAGACTATTTATTAGTCTCTTAAATTTACCAAAAATACTACACGCACAGACATAGTGTGCACAGACGACGTGTGAAGCTTACTTTCAGGTCCCACACGAATGATCCCAAACTTTAGTCAAATTAAGAGGAATTCAAATTTTTACACAAACTTTTGAAGGCTATTTTAGTCTCTTAAATTTACCAAAAAAACTACATGCATAGACACAGTGTGCATAGATCGTGCACAGACGACGTGTGGGGCTTACTTTGAGGTTCCACACAAACAATTCAAACTGTTCATTAAACTTAAAATAATTTTTTGTGAAGCATGGAAAAAAATCAGATCAATCGGGTGATTGTAGATTCTTGATCCAATCCTCTAACTTTTCATTCAGAATTCAAGATCGGGATTCTGAATGAAAAATTAATTTATTAGATCAAGATCTTACAACAATTTGATTGAGCTGCTTTTTTTTTTGGGCTAATTTACACAAAAAACTATTTTATATTTAATAAATGGTTCGAATAGTATGCGCGAGACCCCTACGTGGGCCCCACACGTCGTCGTGTATGATCCGTGCACAGTACATCTATGTGTGCGCGTAGTTGTTCTTTAAATTTATAACCATGACATTAATAAAGAATTTACTGAAATTTGTGTGTGTAACTTGTGTTTAGGTGTGGCTCTAGAATTTTTGTTTTTTTTGGCGAATGAGAGAATGTCAATTCAAGAGAAATACTATTATAAACTACTGGAAACAATGACAACAAAATAATAACAACATACAGGGGAACATAAAACAACACCAAAACAAATGCAGGATATATATTTAGTGAGAGCTTACTTCGGCCATCAGATGTCTGTGATCAATATATGCTGTCGATTCACTGCTGTCCCAGCAACTTCCATGCAAAACCTGTCCAAAACAAACTTAGGCCTTGTTCTCCAATAGATTTTAGGTACATAAAATCTCACATTTTATGACACTCCAATCTCAACACATAAAATGTAAAAGTCATTTTATGAGATTTTCATAAAATCCTCCTAAAATCTATAGGAAAACTACTACATTTTGTTAGTTGGGAAAACATTTTCATTTTATCACATCTCCGTAAAATGCTCATTTTATGAGATTTTCATAAAATCTACCTAAAATCTATTGGAGAACAAGGCCTTGTAGCAACTAAATAAACCCTTTATTATCTTATCCCATTCTCATCCCACATCCAATCGGGGCCATAGGGCCGGAGATGGTGCGTGTGTATGTGTGTGAGAGAGTCATGAGTGAGTGAGAGAGAGAGAGAGAGAGAGAGAGAGAGAGCTAGGACAAATAAGCGCACGAACTTCACTTCTTCCCTGCAATAAAAATTCAGCTATTGTACTGTTCATTCCTGAGGTTTTCCTGCTTTCCTTCACACATTTTTTGCTCACTTGTACAACTCTGAGCTAACCTTTTGTTTAACCTATTTTTGATGTCTACGCCTTTACAAGAGCATGATTACATAGGAGTATCAGAGATTCCTCCAATGGAAAACTCTGAAAATAAAGAAAAGAACTTGGGTCTCAACTTGAAGGCCACTGAGCTGAGACTCGGCTTACCTGGTTCTGAGTCACCAGAGAGAGATATTCGACATGTGGTAATGAAGGGTTTAGTGTCAGGGGCGAAAAGGGGATTCTGTGATACCATTGGTGGTGGTGGTTCTGGGAAGTGGGTTTTCTCTGGTAGTGGTGGATCTGAGGTGGATTTGGGTAAAAATGGTGGGTTTCTTTCTCCCAGAAGTGTTAATTGCGGTGCCTCTGAGGTTGGTATTCAGCTGTTTTCTGTTGCTTCCACTAGTGTGAAAGAGGCTGCGCCACCACAGCCGGTGGCGGAAAAGAAGCCTCAAGTTTCTGCTGCAAACGGCCGTGGGAGTGCTCCTGCTTCAAAGTAATTTCCTTTCATTTTGCCCCTTTTACTTTTTCGGAAAATGAGTTCAAAAAAGTTTGAAATTGCATGGTTGCTTAACTCTTCAATTGACTGATTTAGGGTTTAATTTTGCTGTTTTGCTTTTGATCATCTTTATTCTCATGCATTATGAGTGCTCCAGCTCCTAAAGTAATTTTCTATCATTTCCCTTTGGTGTTTCCCTCCCTCTTTTGCTGGGAAACTTAGTAGATATGGTATGCAGCATTACCCTCAACTGTTCCAAATATATTTTTTGGTAATCGGGAACTATCCCACCAACCCCAACCTAAGATTGCGTGTTCTTACCGTTAACGGAGCCGTCCAACCCATCTGGATCGTCCATCTCGACAATCTAACGGTTCAGATCACACAGATGTTTTCTTACCAGTAAGAAAGCACTCTGACCGGTAAGAAAGCAATAGCGAATCTGAATCATTGATTGTAGAGATGGACGGCTGAGATCATGGTTAGCAGGGCCTCCTGTCCCTTAAGGGACAACAGAGCCGCTGAGTTCCTTTCACAGCTATTTTGCACAAGCTTTCGCCTGCCGTGTGGGTGGCCAAAAGATTTTGCTCTCAGTGGGAGTCGGGAGTCGAACTCGAAGTAGAGACTTGTGTTTGTAAGACTTTTTTTCAATAGATTGGTGTATTGGTCAATTGTCTTGGTGGGTTTATGGAAATTTCGCTTCCATCGCAGTACACTGTAGTAGGTATTCTACATGATATCTCTCTACAGTTTCCATGCATCACAGTGGAAGCTTGTATTGCACTACCAAATTGATTGGAATTTGGGTTTTCACAATTTGTATCCACTTGATGCTCATCTTGGAGATTTGTAGGATATTTGTAGTTTCTGAGGCTGTGTTTGGATAATAGATTTGAGATTAAATTTACAGGGAAAGGATGAGAAAGATGGGAAGATAATGAGGCAACAAAGCTAATTAAATTTATGTCTTTGGTTTCCCTATTGTTTTCTTTTCCCTTGGTATGTCCCTCCATGACCCCGTGATTCAAAGTCCTAACACAACCTTAATGATGAAGAGTAAGGGTTAACCTGAGATGCACGTATTTCGTCTGATATTATGTCACAGACTCACATTACTTACGTCTATGCTCTGACTCGTTGAATCCTGATTCCTATCTCCTCTTACTGATCAGTCTTTCATCATCTCTCGTATGGAAAATTGAATAAGTTGTGAAAGGTCTTTTACCATTTGAATCAGCACATATAGATTCTCATGTTTTGGTTGTGATACAGGGCACAGGTGGTTGGATGGCCACCAGTTCGATCGTTCCGGAAGAATTCAATGGCTAGTAATCACCCTAAGAACCAGGACGATGGGGATGCTAAGTTGGGGTCTGGTTGTCTTTATGTCAAAGTCAGTATGGATGGTGCCCCTTACTTGAGGAAACTTGATCTGAAACTCTACAGCAGCTATACAGAACTGTCTTCTGCACTGGAAAAGATGTTCAGCTTCTTTACAATTGGTATACCAATCTCCATCCCGTCCCTTTTGTTTCTCCGTTGTATAATTTTTGCCCAATTGGCACTTGAAATTCTCTCTCCATCTAGAATGTATGATTCGAGGATGAAATTATCTCATTGATCAGTAGAAAAAAGTTGATCCAGGTCGATACCTGTGTGAAAAGGAGGAATGATTCACTTGTGTATTGCCGAGCACTTATGGCCTATGGGTCCTTAATACGTAGATAAATGTGTTAAGGTACATAACCAATTTTTTTACACATTAGTATTGTCATTAGCCGGAGTTTTGCATGATGGATTTGTACTTCATTCAGAGTAGTTAGCCAGTGATGTTTATTTCATCATCGTTTATATCTTATACAATGATTTTCTTGGTCTGGGACATGCTAATTTTGTGTCTCTTGACTCACTTGTAAACAACAATATACATATATTTTTTTTGATCAAGAAAAAATATGGTTTTGAAGATGTGAAGAGATTTTGATTGGGTGTATCTATTTACAATTGGGTGTATCTCTCTCTCTCTCTCTCTCTCGTGTTTATTTTTTCCCCTTCGAAGGGAGTTAATTTTTCTTGTGAACTTGTGAATGCCTGTTTAGGGCAATGTGGGTCTCATGGAATTCCAAGCCGTGAAGGACTGAGCGAGAGCCGATTAATGGATCTTCTCCATGGTTCTGAATACGTACTTACATTTGAAGACAAGGATGGTGATTGGATGCTTGTTGGTGATGTTCCATGGGAGTAAGTCTGACTCTAATAATTAATAAGTATACCATACTCTGTGAACATACCAGAAGCATATATAGGTTTGTGATACCTGTTAGGCCGTTATTACAATTGATTTGAACCCGAAGCCCTTTCCTGCGTATAATTCCTCATTGGAATGCCAATATTAACCTGCTTATTTTTACAATGCTGAGAAGCTGCTACCCAAAATCCTTATAACGAACTTAATTTGTGGAATTTTTTTGTTGCAGCATGTTCATCAACTCTTGCAATAGATTGAGGATCGTGAAAAGTTCAGATGCAGTTGGACTAGGTATGACACTTAACGAAATAGTTCTACTTATTGTTTATTTTACTGAAAAATGGTTTGGAGTGCATGCGTATTGATCATTTCACTTGACACCTTTAAAGCTTAAACTTAATCTATCGAAGGATTAAAATGTCTGTAGTCTAAATGAAGCATCCCCTCGGCTTCGATTACTTTGTGATCAACGATAAGTACCTCAAAACCTCTTCTCATTGATGCTTTCGTATCTGGTTTTTGCAGCCCCCCGAGCAATGGAGAAGTGTAAAAATCGTGATTAGTGTTATTGATGCTTGAAAGTAATCGATTTCTGTATATGCAAAGGAAAATCGAGATTGTTGTCATCTAAATGCTGGGAAGCCTCGAGGATATAATCTTGTGGATCATATTTCTGTAAATTGGTTCTGTTTTCTGAAAAAGGAGTCTTGGGAGTAAGTTTAGTGTAAAAACTGTGTTCTAGGTGTTTTTTGGTACGTCCTGGTTTTCTTTCTGCAGGTACAATCTTATGTAATGTTGTAGTTGCCTTCTGCTCAAAGGCCTGAATTTATCACTTGTTGTAAATGGTTTACTCTCTCTCTCTCTCTCTCTCTCTCTGTGTGTGTGCACGCACGCACGCCGCTCGACATATCTGGTGGATTATCAGATCATATGAAGGAGTATGGTGATTCAGATTATGTTTAATTTAAGGGATATGATATGTGTGAATGTGAATGGAGGTTGTTGAGGGGACAAGTTCATTAGATGGGATTGGTACTTGTTTTCTTCTGTACTATGGCTCGGGGGCGAATCTATGATTCACATAAAGGACTAAAACTTAAAACCTAGAATTTTGACATATTTACATGGTGGTTGATTTTTTTCAAGTTTTTCTTGCACCTATTTTTACATTCAAGCATGAATTCGAAGGACTTCGTAAGGTTCCGAAAGTGTCCAGGATGTCTTGCAACAAGCATCCGTTGTCAGTTCGAACTCGCTCGTTTCACATGTTTCACCACCGTGTACCGTTAAGACTTTGGGGAACAATCACAGCCGTCTTGAAGAATGCTCTATAAGAAAAACAGTCACTTTTTATGCATACTTGACAAAACATGTATATACATATTAAATGAATGAAGTAATTATTTTCCACTTTCTATACATAATAAGCAAAACACGTATGATACTATATTTATTTTGTTTTTTTTTTCTAGTTTCGGGAGGCCGGTATTGTACTTAGGACTATTTAATCAATATTTACAATTATATGGAGTATATGCAGGCCCGGCCCTGTGTTTCACGAGGCCCCAACCCTATCCTCAATTTGAGGCCCTTCTTTATACACGCGATCGCCCAACCCTTTGGTGTTTGATGCTTTTACAAATATGTATAAAAAAAAATTATATATAATTTTTTTTATTTTGCGGGATATAAATTTTTTTAATCAATATTTACAATTATATGGAGTAAATTTTTTTAGGACGTGGGCGGGAAGGCCCGGCCTGAGTATATGATAATTTATATATAATTTTTTTTTCTACGGGGGCTTTTGGGGCCCCAGGCCCCTGAGTATATGATAATTCTAGCAAGGTGGGCCACCAATAGACTTGCCTCCGTCCCTGCTACGGCTACGTATGACTTCAGTTTAATGTATCAAAATGTATGTAAATTCTCTAGTGAAACAATTAATGTTGATGAATTAAAACCAAAAAAAAATGTCTGGTGCACATGTCTTTAAAAACATTGTATGAACTGGCCAGGTGATGTCTCATGGGCCACAAGAGTAGTTGTGACAGAGGTTGTTAGAGGGCTTGGCGAAGTGGCTGGAGGTGGCGGATAACAATCGGAGGTAGTTGTTGGAGGTGGAAAGTAGTTGGCAACACACCTACACAGATACGGTGGCTAGAGGTGGTGGTATAAAGTGGTTGTTGGTGAGATGGCGGCGGCAAGAAGGGGAAGAGAATGATCAACTTTTTAAGGCTCTGTTTGGAACATGAGGAAGGAAAGGAAAAGGGGAATTTTTCCCTCTTGGTTGTTAGGTTCCAAGTTTAAGAAGAGAAGGGAAAATGTGGTGGAAAATTGAGAGGAAAGTCTTGGGAAGGGAAAAGAAAATAAGAGGGAAATGAGAAAAATCCAAAATCACCTAATCCTTTTATGCACTGGCGCAACTATCCAGAATTCATTTTGACGGAGACTCCAAAATCCCAAAGCACTGGTCCCCCCTTTGATTCCAAATTCGTGCCAGCAAATTTGGTTTGGGGCAAGAGGAGAGAGGGGAGGAGAGGGCTGAGAGTTTCCTCTCTATTTTCCCTTTGGATCCAAACACGAGAAAGAATTTTCATCCCTATTTTCCTCTCATTTTCTTTTAGAACCAAACAAGAGAAAAAAAAACCCATTTTCTTCATATTTTCTCTCTTAAATATAGGCTAAAGGTATTTTTGAAAGGATGATGAGGGAAGTGTAGAAAGCTAACAAACTCACAATAACTGTCTCGGCCTGTTGGGCCATGGATTAAACTCATACAGCCCATTGAGTAGCCCAATTTAACGCCTTCTCTGATACAGACTATTTACAAAGGAACTTAAAAAAAAACGCGTAAATTGCCTTCTCTGATACAGACTATTTACAAAGGAACTTAAAACTTAAAAAGAAAAAAATTTGTTTTTTGCTTTTTAGTGACGAAAAGTTGGTAAGAAATATTGATTTTTATGGTGTGGATGCAAGAACTTTCGGTTGGATGAGTGGTTCAAATGATTTTAAGAACCATATTTTTAGAAGAAAAAAAATTTGTTTTTTTCTTTTTAGTGACGGGTTCAGACAGTTGGTAATGAAATATTGATTTTTATGGTGTTTTTGCGCTAGTATTCTTATCCCAAATGATAAGTTTCAAAAAGTATTATATATCGTATTTTGAATTTAGCGTTGACATGTTTAATTATTAAAATGCATATCAATGTGATTAATTGTAATGTTTGAATTTTCCATAATAATAACTATCAAATTATAAACCTACTCGTACCCATCACACAAATGAAATTATGTATTTGGGGACACAAAAGGTCCTATATATTGTGCAGTCACAACCGTATGCGTTCCACATGCCAAAATTTGATCCAAACCGTTCACATTATAAATCTCAATGAGTGAAGATCATATTCGACAATCATGAACTACACGATCGAATAAAATTCGTTTCGTCGTGCAATTTTAAAATCATATTTGTCGTTTAAATTTTTGAGAACAAAATGTACGTCGAGCACTAGATTATGAATGCCCAGTATACTAACTTGATTTTTTGCGCGGATGATCCACTAGTTCTACATACATGGATCAAATCATCAAACTTTTGAACTAGGGACATAAATCCATTTTGGACTCGCAGCACCAGGGATGAAGCCAGAGGGGGGGCCAGTAGGGGCGGTCGCTCCTGCAAGAAGAAAAAAAAACCTCTAGTATTATATAGGGGAAAAAAAAAATTTCCTATGAACTATAAAAACTCTCGCCCTTCCAATTTATTTTGTGAAAAAAATTCGCCCCAACATAGTGAACTTCCTAGCTTCGTCCCTGCGCAGCCCCCACCCTGTTGGGCAGTAGTGCAGGGTCTTAACTCTCCCATACACACATATGTTTGTATAAGTTACTACTTAAATACCCGTTCACGTGTTTGGTGGCTAACTACTTGCATGCAAGTTGTTTAGAGATCTGACAAGTTGGAGCAGTTAGCACGGGCAAAAATTGTATACATCTACCCCTGACACCAAACTAAAAGGAACTACTAATATAAACGAGCCCTAATATCCCAAATGCACACCAACACATCTTAAATGTTTAAAAGTATTCTTCGACGTTCAAGATTTTGAAATGAATTCTCGGTCAAAGTTAACTTTAGAATTCATTTCAAAATCCGGACCATTGATTTCTGTGATGGACGATCGGGATGTATTGGTGTGCATTTGGGATACGTGTGTGTGGTGTACCCATAGCATTGTTGGTAAACTAATAGGTTGGCCAAATGATCATGACTCGTGACTTGCAGTTTGCTCTCTATTAAGATCTCAGATTTGATTATCCGTGCTAGTAATTATAAGGGCAATATCACCTCGCGTGTATGAGTGTGAAAGGGCTGTAGAAATTAGTTCTAAACATGTGGAAGCTGACTCGGAACACTTTGTATTACAAAAAAAAACTAATATAAACGATTTGTGGTTGGAATAAGAAACCTACATTAATATAAACGGTGAAACACTAAATTAGTGTAAATTTTGTGGTTTAGTGGGCTTTTTCTATTGGAAAAAGAAAAGGCAACTTGTCTACCTTTACCCTCTGTTTCTGTTTGTTAATACAGTATCATTGCAGGCTTTTTAGCAACTTGGAATAGTAATAGATTTCGACTTCCTTTGTTGGCCAGTAGATCAGGTTCAATTATCGAAAACAATCTCTCTGCTTGCTTGCAGGAGTAAGACTGCGTACATCAATCATTTTCTAAATTTCACATATGTGGGAGCTTCGTGCGCTGAAACGCCCTTTTTCCTTCGGTTTAGTCCCTGAAAACCGATTTTTGGGCACACCGCTTTCTTCCTCAACTGGGTGTATTAATTTCAAAAAAATGGCAGTTGAAGGGTCCACAATAAATTTCGTCCAGGAAAACTCAATAACTCATTGAATCACAGATGCAGATTTCCATCAACTTGTGTTTTGTCAACTATTTCCTGGCATGTGGCGAAGGATGATTACTAAAGACTGATCATAGCACAATTAATTATTGGGGGATGATTACTAAAGAATTCTTGCACAGTCCAATCTTCTATTAATTTCAGTCTAAATTGCTACGATGTTTCTTTCTTTTTTTTTTGTTAAAGTTAAATTTCTACGATGTTTCGAAATTGCTACCGAAGACACCCTCTTTTTTGACGGATAAGAGGGACGACGCTAGGCGGCTAGGGTGGGGACCAAATCGACACACATTTTAAACGTTGGGAATGAAAATGGACGAATATATGTTTAGATTGTGCACCAAATTAGCCAATCGCTAGTACTTTGAGGACCATAAAAGTAAATAAGCCTGACTAATACCAATATCAATTCAGACAAGAGTAATAGAAATTTTGATTTAACAATATCAATTAATACGCAGTCATCTTCAACAACAAAGTCTCAGTCATCTTTAAAGGAGGGTGAACAAAATTGCACTCCACGGGAAGAGATTATTGATTTTGGTGAAGACGAGTAGCATTGTGGATTGGTAACGATACAAATAGTAAATTTATCACTTTCTCTGATAGCTTAAGTTTTAAGATGAGTTGGTGATTAACAATCTAATATGGTATTAAGCTTTTAGATGAGTTGGTAGTTAACAATCTAATATAGTATCATAGCAGGCAATAGATCATGTGTTCAAATCTCACCGTCTTCCTAATTATTACTAAATATTTGCACGTGTATAGCCCTCTTATTTTGGGTTTTTTACGCTTTGGATTTTCCTTGGGTTTTTTACGCTTTGGTTTTTGAGTGTTGTAGCATATGATCATAGTCTTTGGCGTAGTTTTTTTCTTTGTAATGAGCTATGCATGCTCTTAGAGTCATGCTTTATTATTCCTTTCTTCAATGTACCCTTTCGAGATTTGAATAAAATTCTTTCTTTGCGGATTAGAATAAAAAAAAACAACATATCAATTAAAAGCTTGTGTAGGATCTCCAAGCTTTTAATCAATTAGCGTTACTCTCGTATAGTTGAGTGGTTATGATGCCACCACTTGTCTCTCTTGACTTCATCCTTAATCGTCTCGAATTCAACTGGATAGGATTATCATCGACTTCGGAACAGCCCGACCCGACCTAACCAAAGTTGTCAATGAAATTGAGATGATGGGCGAAATCATATATATCAAGAACAGATAAGAGCACAAGGGATGTTGGTTTAATGTGGGATATTTGTCTTAGATTAGGAGACAATGGGAGACCAAACGCAATAATCTCGATCATTTCCCATTCTTTAAGTGGGTCCACTCTTGAATTTCTAGTATGACAGTATTATATATTCATCATAATCTCAAAAGCACCCCCCAAAGTGTTGAACCATTTAGCATCCTCACACATGGGTCCTGGGATTCGTTTGAAGTTAATTTAATTTCCCAATTCCAAGGGCCCATTCCAGGTTCACATAAACTTTCAACACGTACCCATAAACCCGAATGTCGCAGTAGGAGTAGGTTAAGTTTTTGCTAGTAGCAGTATTAAGAGAATCTTTAGTTACTCTTCGAAACTTTCTCCATGCATTTCTTGCCTTACTATGATGATTTCACCTTTTGATGTTTGTGAATAAAGAAAATTTTCTTTCTCATTCATAAAATAATAAATAAACCGAATGTCGCACACGAATAATTTTGACAACATGGATGTGTTGGAAAACTATCCAAGATTACCCCAAGATATTGTAGAGAAGGGAAGAGGAATACTTTGAATTCAACTCTTGTATTCCACTTACTTCAAACCATGAAATACATCAAGTATTTATATTCCCTAATAGATAAGCTAAAATTATATGAACTCCTAAATCCAAAGCATCATACATGAACCTTCCTAGATACATTCACCTAAGAATACATGAACCAACATAATGTGTGTAACTAACGAAGAGACATAGAATTCTAAAAGACACTCTAGGATGTTTTAGTCTGACACTATTTTTGGTTAATAGATAGAACATTTACATGTAAGTCAATGGAGTGGCAACTCAGTGATATCATCTCCCCTCCCTTTTCTTTTTTTGCCTTGGGGCTTTTTTCTCCTCTCTCTTTCTCTTGATGTATCCTTATCCAGTTTTATAAAAATTTCTTCTTTGCTGATCAAAAAAAAGAAAAGGGGCCATAGCTCTATTTTTTTTTTTTGGTACATAGGAAATAAAGAAAAAACAGTAACAGAAATTACAGCCTTTCAAAGGCCACGCCCCTCATATCAACTTCCAGGAGGGGGATGATATCAATTGGAGGAGATGTTACCAGAAAAGTAACCTTCTTCTTGTGATAATTTTTTTTGGGGTAAATATCTTGTGATAATTTTTGGAGATTACATTAACTTCAAAAGTCAAAATTATGTCATTTAAACAATGACCACATTACATTATGACTTAAATTTAGTACAAAAAGTAGTTCTCAAAAATGATGTAGCAGTTGTATTTTCAAAGCTATAAATCTTTTCTTTAAAAAGATCCGTACGTACAAAATATACAATTCTACAAAATCTGCCACCATGGCCCAAAATGGATTCATAAAATTATACAAAATCCACTATTAATTTATCATCAGACCCCGAAGATATCAAGATACGTATCAGCTTGATTTCTGACACTCAATCATACGGATCCATTAAAATTTGCAAAATTTGGGCCTCTTGGGCATCATTATAGGGAAAAGAGAGATTAGGTTAATTTCATCAAACCACCTGTCGCAAGGAAAGAGGTCCTAAACATGCTTTGCATATATAATACTTACTTGCAAACTACTCTTGCAACATAGTATTTGACGTTTGACCCTCACAATGCTATTGGAAACAACAGAAAGCAAATGAGAAACTTGGAAAATCCCAAAAGTCCGCTAATCAAATACATAGTCAATAACAAATTTGATAGACGTGTTTTTCTGATAGACGTTCAAAAATTTTGAACGTAAATATGCAAGATGCCCAGGCCAGCTCACACAGACATTTATTTCATGGCTGACCAGTATTAAACTATAGATAAAACCCCATGCATGAACTGGCGCAAGGAATTTAATAGACATCCAAGTCACCAATGTTACAAGTGCAAGAGGAGCTGACGCTAAAATAAGTGTGGCAGCGTATCAGCTCAAGTGCGTGTTCTACTTTCAAGATTTTTCCAAACTATTCCCAAGGGGTAGCTCAACGTGCCCAACGAATTTCCAAGTTTGCACTATTTTTGTAATCTCTTGAGTGCATGAATGCCTTGGTTCCTGCGTGGATGGTTTCCCATGCTGCCCCACTTTACTCCCACACTCCACCCTTATCTCTAGAAGCCTTCACTCCCTTCAATGTCAGCCACCACCCCATCCCTTAGTAACTCCCTTGCCATCCATTTCACCTATAATTGTTACAACTTCTTTCTTTTCTCTTTTAAACCACAATCTTACGAAAAAAAAAGATGTATTGAGCTGAAACAAGTCTAAAGGTGGATGTGAGGTAATAATAGAGCATTCTCGAAAAACACATGTCCATTTTCAGCAAGATTAATTATCCTAGGTAAAGTCGTTTTTAGGCTTAAGTTTCTAAACAAAAGTTGTAGAGGGTGTCGAGTTGGCGATTTCTGAAAGAATCTCCAAACCGGTTGATTTTGCATGGTAATAATCCAAAGAGTAAAATGCCAAATTTTCCAGAACACATCTGTAAATTAATTTTTCAAAGTGGTTTTGCTTTATATATCTTGTAGCACTTATTCTGGTTAGTTGAGAAACAAAAGGTTAACATGTTTTGGTCACTTAATAATCAAACTCTCCTTTGACTTTTTGAAATCTTCATTTTTCTTTGTTGAAGTGCGTTTTAAAAAATTATTTTTATCAACGTTGTAGAGCACTTCGAGAGCTTCATTTTTGTGACACAAGAATCGCTGGAAACGGACGAGGTTTGTACCCAAAATCGCAGCAAAAGATTTTTGTGTACAACATTAAAGTCTTCAAATACCACCGAACTTTACTTTGGTATTTTCGTCCGAATAAATTAAAAATTACATAGAGAAATATAACCTATTTTTAAGCTTTTGAATGTGTTATAATAGTCTAAGAGACAGTTTAGAGTTGATGGGTTAAAGCCCCAAGTCAAAGATAGGTTGATGAAACAAAAACGCGAAGTGAACAATTTTTGTTGTAAACCCAAATTTTTATGAAAGGAAATGATCATTATAAGCTGACTTTTCTTGTTAAGATATTGTTAGTGTTTTGGTTTCGCTTGTGGTATAAAACAGAAATTTATTATTGTTAAATGGACAACTAGGAGTCCATATAGATTACGGGATATCACATAACATGAGGTTAATTTGAAATCGATTATTGGGGAGTCACCCCCAGATTTGTTGAATGGCAATTAAGTGATGAATTGATTATGGGAGTCACCTCAGATTTGTTGAATGGAGTCCATGATGAATTGATTATGCAAATTTGTTGAATGGCAAATAATGATTTACTTTTTGGAGGAATATTTCGTAATTTTGCCTTTTCCCTAGGATATTTCTGATTACTTCATTTGAATTAGAGGCGTTTTTGGATGTATTATAGAAAGTCACATTGTATACCTATTTGTCAGACAAGGTTTTTTTTTTTCTTCTCTTCATCCTTAGTGAGGCCCAAATTGGATTAAAACAATTAACTTTACCTTCCGTTTGGTCAAGCAGGGGAGTATATCAAATTGGTCATAGTCCTTAGTGGTTATTTGGGAGGAAAGTTCTCTAGGTTGAGAACTTAGATGAACATGTAAGTTAATAGGCTAGTAATGAAATCTTGTTTAATTTCGCTTTAATTTATTTCTGCTTTTCCTTTAATTATCGCTTTTTAATCATATATGTGGTACTTGTATGTTTAGCAAGGGTTGGGAGGGTTACAAAGTAGCTATTGAGTGATTTATTCACGGTGTTACTTTGTGTGACCACCTATAATACTTCATGATGTTGCTTGCTCCTGGAATTATGCAATCAGGATCAAGCTTGCTCCACAGGAATTTGTCAAAGGAATGTTATTTCTCAACCTAGGGTTTCATGTTGAGGTAATTTCTCATTTAAGAGGAGCCGTGGGGTGATTGAACTTTAACCCGTAGAAACCCACCCCTTTTATTTTTAATTATTGTAAAAATTTCAAACCGAGTATTTTGTAATGAGTTGTTTTCCGTTTTCCTTTGAACCCTATAGGAAACTCTTTTATTAAATTAATCATAATTAGTTGTCTTATTCAATGCTTCCAAAAATCTTTTTTAAAACGCATGCAAGATGCCCAGGCCAGCTCACACAGACAGAGTTCATGGCTGACCAGTATTAAACTATAGATAAAACCCCGCATGCATGAACTGGCGCAAGGAATTTAATAGACATCCAAGTCACCAATGTTACAAGTGCAAGAGGAGCTAGCGCATGTATAAAATAAGTGTAGGCTAACCCCAAGGGGTAGCTCAAGTGGTAACGGGAATGAACTACCTAGACATTCCGAGTTTTAAACTTGGCAATCTCTTGAGTGCATGAATGCCTTGGTTCCTGCGTGGATGGCTTGGCTTTGATCAGACCGAGAAGAGAATTTAGTCGAGGTATGAGTAAGCTGGCCCGAACACTCCTTACCGCCAAACCACACGAAAAAAAAGATGTATTAGCTGAAACAAGTCTAACCAGGTGGATGTGTGGTAATAATAGAGCATTCCGAATAAACACATGTAAATTAGCAAGATTAATTATATAGGTAATTGATTTGGCGCTTGGCTGAAACGAGTCTATAACCTGGTGGATATGTGCATGGTAATAATAGAGAGAGCATGCCAAATGAACACATCTGTAAATTAATTAGCAAGGGTGCTTATATATCTAGCACTTATTCTGGTGAGTTGAGAAACAATAGGTTAACATGCTTTGGTCACTTAATAATTACTCTCTCTTTGAATGTTTTCTTTGAGAAACGTGTATTTTCTATAGACATTAAAAAATATACTTTCGTAGAACGTTTTTAAATTTTTTGTGTACAACATTAAAGTCTTCAATGAGCACTTTACTTTGGTATAAAATAAATTAAAAAATTACATAGAGAAATATATTTTTTAAGGATTTGAAATTGCATGTATTCCTATAGCGGACATTTTAAAAAAGGACGGAGGGAGTAAAAGATAGGTTGATGCAATACGAAATAAGTGAACAATTTTTGTTGTATGCCCAAATTTTTATGAAAGGAAAGGTCTATATAAGCTGACATGAGATGTTGTAGAAAACAGACGAATTTATTATGTTAATTGAACATGGAGTCCATATAGAGCGGGTAACAATAAATAGTACTCCCTCCGTTCCTAATTAATAGTCTACTACGAAAAGTCACATTTTTCAAATAAAAAGATGAGGTACTTCCGTATCATTTTTGAATTTTTTTACAAATTAAAGTACTTTAACATTCTTTAATTGGGTGGAAAAAAATTCAAAAATGATGCAAAAGTACTTAAAATTTTTATTTGAAAAATAAAAAGAGAAGTGGGGCTCTTATTTAAACAATACTTTTTTTGACAAATAGGTGTCTTAATTTGCGCACACCTTGACTAATCATTTCTAAAGAATCAATCTCATTGTCTAATAGGATTACATCAAGAGCAAAGTTCTATGTAACTACTAACTAGCCCCAAATGAGTTGATACTTAGTACCTAAGAGGGTTTCTAACTTTCGTTTGACATTAGAAAGTTTGGACTAGTAGAAATGTTCAAAAGGTAATCTCTTTTCCTTTCCTTTCCAATAAGATATATATATACGAATTATCCAATCAAGGATCCCGGATGAGAGGTTTTTGGTGTTTTGATGCTTAAATTTTTTTGGAAAATCAAATCCAATGTTAGTTTTCAACAACCGGAAAATCTTCAAAAAATAATCTATTTGATCAATTCTTTTCTTAATTAATTTCAATTTTGCGAAAAACTGCTAATCAAACCCTTCCGGTATTTTTTTTTGAAGATTTCTTAAACAATTAAAACACTTTTTAACTTCAAAATTTTCAAAAAATCAAGGTGACAAATCAATTCCCGTGTTAGATCGGGACTCATATTGTTATATAGGTTAAAGAGCTTTACAAAAGTTGTTTTGAGTTTCATAGTTGTCCGTCCTCCTATATGGAAATTCAGTTTCTTGCACAACTAATAGCTAGCAGGTTCGTTGTTGATCTCTCCTCTTTCCGACCGGTCTTGAGCAACTTTACTAATAAGGAAAAGCAGATCCGAAAGAATGAATTTCTATCCACCCTCAAATTGAGACACCTTGGGGTTATATGGCCCATTTTTACATTTTCATTTTTACCTTTTTGGATTGGGTGGAGGTACCAAAGAATGAGTTTTGGGAATATGAGTTTTTGGTTATTGGGTTTAGAGAAGAGAAGCGAGAATTAGGGAGAAAGAGCTTTTTGACTTCTCAATTTTTTATTTTTCCTATTTTGGTTAACAAAGATATATAGATTATATTCTGCACATATCTCTCAAACATTACTCCTGTTGCAAAATACATTTTGTACATATCTCACAAACACTCTACAAATTCATAATACATTGGCTAAAATGTAAAAATGTAAAAAATAAAAAAAATGAAGCTTCCAAACACCTCGTTTGATGTAGTTTTTTTAGAAGTTCACAATAACACGAAAGTGTAAACTTCCTAGCAAATGCTTTAACATTCTTGTGCTTATTATGGAATTTTCTATCAGGGTTTCTGTCTGTTTATGAAACATGAGTGCCAATTAAGGTCTAGTCAACTAATCAAAGATATTATATAGAATCACCACTTTAATTAGCCAAGCTTAACGTACGCATGCATTTATCTAAACATCAAATCAAATTATTAGATTTGATTTTTGGAATCCCATCTTTCCCCTCAATAATCTATCCAGATAATTCTTTTCTTAATTAATTAGTTAACTAACAAAGGTGTTCTTAATTAATTAATTCTTAGTTAACTAATTAATTCTTCTTTACTTCAAAAATGAAAAACAAAGGTGACAAACAACAGTGTTGTCCTACACACCAAAGTGCCACCTGTAAAACACCTCAATTTCATAAGACGATTTGGTAAAAGTCCTAGATCGTGTTTGGAGTTATTAAGTTTTGTACAAATAATGTATGAATGAAACCTTAAAGAATGAGGAGAATCTTATATTCTATAGGATTTGGGATTGATTTGGTGTCTTGTTTGATTGGATTTGGAGGTTTTCTTTATGATCTTCATAGTCACAAAAATATAAAGCATTTCCCTAGGGATTTGCTTTGCAAATCTTGTGGAGTAATGCACCATCTGGGTTGCATGTGCCCCAACCTACAGTAGATACTCTCTCTCTCTCTCTCTCTATCATATCTATATATATATATATATATATATATATATATATGCAAACTTATCAAATCTAACCTAACCAACATAATCCCTTGTTTGCTTCTGTATTGAGATCATTTTTATCACCGAGGTGATTTTTGCACTCTACTTTTTTTTTTTTGTTTCTCTATACGCTCTCACTTCTCATTAATTATCAAGTGGAGTTACTAATCAAATGCTGGTTTACAATTTCCAAATATTTTTATGTAGACAGAAAGGTTTTTGTGGGAGTAGACATGAAAAAGGGTATTAATGTTTGGAGTTTATTGAAACAAACTTTTTGGGCTCTACATTATTGGCCCATAAATCCATGTGTACAGGATTTGTTTTTTTAGATAACTCACAATTTCCACACGGGTTGAAAAAACCTCACAAAAGGTTGAAAAAATTTCCACACGGAAAACGGAGATCTCCATAAATAGAGAAAGAATGCCTACCATATATATACATCAATGTTCTAGTCCACAACTCGTAAAGTCCATACCATCTACACCTTTTATTTAATCAAATTTTGATAATCCGTTTTAAAAAACGGTCCAAATCATTTTTTCATCCGAGTAGTTTTCGAAAATATTTTATCGAAAACTACTCGGATGAAGTCATTCCTGGTCTTTTTTGTTTTTTATGATTTCTCGTATCGACCCTCAAAAATATGTTTTAAACACATTGGACGGTTCGAATCATCAAAATGGGATCGGAAAGGGCTTCGTCCGGACAATCCCGACTGGAACTATCCCTGACTGGATAGTTCCTGTATATATATCGTCATATCGAACGAAACGTACAGGCCATTGTTAATTCTCATACAAGTCAAAAAATTTGAAACTACTAGAGGGCTCCATAGTAATTCTTGAAAGCATCATTAAAGTTATTCACTTGATTACTTCAAAAGCTCGTACTAAAACAATCCACATGGCGTGTCGGCATTGGAAATTCCCTAACAAATCATGCAATTTTTTGCAATATAACATCGAAAATGACTTGATTTGATCAATCAAATGTGACACAATATTTATTTAATTATAAATCAAACACGAGGTTTTCATTCTTATTAGACCACCTTTTCAGTTGGTTGCATCAGCCAATTTTCATCAACTAAACTCCACAGAGTGATTGGCCGTTTTTGAATTATCAAATTTGCAACAATGAACTTGTGGATTTGAATGACATAGAGTGCTGACCTTATGTTTTGGATGTCAAATTCACCCATTATTTTAGGCACCGAGAATTTTGAACCCGACATTGTAATCTAGGTCATTATCGGATCAGCCGTAAATCTTGCGATATTGTGTACTACGTACTCCCATTGGCATACGTATTCTTATTTTTTACCGCGAATCTTGCGGGTGATTTCACATGCAAGAATGAACGCAAGATTTTAACGTTGCGTGGATGAAGAAATCTTTTTAATATCTATGACAGAAATAATATCAAAATCTTCGCGTAGATATTTTTGATTACCGTATACAATCATATGTAGATATATATGATAGATGCATACAATCTTGTGCAGCCATATCCATGTCAAAAGGTAAAATATTGAACCTAGTGCCAAATTAATTTCTGTAGATGCATACAATCTTAGTGGGACGTAATTGAATTTTTTTTAAATATCTTGGATTGACGGGTGTTACATTTTTTTATGTACATTTTTACGGAAGAGTGAACTTATACATATAATTTTTAGAAGGAGAAAAGATAGCTATAGTTTCTAAATAACCCTTGGGGTAAGTCGGTCATCGGAATTATTCGCGGCTTGGTTCGTCCTTATTTACGTGTCTTTAGACTTTACATGCCAAAATGGGTTTTTGTTTTTTATTTTTTTTATTTATGAAAAATATATATTTTGAAAACCAGTGATTAAAATCACAATATTATATACTTAAGCAACTTAGGATTAGGTTCTAGAATTTGACTAATGATTTACAAAAACCCACCTCTTTGACTTTTGCTTGTTGCCTTGTAACTTGTAACGTACGTCCAAAATCAATCTAGTTGTTGTGGGGATTAAATTATTGTTGCTCTTATTTATTTGGATCACACTGATACGTACCCATGTGGTTTGGGTAAAATATTATTCAATATTGTCAGAGAAATGCTATTTTTTTAAATCATTTATTGGAGAGACGAAGGACTAATTTTTTTTTGATAACTCAAGTCTCCCGGCCAGCTTACGCGCACTTCGATAACCCTAGAACAACAATCTTACCTTCCACTTGCAGGGAATCCATTCAAAGCCGGATGAAATCTTCGTGTGGACTGACCTTAAAAGAGTTGGTAGCACCTGAGATGTTTCGAATCTAAGACTTTAAGAGGAAACAAATCCCTAAGTCTCAAATCTTGATCGATCACCAGGCCAAACGCATGAGGTTGGAGAGGAAGGACTATTGCACTCAAAATAGTTTGTGTTAGGGCAAGAAAACAATCACACGCCGAAAAGAAACAAGCAATCAAAAGCAAGACACAAAATATACGTGGTTCTGACTTAAGCAAATTGCTTAATCGTATTCTACAAGGTGCTGGGGGTTCATTATGATGAAGAATGATCAAGATTACAATGGGGGCTGTCATAGTGTTCCCTTTTATATTGCAAGGGAACACACTCTCAGAAAACCCTAAGAAAAGCGAAAATGCGTGTTTTACCGTGCCGACCGTCCGGACAGACTTTGACCACCGTCCAGACGAGATTTGCAATGTTCTTAGAACTTGATCAAAACCTGTTTGATCAGCACCTCTATGGACTTTTCATATGGACGGCTCTGATTTCCTTTCGGACGAGATTTGGAGATTGTGAATCGTCTTCACTGGCAACAGTTTGGATAATTGAAGTACTCCCAATGTTCCTAACTAATAGTATAGGGGAAGGCGGTCTAATGTGGGATCCCGCATACAAAATTTGGTGCGGGATTGGCCTTTTTTCAACTTTTCGGATCAAATTTTGATGATCCGAACCGCTCAATGTTTTTAAAATGCATTTTCCAAGGCCTACGCGGGAAATCTTCAAAAAAAAATACCCGGAAGGGCTTGATCCAAACAGTTTGGGTATTGATCGAAAACTGTTTGGATCAAGCCCTTCCAGGTATTTTTTTTTGAAGATTTCCCGCGTAGGCCTTTGAAAATGTATTTTAAAAACATTGAGCGGTTCGGATCGTCAAAATTTTGATCCGGAAAGTTGAAAAAAGGTCAATCCCGCACCAAATTTTGTATGCGGGATCCCACATTAGACCGCCTTCCATAGTATAGGAGTATTCCATTTTGAGATGTTCCAAAATGTTACTTCTTTTTTAAAAGTAACAATTTGATGATTTTCCAAAAGTCTCTCTCATAAGTGAATAAGAGTGTTGCAAGGTAGGTACGTAGGGTATTGGGGCAATTGATGATATCACCAAATTTGAATTTAGGTACAACCATTGCATGTCCCCTTAAAAAGTGAAAATTCACAAAAGGGACTATCAATTAGTAACGGAGGGAGTAATATGTTTGAGAGCCTTATAGGTACAGTTAACTTAAGGGATAGAGAAGCTAGCCGAGGCAAAAATTATGTATATATTTTAGTAAGATTGATGTATATATTTCACTAGTAAAGATATAATTAGGAAATGTATATGCTCACAACTTGATGGAGTCTTGTGCTGTTCTAGGGTTCATTTTGGAGGAAGTAAGAGCTCTCACATAAAAGAATATTATTGAAATGAAAGAGGTGCAACTTTGGAGGATGGAGATTTGGATGATGTGGAGGATGGTTTATCTCTTTCTATGGAGTTCTAATTTTCCGTTCTGATCTTGCACTTTTGGTTCGGATCTTGTTTTTGTCATTGGCTTTGGTTTGTTCGTAGGGGTGTTCTGGTTGGTTGTTGGTGGCGCCTTTGATCTGCTGGGTTGAGATTTTTTTTGGTGTGTCTTGGTGCTGTTTTAGTTTTTGGTTTTGGATGTTGTCTTTTTGGTTGTTGTTTGTTTTGTCTGGTTGACATTGGTTCTTAAGTGGCGCTTGCCGTTATGCCCTTGGTCCGTTTATTTTTTGATATGTTCAAAAAGTAACAAAATTCTTTTGCCAATCGAAAAAAAAATTGATGCAAGTAGGAAATTAGCCTCTAAAATTGTACTTAACTAATAAGGTTAAATTTGGCCCTCAATCTACTGCTTGAAAATTTCTCTTAAGTTTTAATAAAACCTGACCAAATATATAAATACAGGAATTGTCGTTAATACAAAGAATCATAGAATTAATTTATGCTATATGCGTAAAACTCTATCATAAAAATTTGTAATAAATGAGGGTGTGCTTTGTTGTTGAAAAATAAAAATTTGTCACTGCCAATTAATCCCTTCCGAAACATGATATTGCCTCCACCCATATGTTGAATGGAGGATGTGTATTATGGTTTTGGTCATGTTTTTCTGTTTTCCACTCTGTAATTTTGTTTTTTTTTTTATTTTGAACTGTGTAATTTTGTTAGCTACTTGCCCTTTTCTAAGTGTTACAGGTGACGTATGATTTTCGGATGCCAATATAATTGGAATGCGTTCTCTTGATTGCGATGCCGTCATGTTCAGGATCTCGTTAGTCTTTGTAATCTTTATTTCAAAGATCAATAAATATGCTTCTTTTTGTTGATAAAAAAAACAAAAAAACAAAAAGGTATGAAATTGTGGTTTTTCCTATGCATTGTTGGACTTTCTTTACAAGAATGCCAATGATTTCTAAGAAAAAGAAAAATAGAGAAACAAGAAGAACCCATTAATTGTCACTTACTCTAGATTCATTAGAACAAAATAAAGAAAAAAATTAATAAATGGTTTTTATAGATTAATAAACCCCGTCCAAATTGGTGTCATTTTGTTAATTTTTATTGTGCCATTTTTATGTTTTATTGGGTGCATGGCATCTTTCAAAAAAGAACCTAAAAGATGAATTACTCATTTGGGCCAAAGGAACTATTTTTTAAGATGTGGAGGAATGGATGTTTTGTTTGTTTTAATTTCTGGTAATTGGTGAGGTCACATGTCTCTACACGAATTTAGAAATGAGAGGATTCTCAACTTTCCACCACACAAACAACTCATAAGATATGACCCACAAAATCATGCGTGAAACAGCTCAATTAGATTTGGTGCATGGCAACTCACAATACAATATTCTCTCCTCATTCAATAGATATATGCACATACGTATATGTAAAATAACTATGTTTCACTCGCTTTATAGGCGGGTCAAATCGACCCTCCTTTTAATTGGTCAAAAAAAGAAAGACGAATCCACTTATAACAGTTGATCGATCATTTTCTTGAATCAAATCGAAAATATGGACAAATTTCTTTCACGGGTCATGCCGCTGAATAGAATCGTGTCCGCATACGTATGCGTATTTATAAAGGTCTTTGAGATGACGGTATTTCAACGAATGAAAATGCCTTATCACACAAAATAAAATCTACAAATCATGAATAGCTAACAAAGATAAATTTGAATATCTAGGGTTTTCAATCTCTCTCTCCATATCTGAAAAAAATGACCTATCTAGGGGGGTTAATCTTAGATTAAACACTTTGGTCCAACAGCTTTGAATATTGATCAGAAGATAGAAAATCCCCACGAAGCTGTAATAAGATTTACCAGAATCTGAAGCTTAAATGTGGATTGGACCAGTATCGTATTCCACTTTATTTTAATTAGTTTTTTTTTTAATTTGGTGCAATTATTTTAATTAGTTTACCTTGGCTTTAGAGAATTTTATACATAGTTAGAAGTACAATAAAATATTTGCATGCCAGCTAACACCTTTCAACTAAAAAGACTCGTGAAAAGGGCCCACCCCCCCTAGGTTAAAACCTTGCATAATGATCAATGACAATGAAGGAGTGTGATTGGAACATATATAGGAAAGAATAAGAACAAAATCAAGTTAAAAAGTGTGATAATTATTTGTTTTTCCTTTACTTTTTTTCAATCCTTTTTTTGATAGCGCTACGCATACACACTGAGGGACACAAATTCAGACACAAATGTATTTGAACTTTTCGATGCATATTGGTCTACACGCAATGCACGTGAAATCCAACCAAATTGATCGTGCGACGATCTAGCTGGACACGTCTTGTATTTAGATCTGTGCACTTGGTCATCTTTTGTTTTTCTCAATTTAGCCCCTTCCTATTGAATTTTAGTACTTCCCAGTCCAGTCTCCAAAGTCCCCATAGTTTTATGTCCCTTTCAAGACCCTAGCCTCCAAAAGTCAATAGATATAAGAGAATAGACTATTTCTTAATCAAACATATACCACTTCAGTGCATAATTATGTAAATCTTTTCGCGCCAATATAAAAGCCCCAACTAATTTTTAAAATTTGTTCAAAAAGTTTGAAAATATATATGCGAAAGTGTTTTTTATTTTATTTTTTTCCTTCTGAAAAACACCACGATTTTTCTTAAGGAACGAAAATCATGAGGAGGAGGAAAACTCAAAGCCTATCTACATACCAAAAACATAAAGGATGTTGATTTTCTCATTGTAGCTTCGGTATAACTACATTGAATTAATATTTAGTGTTTACTTAAGCAATATTATAAACGTTCGCCTTTAATTTGTAAGGAAAATATATCGAGGAATAAATAAAACGCAAAAACTTAACACCATATATTTACAGTAATTAAGATGCGAAAATGGGCATATATTTTCACACACGGGGAATATAAAAACATGTCCTTGTACCTAAGAGAGAGATAGAGACAGAGAGACATTCATATATATGGAGAGAGAGAGAGAGAGAGTACAGCGATGCAATAATTGTGAGGGTGCAAAATTAACCTCATAAAAAGGGCATTGAGACATCTGATTACCACAGAGCTAATATTGCCAAGAAAATTTGCAAGGAAACTCTCTCTCTCTCTCTCTCTCTCTAGTTGTGCTGAAAAAGCTTCTATAGTTAAGGAGGATAATGGGGAGCAGCTATTATGGAGAGCCAAATTACTCTGGAGGAGGAGGTTCATCGTCATCGTCAAGGAAAGGGAACAACAAGAAGGGCAGCAATAATTCAGAAAAGGCACCAAAACAGCCACAGAGAGGACTCGGTGTGGCTCAGTTAGAAAAAATCCGACTCAACTCTCAACTCATCGCTTCTCCTTCTCCTTCAACTAATTACCACCTCCCTCCTCATTACCCCTCTCACCTCCTCAACCAGGTCTCTCTCTCTCTCTCTCTCTCTCTCTCTCTCTCTCTCTCTCTCTCTCTCTCTCTCTCTCTCTCTCTCTCTCTCTCTCTCTCTCTCTCTCTCTCTCTCTCTCTCTCTCTCTCTCTCTGTATCTTATTACTCGGGTTAGTTTACAAACACTTCTGGTCCTCTGCTACTTTGGGACACCAATTCACCGTCCTTTAATTAAACTGCGGCAAATCTCCTCATATAGATTGGTTCCAAAGAAATTGATACAGTTAATTTTTCTTTTTGCCTTGTTTTACCCAAAAATAATTATCATTTCATTCTCGCTCAAAACTTCAACTATTCACCTACTTACCCTCCAGAATTCATCAATTTTGCTTAAAAATCCGAGTCAAGCAATGCCAAATACGCATAGGATTTGGTTTTTTCAAATGGCAGTCGGGTTAGAGCCGGTTTTGTCGTATAAATTTTGAACAAATTTTTTATAGAGACATCAATTTTCATTCATGCTATGGCAGTTCGTTGTCACTAATAATGGTTGATATGGGCAATATAATTTTAAATACTATGCATCACTGTCATATCAATTTTTGAACTGATTTTCTATTACACTATATGTACTTTTGATCTCCGAATCTGCCTGCTTCTTAGGTTGTATGGAATTCGGGTAATACTATAAAAACAAACGTTGGTTTATAAAAGTTAGGATATTCAAAGAGATATGGATTTTATTAATTAAATTGTAGTTTTTTTGGCAGGCCCTGATTTCAAAATTATATACCAATTTTCCTGATTTTGTAAGCAAGTTTTATGTGCATACTCGGGTGTTTGAAAAATCATTTGTCGTATATAATTCACAGTTGTCAATGTACAGGCGTGCGGTGGTAGTTTGTACAAAATTCCTTCTTTTTTTTTCTTTGAACAAGGAAGAAAATTCAATTGACGTTGTTGTTTATAGGAATGTAATTAATCTTTGTTATCTGTTCTGATACGGCTTTAATTTCGTCGTTTCTCATTTCGGAATAATAACTACCTAACATTGTGGCTAGCTAATACTCTAAATTATTTACATTTGTAAGTATTAATTACATTTGGAATTTCTTCTTGCACTTTCTGTTTGTAAGAGTAATTTTTTTTATAAAAAAAATGATTTTTAGCAAAATTTTCACTTGAGTTTAACATAATATATATGCAGGAGGAGATTAGAATGCAAACGCCATATTCATCAATTCCCACATCATCGTCGTCCCTCTCTTATGGATCATCAGTACCAATGGCTTCTTCAGCTTCTTCTTATGGTTTCCATGGCCACCAAAACTTCGGGGTACGCTCAACTTGCCATTTTTAGTACTATCTTTCTTTCTTTTTTTGGTAGGTCGGAAATTCTATAGATCAACTAAGGAACATATATAGTAACTTTGACAACATATTCGAGTCCTCAACAAGAGCACGATGAGGGTGTCCATATGGGCACCTTCATTAGTGAATTTAATTGCTACAAGGGAGTCTGATTCAATCTTTACGTCATCACAAAATGATGGTCAATCCTCTGTAAATTACCCATTATTCCGATTCTAAACTGGATCCAGTTCTAAGTTTTCATGATAGCCCAAGATCGCTCCTTTACAGTCCAGAGAGAGAGAGAGAGAGAGAGAAGAAGAAGAAGAAGAAAATGCAAAAACATTGTCGTGCATAATCGAAATTAATTTCAATTCGTATATGTATCTCTTGAATTAAACCCTTTCCATTTTTCTTGGGGTTAAATTGATTTAGATATTTGCTGCTTCCAGTCTCATGATCATCATCATATGCATGTCATGTGTAATTCTAATCATGTAATTAATTTCTGATCAGTTCTTGCTTGTTATTTCTTTTACTACCAAATGGATATCATAAAATAATTCAATGTTTTACACATGTAAAATTTTTGCAGTTTCTAAATTTGTTATAAAAAAAAGGCCTCAATTTTTACAGATGGGGATGGGTCAATTAGAAGGAGCAAATGTCAGATATTCTGATTCTCAACCTAGCAGTGCAACGCCGAGGTAACTTTTAATTGCTTGGAATTGGATCATCTCCGGTCCTTAATTTGGAATGGGTGAGACAGGCCAAATATAGATCGTCCATTGCTGTAATTAATGATTGGAATTTCTTCAAAGACTCTTAGCGGTCAGAGTTTATGAGTAAATCTGAAATATTATTTATATCGATATATGGTCCAAATTTGGATTGTCATGTCCGATCCAAAACTTGGACTTGAGAAAATCCAAACCCTAATTTTTTCCCAACCAGGAAACACTTTTTTAATTCGAATTATCCTCCTTAATTTGGAACATTTTTTCCCTGTGCATATTTTTTTTTTTGATCAACTTGTGAGTTTTATTAGATTTCACAATCAATTCCCCAACAGTGGCACAGCAGAGACACCATATTTCGCACAACCCAGCATGACAAGACACTACCCTGTTGAGGTATGCCTTAATTTTCTATATGAATCATGTTATGAAAGAAATTAAAGAAATACATAATCTAGGAAAATTATGTATTAAAATTAGTAGTAAATTTTTTCTTTTCCATGTGTTTTTGGATGTGGCAAAGAAAACAAATTTTGAATTGCAGTTTAAACAAAAAAATTTTTATTGAAAAAAAAAATTTGGTTGGCAAAATGTTCTTTTTATTGAAAACTCGACTAGGGTACATCAAGAAAAAGGAAAAGAACCTTGTTTGAATTGCTTTTGTTTTGTGGAAACGTTATCCTCGCATCATTTTGAAAAAAATGATTCTTCAACAAAATCGTATGCAAACGATCTTTTCTTTTACATGTGTTTTCTAGATTCGGTCGTATGTCGATAGTAATGTTACCACAAAGAATCGATTAAGTTTTTTTCAATGAATAAAGAAAAAAATAGTATGGTCGCATCATTCTGGTGAAAGATTCTACATATTTTGCCATTCGTAAAAGAAAGATTCTACAGATTTTATGTGAAAACAATCTTTTCTTTTTATTAATAGATGTGTTTGACATATATACATAATAATAATAAAAAATTCTCTCACAATTGATGGTATATATATATATAGGACTCATTCCAAAAGAAGAGGAAGAAAGACAGAGGCGATTCTAGTGACAATCAAGAGCCAGATTTGGAGCTTAGACTTTCACTTTAGTCCCTGAAAAGAAAATGTGTGTATTGACACCCTTTTTTTGTGTGTGTCATCTTAGTATAAACATTTGAAGATTAAGCTCAACATAAGTGTTTAACAAGTTGAGCAACTTTATGGAGTGTAATTAAATTTTCATTTGGAAGGTGTCTCTTGCACGGTATTGCAAAATTGAAAGTAGATTTTTTTTTCTCTCTGCTTAATGCAATGTACGTAATTTTCTTGTGACATTCTCAGCATCGAGATTATGAGTAATAAAAGGTGCCCTTATTGTAACGATCCCCAACGTACCTTGCATACATTATAGAAAAATGATACTTACACTCCCAGCCACACCCTCTCTCACATGGGGTGTGGGGCCCAGATGTGGGGACCACACCCCATGTGAGAGAGGGTGTGGCTGAGAGTGGCTCCCAGGGAGTGTATATATCGCCGTTCTACATTATATTATTCAGGGAGTCTACAATATTGGCTACTTTGTTCACCAAGCGCAACCAACATGCTCATGCAACCCTTAGGGCCCTTGGTTGGCATATGATTGTCGATTCCCGGGTGTGCCAACCTCGTTGGGATGTCCGGGTTCGTTGTGATGCCTCTCTTTGCCTTGGGTCCTTTTAATCGTTGTAATTTGTTTTCAATGATTAATATTGGCTACTTTGTTCACCAAGCGCAACCAACATGCTCATGCAAGCATATCCAATTTGCTAGCTGGTGCATGCATGACTTTGTTCCTCCCAAAGACCTTGTACTAAGAAGGTTCATAATCATGTATTTTTATTTCCATTGCGTATCGCCCAATTCTCTCAATACGCTGTAAAAATTAATGAAATGTATTTTTTGATCGTGCGCTCAGACGTTAACTTCAAAGACAAGTGGCACGAAATAATTGATGTTAGATTAGCTCAATCCTTAACATATATTGATACTTTAACCATAAACCCTTCTCTCCACATTTTTGTTTTTTGGGGGCATCTTCATTAATTCCATGAAAATTAAGGTTAACAAGTATGATTAGCAAAATTGAACAAGTTGGGCATCTAGCTAAGATGCACTTTTGGTAAAGGGTCATTTGGATGGGGATCTTTTGTAATGACAAGTAAATTTGACTTTCTTCATGCAGTAAGCCAGTAATGAAACTTTCTTGTCACATATCCCAAATCGTACAAAAAGTGATAATGTCCCAATTCATTGGATATATTTCTTAGATTTTCCCACTCAGCTCTAGCAGACAGCATCCAACCAATGGAAAAAGGTCTTTCAACTTTTCTTGATTCATGAAGTTTTGGAATAAATATACTGCTGTGCTGGTGCTGGTGCTTCATTCAACAGTATTCCAGCTAGCACATGACAAGGTCATGTAGATATAAAGGGGAGATTAAATCATATATATGATTTCTTTTCGAGACGATAAATAAAACATCATCAATCGGATTTTTCCCGTGATTTTTTTTTCTCGGTAAATTAAGAAGAATATATATTGAAAAAATTGATAAGGGTACATCGATAGGGAAGGAGAACGGATGGGATGAAGCCAACCCAATTGAGAGAAGGAAAGATGACAAAGAAAATTAAAGGAACAAGATAAACTGAAAGTTCTCAGCCAAACAAATTGAAAGCTTGACTAGCGATCGAACTTCCCTTTGAAAGATTCAGTAACCATGCATGATGACCATTCGGAAAAAGTTTTCGCCGGAAGTGTGCGTTGGTTTGTAACTTGTAAGTACTATTGCCATGAACAGTCATGTCCCATTTCCAAAGAGTTGTGATTTTTTTTAAATCTGTCCCTCCTTTCGTTTCAGTACCAAAAATTCCAGAAATCACCTTGCATATTGTTACGATTATTCCTTGTTCGTGAGAGTGTTACTGTTATTGTTGGTTCGCCAGGCACCCGAGATTATAGTACTATTTTTGCATGTGCGACATTGTTGTATCTTGAGAGACCATCATCCAAGAACTCTAAGCACCATGAGAGGGACGAAATTTGTAATCCTCTCTGTTACAGGTTGTCCTTGTTTCGGTAATCTCAAATTCTTTTGAATGTTATTTACTCTTTGTTGAATTCTGTAGGTTCGGTTTGTGGTTTGAGTCAATAAATTAACTTGGAGAGGCAAACAATAGCTAACGATTGAACAGGAATAAGAGAGTGTCTAAAGGGGTGAAGGATTAAGCCAAATATACAGAAAGAGAAGGCAGCAACGTTCACTCTATTCCCACTTGGATCATCATCGTCCTCGAATCACAGTCTTAGAAGAAAGATGTGTCCGCGAGCACTAGCAAGAACAGAGTCCTTGTTTCCAGAGCTCTGAGTCACTTCGTCTCTCTAAGATTTCCGTGGTCCTAAGACGAATGAATCTCTCTATGTATATGTATGGAATTCATGAATGAATGTTTCATATTTATAGGGATCTACACCCAATCATGGGGCTGCAGACATTTCCCCAATAACATGATGACACGTGCTCTCTCCGTATACCCGGGCGACGTGGGTGATGTCACTAGCCGTTTAGGAAGCTTCCATTAGACCATGCCAGTGCATCGTTTTCCCTTCATCGCGACCCTTAATCCCTTAAAGCCACCAAGCCACTTGTTTCTCCCCTATTCCCGCTGTGTTGGGTATGGTCGCGAGCCCTTTGGCTCGCGCCAAGACCTCTTTCGAGCTCGTATCGACTTCCCCATCCCTGCCTTTTGGTCAGGTATAGTCGCGAGCTCGGCTCGCGTACTTGTGTGAGTGTTCACTCTTTCCCGTCGCGTTGGTCCTCTTCTTGGAGGGCCTCGCGAGGGGTGAACTTCTCCGTAGTAGTACTTCCCTTGTATAGGGCATCCCTTGCTTGGGGTGTCTTTAGTTTTGCTATGCCCTTCCGCGAGGTCGTCTCCTCGCGGTGGGGATCTCCCTCAGTCTTTATTTTTGTTGACTGATGACGTGTCCGCTGAATCTTGTCGAGCCACGTGGATGGCTGCTATAGGCTGGTCAACTGCCTCGTCACCCTACGCGCTGACCTTTCCTACAAATTCAATTTGGGTTTGTCTTCCTTTGTTTGGTTAAGCATTAAAAACGTAGAATTATGGAACAAAACAAAGAAGACATCAGCACCAGCAGCAGTCGAAGTTAGACCATAGATGGCTAGAAAACTTTAGAGATCATGATCAGCAAATTAATCCGCAGCATGTCATCAATAGCAGTAACTCAGATGATACTGGCACCAGTAGAACAAAGCACGGACCATGCACTCCGATTGAGCGAATCACACATTAGCCTCAGCCCTCCAAACACCTGCAGACACACATTAAAAGACAACCTTCTACTACTCAAGATATAAATAATAAAGTTACTTCTCTCTCTAACAATTTATGTTTTTAAATGAGTTGTTGATTAACAATCTAATATGATATCATCAGTCAGGCAATAGACCCATCAAAACTCACTGCCTACCTAATAATTAAAATATTTACACGTATTTAACCCGCTTATGGAGGAAAGCTTGGCTACACATGCACGCGGTGTGGTATTACCTCATAAATAATCACCCTTGCAACCTCCCACACTTTGTTTTTTTATGACGAAGTAACTTTCCCACAGAGGGGCTAGTGATTGGGTCCCATTGTAGAGCGTAAATCTCTGGGTGACCGAACAGACACAACGACCCGGCCATCAAATCAATAGGTAGAAAGCCCTGGTAAGACTCGAACCTTGCCCGCATTGAAACAAAGCCAAGTCCTTTCCGTTGGGGCAAGCCCCTAGGTGGTGCAGCCTTCCACTTCCCCACCCACCCACCCACCCACCCAAAAAAAGCAAAACTAATTGCTATCCATTTCCACATGCATGATTTGTTCCAAGGAATAAATTTCGAACCCAAGCTTGATCCGTGCATTATCGAAAGGGAAGATTAAATCGGGGACCTTACAGAGGTGTAGTGCCTGTCCAATCATGTTAGGCCCTGATTAATATCGCTTGCTTTTGAATTTGCTTCCACAGTATCAAAAGCATATACGTCCTAGACTAATTGCAAATTTATGTTGAGATAGATGCTTCAACTATACCATAATTAGGTTTTCAAAGGTTCTTTAAAAGTGCAGCATCTCTCAGTGTTGTATTTAGGAATATTTTTGTATGTTTTGCGCATCTAATTTGACGTACTACAACACTGCTAAAAACTTCTTCATGTAAAGTTCGGGCAATCTTATATATATATATATATGGCAAGCTTCCAGAGATATATATATATATATATTATATATATACGGCAAGCTTCAAGTCAGGGATCCCTGACTGGAGGTTTTTGGGTGTTTTGAAAATTATTTTTGCAAAATTTGAATCGTCCAATGTGTTTAAAACGTGTTTTTAAGGGCCACCGTGAGAAATCATTAAAAAAAATATACCGGGAAGGGCTTGATCCAAAACTGTTTTCAGATCATAAAAAAAATATCGGGAACATGGAGTCCCAGAGTCCGGACTAGAAGCTTGTCCTATATATATATAATATTTATATACAGTCAGGATCCTATCAGGACTCCCTGACATAGCTTACGTCCACACCTCCCCTTTCCCGGCCATGTTGTAATGTTCCGAACCGTCCAAAGTGTTTAAAACGTGTTTTAAAGGGTCTACGCAATGATTCGTCCAAAAAAAAATACCCGAAAGGACTTGATCCGAGCAGTTTTTGATAAAACTGTAATAAATGTTTGGCGATCAGGGAAAAAAAAATCATCGTTACCATTAACCCAAAAAAGCTACCGTCTATGCAAGTTCAGTTTCAATTTTAAGTTCCTCTTGGAGAGAAATGTGCCGACTAAGAAGGAGAAGTGGGACTCTGGGGTTCAGGTTCTTGAGCGGGAACAGTTGGAGTATTGAAACCAATCTCAACCGTTAGTTTAAAACAAATTAAATCCAAGGGTGCAAAATATAAAGAAATTCGAAAACTGAACTTCCTTATTTATTATGTAGATATATATAATAGTCTTAATGGGGAGTCGAAGAGGACTGTGAAAGCCTCGCGGCATTTGCTTGGGGTTTATAGAGGCGACGTGACATGTTCTTGTGGGCCGAAAATTACCAATTGCGTCAGAGTAGGCAGGAAGGGCTACTTATTGCAAGGCCCAATAAGTGTTGGATTGGACGGCCTGGGCTTGTTCAGACGGTCTGGGCCCTCTGCTCTTTATTTGGGATCTAAAATGTTCATTTTTTTCAAAAATGTTAAGCACATTATCGATACAAAAAAATATGATTATCAGAGATTGATAGACACACAACTGAAATAATTTGTCTTACAGTTTATTCTCTAAATGATATTGACCATCCATTTTTCATAAAATAAATGGTATCCGACCATATAGTAGCCAATATCCAATTAATGTGATTTTTTACATGAATTATGTACTCAACATTCCCAACAAATTGAACAGTTCTGATCCCAAATACAAATGATAGACGTCCCACAATTGAAATCACTACGAAGTGTAGTGACTTGGGTAACTACGGAAACCCCAAATAAGTTAGGTCAACTAGACTTTACCATTTTTGGCCTTTTTGCCATCCCAAAACAAGCACCTAGCTCGAATTAAAAAAGAGAACAAAAAATCTATCTATAAAGAGAGAGATACCCTTTTTGGTGCAATCAAATTTTGAACACATGTCAATATGTCACAATTTTTATGTAAGCATAATGTGAACTTTATAATTTTCCTTCCATTTTTTGCAACTGAATTGGTTTAAGAGCAGCTAGATTTTCTCAATCATTTGCACATGCTAGTCTCAAAAAGTGTGTCGTGATTGTGAAACAGACACGTGGCCGATGCCAGCCAAGATGACGTTTTCTACAAGTTTTCACTGTTTCGTCAACTATATTTTTTTTGATCTTTAAAATTTTTTATCAGTCTTCTAATTCATTTTTTACTTTTTGAATGTATATTGCGTACGTCTATTCAAAATGTATAAATGGTTAACCAAAGTCGAAAAGTTAATTATGCAACTCTGTACAACTTCTTTATCTCAAAAAATTTTCTCAAAATTGATAACCAAACAAAGCAGTTGTCTTCACTGTGTGTACGGGATTTTAAGACAAATTGCGTGAGAACTCGTGAGATCAATCGAGTTATTAAAGCCCGGTCAGAGCAGAGATAAGCTAGGTCAGAGCCAATTTAATGTTGAGTCACGAGAAGAGGCCGATAAAGAGGTTATCGCGTCATATTTTTGCCGTACCAAAATTTGAATTTTGTTTTGTAAAATGGACGGTCATAGACAATTTAACTTTAAAATTATGGACAGAATCAACCCTTTCATTTTACAAAACAAAATTCAAAGTTTGATAAAGTTATCGATGTCTGATCAAACTAACTTTTTGCATCCAGTTCAAAAAACAAAAAAAACTAACTTTTTGCAAGGATATATTATTCTGCAAGCCCAACAAGATGAACGGTTCATATTAGGATAACAGTAGTTGGAAAAATGGACTTTTACACCAGCGGTGTAAAATGTTTTATTCTCTAGGTATATTTTGTTAAGAAATATTGTCTCACATTGCTTAGGAGTGGAATGAGTGATCATATAATATATACTGAGACCTCTCCACTCATTGCCAATTGGTTTTGAATTGGATATAAAGTTTCCACATTGTATCAGAGCGGAACCCATTCCACCTCACAATTTAAAAAAAAAAATCACAATACACACCCCATGATGACAGAAAAGCAAAAAAAAAAAAAAATTTGCACGATGATAATACCCAAAAAGAGGTCACACGTGACATACCTCAAATGCGTTGCACGTGAGAGGGGATGTTAAGAAATAGAGTTGGTGATGGAATGAGTGATCACTTAATATAATGTTGGCATCTCCACGCATTGCAAATTAGTTTTGAGATGGATAGTATAAAGTTTCCACATATTTATGTGATGTTTGTGCATATAATTTGATTGCAATATACATTGATGAAAATTTATTTGGGTAAAGTTTAGGTAATCTTATTTATTTTGGTGCGTCATCTTCACGAAATGGTATTTAGATTGGTATTTATGAATCTGTTGTTACCTCTTCCGAGTCAATCATGTGCACCACCAGCCAAGCAAGTTGGGAACAAGCCAAGAAGCAGCATCAATACGAACACCTATTGTTATTAGTCTTGACACCCAATTCAATTGTGGTTGAACACCTCACCCAAAAATAATTGACACATAGTCCACAACCTAATTACGCAGTGGCAGCTACATACCCAAGAATAGATGTGCACTTGAACACCCTTATTTTCATCAAGATGTAGTAATATATACCACTCCAAATTAATGTTAATTTTTATTCGAACACCAAACCCAATACACTATGAACCCTAGGTAATGCTTCGCTCCGACTTTAATTGGGGGCCCCGCAAGTAGGCGATAGGATGGGTAACTCAGAAGTGCGCGTAAACTGACCAAAAAACCAGAGTTATAAAAAAAATGTTAGTAAAATCTTACTCTCTTTATGTCAGAAATACTATTCATTGTACATGCAAAACAAAAGTTGGTTAAAATAATTCAAACTCTTTCCATGAAAAATAAAAAAAAAATTACAACATTAATATCTAGTAACTTCTAGAAAAACATTTTTCCTATAAAACAGAATTTTTAAGGTCTTCTTGGCTGACATAAGTAATTTTTTAACACCCAAAGACAAAATCCTGGAGCCGCCACTGCTCAAGGGTCTTGCTTGTCTTTATATTGTATCCATGCTTTGGAGAGGATACAACAATTTTTGTGGTCTACAATTCACTTCCAGATTATCGTAGTTTGAGAAAGAGAGGGGCACAAATCAGTTTGCCAAGGCAGCTTACAAAGATGCCTCGGTGGTTTGTGGATTTTGTTGTTTTATCCTGAGAGGGTTAATCCTACAGCACACACGGTAGACAGAGAATCTTTCTTAGGGAGACTATGGTATCACAGTACAGGACTTAGCCGTTTCGGTTATCCATAACACTGTTTGTATCTTGTTCTTGTACTTTGTAATTTCAGTAATCTATAAATTTCTATTTATCATAATGGAATTGTTATTTGGATTCTGTTTTTTGCCGAATTTTTTCCAACAAGCAGGGAGTGTTCATAGTAGATTGTTGGGACTACTAGCCACCATTTAAAATGCATAAGTCGACTTTTGGTCATTAGTACTTTGTGACTCCTAATAGTGAGGCTGTTGGCTACAAATGCGATGATGCCATGGAAAACACACGTATAATCCCACTCTGTAAATTAAATTTAAAAACGAACATAAGCGATGAACCGTCCAAAACTCGATCCAACGGCCGAGGGGTGCACTGCACCTCCCCCGAGTCTGTTAGTTTGTTACCTCTTCCGAGTCAAGAGTCGGCAATTAAATATCAACTTTAACTCAGGTAATTGATTTATAATTAGGGATAAATAAGGCAAGGTTATGGTACCTGATCTGTCTCATTTAAGTCCATACACTTGGGGTTATAAGCGTCTAATTCGTTTTTAACCCTTGTTCTCTATTATTGGAAGTCATTTTTAGCCTTTAAAATTTGCCTTTCTCTAAATAACAGAGTTGACGAGTCAACACTATTTCCTATCCACAACATAATTGCAATGTCCACACCTCAATGCTAGCCCTTTGTTTGCGCCCAAATTGCAACAATGCCACCACCAAAATGTGAGGTTCTAATTCTTTTTCGGGGTATAAGAAAAAATCAGATTTTTCGTTTTTATCCAAATTTTCACCCAAATACGGGAAATACGCACAATTTTTAGAATGTTAGGCCAACCAGACTTTTTTTTCATTTTTGGCATTTTTGCCATCCCTCAAAACAAGCACCTCCAATTATAAAAGGGGTAGCAAAGAGTCAGAAAGAAACCATATCCTGCTCAAAGGGAGCAAGACCCATCGGAGAAATTTAGAAATTAATCGAATTTTCTTCGATGGCGATCTTGCTCAAGTCCCTCTTTTTTCTATCTCTGCTCTTCGTTTCGGGTTTTGCATTCCCATTTATCGGTGGATTATTGGGTGATGCCGATAAAACGGTCGATCAAGGTGTTGGCATGGTGGCCAATGGCGGAGGAGCCGACGACGATGCCACCGCTGACGCTAAAAATCAGATTCCCGACGATGACGATAATACGGGGGTTGCGCAACCCGATTTTCACACCAACTTTTTGGGCGATTGGAAGATACACAATCCGAACGCCGGTGTGTCAAGCATGCATCTTCAGGTTTTGCCAAACAACAAAGCTATAATGACCGACGCCACCAACCTCGGCCCATCAGCTATCAAATTGGCAGATGGAAAATGCCGACCCGTGCCCGGTGCGCCAGGTCAAGTAGATTGTTGGGCCCATGCGGTGGAATACGACATTGATACTGGCGAAGTCCGGCCCCTCGAGGTGTATTATTGCATTTGCCCTAAAAACCCATGCATTTACGTAAACTCCACAATGCATGCAAAAACACAACTACATGTATTAATGTACACACGTACATATAAATAAGGGTAATTTTTTCCCAACAAAAAAAAAAAAAGTATACCCGAAATTTCTTATATCCTCTCAATTATTCGCCATGAAAATCAAAAGCTCATCAATATTGCGGCTCATAATTTTTGCAAAGGAAAACGATTTACAACGAAAATTTAAACGTGCCAAAAAACTTGTGATATTTTCAAAATACTACATGATGGGCGCGTTATTTTTATACAAATCATTGTCTTCAGAATGAACGGAAAATGATTTAGGAAGGAAATTTTCGGATTTAGTAATTATAATCCATAACCGTGAAAACAATAACATTAAAATGTTTTTGCCTTTGGAAAATTGATCTTCATTGCGTTGTATTTTTTTTTTTTTTTAATCTTCATTGCGTTTTATTTTTTTGCTTTCTCACGGTCGAAAGCCTTCGTCTTACTGATGAGGTTTTATCAAACATGGTGCTCATCGGGGGTCTCACGGTCGACTTTAAGGACCAATAAGCGTCGGATGGTATTCTGATGAAGTTTGAAATCGATCTGTTAGACTGAATCCTCAAACCATGTCATATCTTAGATTTTATGGTACAAACAAACACCCCCGGAGTTTCTAGCCCAAACGATGGTATCTACATATAAATCCAACTTGTTTGAAATGAAACATAAGAATTTTAGCAATTGTACATGTTCTAAAAAGTATAATAATTTTAGCAATTGTACATGTTAATAAGTTTGTATACATATATTATATATGTCGATGATCTATAAGTATGAAGCACTAGTTCAATGATAAGTTGTGAAGTTGCGTGTTCAAATCCTGATTCCGTCCACAGGTACGCGAGCCAAGAGAAACTAGAGGACGGAAGTTTCATCATATTCGGCGGCCGCCGTGAATACAGCTACGAATACGTACAGAGCTCCCTCACCTTCCCTCAGAGAAGGGTGCCACTCCTATTCCTCAACGAAACCGACGACGACAAAATCGTCAACGCGTACGAGAACAACCTCTACCCTTTCGTCCACCTCCTACCCGACGGCACCATTTTCCTCTTGGCCAACCGCCGCGCCGTCATCATAAGTACTGAAACCGACACCATCGTCCGCGAACTTCCCCGAATGCCCGGTGGCTCCCGCAACTACCCCGCCTCCGGCATGTCCGCCCTCCTACCCTTGAAAATCTCCAACGACGGTGCACCCGTTCAGGTACAAATGTACAATGGCGTTGTACACAAGGGAGTTGTACAACGCGCATGCTCAACCGTCCATCTCAATTTTCGACGGGGCAAGTTTTAAATAAACTATTCTAGCGAATAGTTAACTATTCCCGAGAATAGTTTATTCAAAATCGGGACCGTCGAAAAAACTTTTGAATGGCGAAAGACGTGTTGTACAAAGTTGTTGTGACACTCCATTGTACATATAGCATTTTTGTTGATATTAACGTGTTGGACATTTTTGTTGATTGTTACTTCCTATTTGGGTCTTAGCGGCAAATGATTGTCGGACAGTGAGGCTAACATTTTTTTGGTTAGCTTTATATTTATTTTCGAAGATTAATAAGTTTTCTTTTTTTTGCTGTTAAAAAAAAAGAAGAAGAAGATGTGGAGGTTAAGGAAGTATTAATTTTGAAATTCTTTTAGTCGAGCCGAAAAAATTTCCTTTCAAAGAGAAATGAAAACTAAACACATGCAGTTGGGCGAAACTCAGCCAAAATTCGATTAATTTTACAGGCCGAGGTGATGGTCTGCGGCGGCGCGAAGCCGGAAGCCGCGTGGACGCTGGATAAGAAGAAGCAAATGTTGCTGGCGCTGACGGACTGCGGCCGGATAACCCCATCAGATCCTAACGCATTCTGGGCGATGGAAAACATGCCTTCCAGAAGAGTGATGGGAGACTTGCTATTGCTTCCCACAGCACAAGCCTTGATTTTGAACGGCGCAATGCAAGGCGTTGCTGGGTGGAGGTTGGCTGACTCGGCCAACTTGACGCCGTTACTTTACACCCCGGAGAATAAGGTAAAGGAGAGGTTCCAGAGCTTGACGCCGTCCACCATTGCCCGTATGTACCACTCGTCGGCGGCTTTGTTGCCCGACGGGACCATTCTCGTGGCCGGAAGTAACTCGCATCCGAGATACACATTCACCGGACCGTTTCCAACGGAGGTGAGGGTTGAGAAGTTCTCGCCGCCCTACTTGGATCCCGTCTTGGACGCCCATAGGCCTCTTGTTTCAGAAGGTATATATATTCTTACAAGAATCAGCATAAATTGATCCGGATACCTAAGTTATTATTAAAAAAAATAATCTAGAAGAGTAATATGCACGCGGAATCCGTGTAGTGGAGCCACTACACATGTCCGAACATCTAAATTTTTTTATTGCATTGGATACTAATGTGATTAAATGATTTTTCACTGCGTAATTGTCGTGAGAATTGGTTTCGAAAATGATTTTTTGTACGCTTCGTTTTTAATTAAAGGAAAAGCAATCCAGTCCTATTTTATTTTATTTTTTCACCGTGTAAAACTGAATAATTTTCGTATCCAACAGGTACTTTGGAAAAAACATTGGCCTACGGAGAGAAATTCTCCGTCGCAATCGAGCTCGAAGATGCTGCCGGGGCGCAGGATTTCAAGTTGACGATGTTGCACCCACCGTTCACAACCCACGGCTACTCCCAGAGCCAGAGGCTGCTTGTTTTGGAGCCAGTTAGTTACGTGAACGGTGTAATCACCGCGGTGGCGCCGCCCTCCGGAAAGCTTGCTCCGCCGGGGTACTACATTTTGTATGTTGTGCACCGTGGAGTCCCGAGTCGCGGGATGTGGGTCCAGATTGCGTAGAGGAGATTTGAGCTGAGAAGATTTGATTTGTTTGTTGTCTTCACCAAATTACAAGTTTGTTGTTGTCTTTTTTTTTTTTTTTTTTTTCCTTCCTCATTGGCAACATTTGTAATTTTCAAAACGAGTATATCGAAGATGTTCTTTTGAAAACATCTTGAAAACCGCCGTTCCCGTGCCCGTGCCGTGCCCACCTATTTCCATACCCTGTGTCCGTGCCCGCTCAGTCCGTGCCGTGCCCAATTTTTACCGTGCCCGTGCCAGAGTTATTCGTGTCGTGCCCTGCCGGCAAGGCCCATTTGACACTTCTAGTTCTTACAAATGTATTATAGTTACGGGTCTGTTCTTACGATAGCTAGACGGCCTTTATTTAAAACCATGCGATTTGAGAAATTATATGCACGCCCCCCTCTTTTCTCGGTGTCTACTAAGAAAAGAGGCAAGGTGCTGTATAGAATTTCCCAGGTTGTAGGGTTTTATATAAAGGTCATCAAGTATTATATTGGTCGTTTCGTAACAGAATTTTGGACTTCTCCGTTAGTTACTCTTGTATCGACCGATACGGTTCCATATCAACCGATACAGTTACGTTTTTCGATTACATGAAAAAGATGAAAAAATCAATTCCGTATAAAATTGCAAGGGCTCTCCAATGTCCTTTTGGGATTCCACCCAGAGTTAAAAAAATCACCTATATCAATTGAGTTCTTTTTTTCACCTTCAAAAAAATAAAAATAAAAATAAATAATTGAGCTTTATGTACTTCTGGCTGGTGTGCTTCATGTTAGGCTTTGCAGAATTTTTCTTGGCTAATGAACACTAAAATGAAAAAATACTTCTTTTTCTTGTGCTTCACTTTTTTCTTGGGATTAGAACGCCTTGACTTAGCAATAAAAAATAGAGTTTTTTTTTCTTTTCAGAATAACAAATAGTACGTTGATAACCATTAAAAAGTTATGAACGTCTAATGCCTTTACCCGACTTATTCATTTTAATAATCCTACAATGAAGTTAGTGGAATTAGGAAATTTCGTAGGAATTGAAGTTGGTAGAAACAGAAATATATATTCAGTATTCCTTGGTCTATTTGCTTGTAAAACTATTTTTAAATTTACTTTGTGACGACTGCAACAATAGAAAGAGACTTTTCTATGATTTTTCAAAAATCTTGTCTACCAAGGTTCGAACCTAAAACCTAATGGTTAAGGGAAAGACTCCTAACCAACAAGTTACCGAATACCTTGGTGACTTTTCAATGATAAAATATACTCCCTCCGTCCCTTTTTAAGTGATACGTACATTTGGGAAATGTGTATTTTGTGGACGTTAAAAAATGTATTTCCGTAGAACTTTTTTTTTTTTTGGCACCAAATTAAAGTACTCAATGAGCACTTTTAATTTGGTATAAAAAAATTAAAAAATTATGTAAAGAAATATGTTTTCTAGGGGTTTGAAATTACACGTATTACGATCGATAGGGACCAATTAAAAAGGGACGGAGGGAGTACAAATAGTAAATTGAAAAGCGAATAAGAGATTATTAACTTCTTAGTTACATGCAATAAAGTAGATAATTCAATTGAGTTGATAACTATTCATATTGCTAAACAATGATTTCAAGATATGAAAAAAGGCAAGGGGCAATATAATATTTCCGATAAATAACCACCTTCACAAAAATTTATGGAGTCACCACTAATAATCCACCGCCCACCACTAATAATCCACCGCCCATTGAGGCCCCATTTCGCTAAGGGACTTTTAGCTTTTTTGGCTTATTGTGTTTTTTGAGGCAGTTCATTTTCTCACAATATATCAAGAAAAATCATGAGATAAAGGAAACAGCTTGTCTGCCGTTTGGTGCAGCCCGGCAAACTCCGACCCCGTTTTGCATTCATTTCGATGATCGGTAAATATTCACATTGCAGAGCTCGTTGAGTACCACAACAATGCAAAAAATCAAGTTGATCCGGTACCGAATATTTCCTAACAGAACACATTTATATCGAAACAAATTGAATCTCATCGTGTTCTAACTGGAAGAACACATTTGTTTCTATATAAATGTGTTCCGATCAGATATTATTTGGTATCCGAATGACTTAATTTTTTACGCAAGTGTAGCGCTCAACGAGATCTGCAATGCGAGCAAAACTCGTCTTTGAAATGAACGCCAAACGGGGTCGGAGTTTGCCGGACTGGAAGGGGTGCAGTTCTTGCTCAAAAGTCAAACACAGACAAGCCGTGTCCGATGTAGTAGTATATTCTTTTCACAAATTCATGAACTTGAAGAATGTTCGAATATCTCTATACACCTGAAACAATTGTTGACATGTATCTATCAGTGGGCACGTCTAATTTGACATTTCAATTTTTTAATACGGCTAAAGTTCATCACAGCTAAAATAAGAAGAAAAAAAAATTTAAAAAAAGTTCGTCACAGCCAAGCAAAATCAAATTTCCATTGGTCTCATGCACGCCATTTTCCCTCCCCAAGCGCGTCCCGGTCATGCTTACGTTCTCAGAGTCCATTCCCACTTCTAATAAACCTAACATCCACAAAATTCATGCGGTAAAGCTCTTGGATTCTCCACACTGCATTCCGGGAGCGAATCTCATTCTTCCCCTCCCCTGTAATAGATTAGGAATGACGAATAACAAAAAATAAAATAAAATCTACTCGAATGTCATAAGCTTATGTCCAACAAAACGAAATAGTATGTATCTCTCTGGGTAAGTGCAAACCCGCCGGCATCAACGCAAGATTCTAGCTTACGAAAGAGATACTACAAGAAAGTAGCTAGGCATTTTCTAGAGACTGATTCTCGTGTCAAACTGTGCGAGAATTATAGAAATAAAAAGAAATACTTCCTAATAACGCGGCTATGACCTTAATAAATAAAAAAACTCATGGCACAACTGTAGGGGTTGGTTTCATCTGTATCTTCGATACTTTAAAAATTCCAATCTGGTAATTTCGATTTTTGACCAAAGCTATTTCTCACTAAATTATTATGTAATGTCAAAAACCATGAAATAGTCAGAACATTGAGGAACAAAAAGAGTCCACATACAGTTGTTTCAGAAAGGTATTTGGTAGATACAAACTATATAAATCCGTCAAAAACAAGGAACAAAAGCATCACATTTCTACCTCATAGAGTGGAATAAAAGAAAGAATATTGTTGATAGGGGTAGAAATGGCAAGTTCACAAGCAATGTTCCTGGCTTTCATCATCTCAGCAATTGCATTTTGTCCAAAATCAGTAGATGCCAATATTGCCACAAGCATGTATTTCGACTGGGTCAATCCGCTTTCTTCAATGACTAACAACGGAAACAATCTTCAACTTGCTTTGGATAACACTTCAGGTAATTTCATTGAGCAACGACTGGTTTAAAAATTGGTGTTTTCAAGTATCGAAGCTTTCAGAATTCAATGTCAATTTTGGTGGCATATGCAAATCACAAATATGTTCATCTGAAATACGATGCAAAATATTGACTGCATAATGCAAATCACCGTAGAGAACATATTGGTGAAAGCTACTAATGCTGCACACTTGTTAAGAGATGCACAACCGCTTCTAAATAATATTCCGAACTCTCACTGCTTTCAAACTTTGATGTCAGTTTTGATCGAATATGCAAGTTAGCAATCTCTTTCTACGATCAAATGAAATTTAGAGACTAAAATATCAAGCGCTGCAACATTTCATGTAAGATCAAGACAAAAGGTATGCAAATAGAAATAGACAACAGATCAAAGTAGGGCATGAAAAAAGCAAAATGGAATCGACACAACAAGCACCGTATAAACATGAATTCTGATGAATATTCATAACGTGTCCCCAATGCAAATTAAATTATTGGATGAATTAATCAATACAAACCGTAAACGAGAAAAACACTCACCACCCCTAAAAACAGATCATTTTATTGGGGGAATTATTTCAACTTGGTGTTTTGAATCGTTAAGCAAATTCGAGTTACTATTTCAAACTAGGCAGGGCATTTAGCTATCGAGTCTAAATCGGTGACTGCTCTTGCTATGGGTTTTTCAGGTTCTGGTGTCCAAACAAAGAACACATTCCTGTTTGGAAGCATTCAGATGTTTATAAAGTTGGTTCCTGGGAACTCTGCTGGAACTGTGACGGCCTATTATGTAAGTTCTATAGTTCGATCAATATTCGAACTTCCATCGGGAGGTGGATACTTCCTTCTCAATTTACTTCTAAAAGACTTCAGCATTTGCATGCCATGACTATTGACACCTATGTTACATGCACTCTTCAACATAATGACGTACAATGGTCACAAACTTGGTCACGGGTTCAAAGAGCATCCAACACTTCATATAATTACACTTAACAGGCTCGTCTTTATGTATTTTGAATCATTGTTGGCATAAAATAGTGTAAGAAAAATGTTTTTTTTTTTTTTTTTTTTTGAGTCTTTGACCCTCTAAAAATGCATTTTTGGACACTCAATTATCATATTTTATAATAAAAAAGAAATGATCCTTTTTGCCAACTTCGTGTACCCTTCACAAGGAGGGTTAACAGGTCGGACCCCTAGATGCTATTACACGATCTTTGGTAGAATTCAACCCCAAAAGCTAGCTCATGAATTGAGGATGCCCTTGCGCTTAAATACATTATATTACTTTGGTACCAAGGCGATGTGGGATTTCGCTCCACACCCTCCCTCACACGCAGCATGCTCACTCCGCAGCACTTGCTGCATGCAGGCCAGAGACAGGCACCCTACCCATCTCTAATACCTAGCTCTGATACCATGTTAAGTTACCAACAAGCCCAAAAGCTTAATTTGTTAGAAAATTGGCCCAGCAATGTATATCAAGTTATCCAATAGATGCATGATTCCATGTAACATGGATCGAGTCTAACCCTAATCAACGTGGTTAATGGAATCCTTCGGATGCAAATTTCACAATAAAAACGCAGAAGAAGAATGTCTAATACTAATTTCCTAATTGCTCACAGATGTCCTCGACTGGGAACAATCATGACGAGATAGACTTCGAGTTCTTGGGTAACTTATCAGGACAACCTTACATAATTCATACAAACATCTATACACAAGGAAAAGGAAATAGAGAACAGTAATTCCACCCGTGGTTTGACCCTACAGCTGATTACCACAACTACACCATACGCTGGAACCCAACAGAAGTCGTGTAAGTTAGCCAAAAGTCTTGAACATCCAGTTTTCTTTTTGTAATAGAACATCATCTTCACCTTTACCCATAATTTTGCATGAGTAACACTTCTAAACACCACATCCATTACTACGGTTGCAGGTGGTATGTTGATAGCCTGCCTATTCGAGTATTCAGAAACTACCAGAGTGACGGGATTCCTTACCCCAACCAACAAGGGATGTGGGTGTACTGCAGCATATGGGATGGCGAAGGCTGGGCAACAAGAGGTGGCCTTGTTAAGACTGACTGGAACAGTGCACCCTTTATAGCCAGATTTAGCAATTTTACGGCAAGGGCTTGTAAGTGGAATGGGCAAATTAGCATTACTCAGTGCGCCGCCCCAACAGCTGCCAACTGGTGGACCTCCCCAGTGTACAGCAAGTTGAGTTATGCTGAGCAGGGTGCGATGAAGTGGGTCAGGGATAACTACATGATCTACGACTACTGCCAAGACACCAAGCGATTCAATGGACAGATGCCACCAGAATGCTCAAAACCGCAGTTCTAATGCGAGCAACAATGCTAAAAAGCCTGAGAAACTCCATCTTGGTCACTGAGGGCAGCCCTACATTTCCTATCTTACTCCAATTTTACAACTGAATGAAATTTTTTGTTTTTCTTTGTGTCAAACTTTTTTTTCTTTTTTTTTTAAGGAAATTAAGAAAATTTATTTGATTCATCTGTTTCAGTAATATGATCAGCGACTTCAGCGTGTTCACTGTTTAGGATCTCAGGTTCTTGTCTTCACCTACTAGAAACTATACAGCTGACTGGACCAACACATGAATAAACAGTTTTCAGCAACTATTCAAGCTCAACATGTTGCATCCTTTCAGCAGCCTAAACGGTGATCCCAGGGGAAATACAAATGTTCGTGAAGGCCCACAACATAAATCGGGAAATATAACTATATAACCAACTACATAGTACCAAATTTAGAGTCTTATGGATCCATGTTAATTTAGAAGCCAATTGCTACCGTTTCAAAAACAACCCTATGTTTAAAAAGGAAATAAAAACGATAGTACACAATGACTTTTAGTTTGCATTCACAGGACCTGCGAAAGTAATCATCTTACATGACCTTATCAGATGCCCATTCCAATATGGCGACATGACCAATATCCCAAAGTTTTGAATCTAAGAAAACCACCCAGGTGCACCTTCACATAAACTGCACCAAAGCTAAGAGTACAATAACCATAAGTTTTTGCTATATTTCACCGTGCCAATGAGTATTGACCCAACATATTTCATCATCTAGCTGCTAATGTAATGGTTAACTGGGACAATCCTAACAGAAGGAAAGAGATATGTCTTCTACAAGTAGATGTGGAAATATTGATTCTGGCATACAGGGCTGCGCATTCAAGGCATACACAGAATTTCAGTTTTCTTATCCACTATCTAATCTTGTAACCTTTTTTATTTTTTATTTTTTTTTCTGTTACTTCAAAAATCCCTTTCATTCCGCAAACAAGGCATATACAGAATAATATGTTCAAAAAAAAATTAACAATCTCATTATTTTTTGCTCTCATTTTCTCAGCAACCAACTAGGCTTGATTTTTCTTTTCAAGAGCGGGCCTGAGATTGAGCTCGACCAAGCTTGATCCCTTGTTTAAATGAGCTCGAGCTAGAGCTGAGCTCAACCTCGACTTGAACTAGAGCCGAGCTCAACTTTCTCAAACAAAAAGCTTGATCTCATTTATCAAGGACGGCCTGGACATTTGGGGGGGCCCAAGGAAAATTTAAGAAAGCCCTGTATGCATTTACTACCAAAATGACAAATAAATAAAAAAGATAAGACAACTACCAAAAAAAAATAAATCATTAGAATTCACCCCGACAAAATATGTAATTTACGCATATCATTACAGAAAATTTAAACAATAATTTAAAGATCACTCTTCTTGAATTTTAAGCCATGAAAGTGCTAAATGCTAATCATGCTCGTAAAATCAATTTCTCGTTTATATGACATGCTCATAGTGAATGAGTATAATTATATAAATCCCCTATTAATGAATGTAGCACAACTTTTGCGACCCTCATTTTAGCGGAATTTGGGGCCCAAGGCTTTACTGTCAGATATTCAATCTCAATTCGAGCTCTAAGCTAAACTACTTAACAAAAATCCAAGCTTGATCAGCTCGTTTTCCTGCCCTACAACCATGTAGTCAATCAACCATAAATCTAAAACCCAAAAAAATTGACAAGGGTCGAATTAAATTTCTCAAACGAAAATCTAAACAAATCAATTCCTCCACAATAACAAGCATATTCTTATCACATGATACAAATGTAAACACCAAGTACAATAAGGAATGTACCAAACAAAGCCAACCCAACACGGGTCTCCTCCCCCAGCATCATCCCGAACACGGCGGTGGCAGCAAACGTCGTCGCATTGGTCACAGGAACAGCAATAGAGATGGGCGCGTGGCTGAGGAGGGCGAAGAAAGTGGCTGACGCCGACAGATTGAGGAGGAAAGGGAGGGAGTACTGCCAGGTTAAGATGAGTTTGAGCCATTTTTGGAGGGAGGAGAGGAATTGGTTGTGGGTTTGGCTTGGAGGAGAGGAGGATTTGAGGATTTGGTCCCAGATGAGTGCGCCGCGGCGCATTAATGCGTTTGTTGCCCCCCAAACGAGGCCTACGGCGATCATCTTCTGCGTGTCGCTTTCCATTTCTCCGTCTCTCTCTCTGACAGAAGTTGTGGGGACTGATGGGCGTTATTTCTCGTTGAACGTGATAAGGGTATGTTTGGATAGCCAGTAGCCCAGTATTGAAGGGAAAGGGTAGGGTATGTTTGGTGTGTACTGTGTTAAAGTTTTAGTTGGCTTATTTTTTTCATCTTCATTTGATTTTTTTTGCATTTTTAGTTTTGCATTAACTTTTTCTGTATTATTGGTTTGTCCCGGTGAGAGAAATCAAAAAAGTAAAAAATTATAATCGAAGATTAAATTTTTTTAATAAAGAAAAAATAAATCAAGAAAACAGATTTTTACACTTTTTTCGATCTTATTCAAAAAACTGAGAGTTCTAATCATAATCTTTTACTTTTTGAATTCTTTTCGTCGAGACGAACCAATAATACACAAAAAATCGATGCAAAACTAACAAATGTGTTCGTATTTAGTTCTAAGAGATGTGTTTTTTTTTTTTTTTCCCTATTTAGCAAATGTAATTGGAAGATTTATTTAGTTGGCTGTTGAGGAATAAATGAGCATGAAAAATAGCTACTAAGTTAAGCGGTATAATTTTTTTTTATTTTGGTGAAAACAGTATAAATAATTTTATATGACCTTTCGTTGATGTTTTGTTGATATTAAAAGTACAAATAATAAATCACTCCATAACAGCAACGCTTGTCTCGAATCTTTTTTAATGAATTAAAGCGACTTATTTTGTTTGTTGCTATAAATTAAAATGGAGCCGATCTCGATGATCTGAATTGTTCTTCGCATAAAGTTCATTAAACTTACCATCTATACAACATATTAAATTGATCAAGTATCGATGACTGCATATTTCATTTCTGTTTTTCTACTTCAATGGATAAAAAATGCTTATTGTACCCTTAAACGGTTCAAATTATCAGGGTGGGTCTAAAGTAGGCGTCAACCGGGTTTGAGCAATTTATATCACCCAAAAATGCTTTGATTTCTTTTAGACACCCATGTATATTAATCTGAGCTGATCCATCTGTCGTTGGGCGTACAGGTTGGCATGTTTAGGATCCATTGGTCCCAAACACACTTAAAACTTGTTTCCATCCCAAATCTTTCATTTAAGACCTTTTAACAGCACAGTTTTTCACCATGGTTGAAGATCTGTTCTCCCGAAAAGTCTGTCCCAACTCCGTGTCCCGTCTATCCAAGTCGCCCGTCCGAGCAATCGACGGCTCAGATTTGCAGATGAACATGTATGACTTAGATATGTTTGGGGTGAGATGGAATCCGAGCCGTTGCAAGTGGAGTGGAGTGCAGTTGGTGTCTCCCTTATACTCTCATGCACATGGGCAGGGTTCGATTCCTGTAAACACCCATCCTCTTCCCCAAGTCCCCTAGTATAGAGTAGATTAGGATTAATGAATGACCAAAAAAAAAATTCCGAGCCGTTAATTGCTCGGATGGACAACTCGAATGAACGGGACAAATAGTTGGAACAAGGAATTCGGGACAGCGGATCCGCTTCCCAAAATGCTCCTCCAACCCATGAAGCCGTGAACATTGCAGTAGCATCCAAGAAATCTCGGTCTTGGCAATACTTGCCCAATAAAACAAACACTTGTCAACGGAGAATTGAGATCGTGGATTAACCTTCGGGTGACTTTTGCCGGTGAGAATTTTGTTAAAACATGCCAAATCCCTTCAGCTCAGCCTCCATTAGACTCAGGGACGGATCCAGAAATCCAATCCAGGAGGGCATTTTATTAATTATAATCGTGCAATTTTTTTCCTAGTCAACGATTTTGTCAGGGATAAAAAATCATGTAAGATTGATTCTAAACTTCATATCAAATTAGAAATTATTGAAGGCTAGGGACCATTGTAAAAGATCTCTAAAATTAAAAAATATCTAAGTTAAACAATTTTTTCATGATTTTGTAACATTTTCTTAAAAAGAAGGAAGAAAATTAAAATTCAGGAAAAAAATGTTAGGGGAATTGTTACCATTATAGGTTCAAAATATATAATAAAACTACAAAGTTGTTGTACAAAAATTGTTGTTGGTCTAGTGGCAAAGAGGGAAGATAATTAGTTTTGGAACCAAAGGTCCAGTCTCTTATTTGATAACAAATCAACTTTTGTGGCTTAAAAAAAAAAGGGAGAGGAGTCGAACTTGAGTTCCTACTTGGAGGTAATGCGACTTACCACCAACCACAGACTGATTATGTTACTAAACTCGACACAAAAAATATATATACGAAACTTATTCCCAAATTTTATTTTATTTTTTTTTACGTTGAAAAGTGGGGGTCAGCGGGCGCGTGCCCCCGCATGCCCCCTGGATCCGTCCCTGAATTTAGACTCCCTTTACTTTTCAAGAAAATTATTCCTAATAAAATTATAGTGAGGTGAAGTATATAGCATTTGTTTGATGAAAGAAAGTTACTAGAAAGTTAGAAAGTAATAGTTTAATTAGGTAAAAATTAATGGAGATGCAAGATTCCTGCAAAATATTTTTATTTTTTTTTTTTTGTAGGATAAGTTTTGAGAGAAAGCTAATCTAATTAGAGCCGTGGATTCCGCCACTTTTCAGTTATTGATTTGAATTTACCATTAATGGTTGATCAAATTTGATAGCTTTGCTTGCAGAAACAAGAAGTTCCGGTGCATCCAATGCATCCGCTATGGTTATTTCGTACTCTTTTTTTTCATATAATTTTGCTTCAGTCTATTTGTTCCGACGAGCCTATAAGTCTTCAACGACTAAACACATTGTGTCTTTATTTTCGAACAAGCGACAATGCTTAATACATTTCCATGTCTTATTAAATTCTAAATTATGAAAACTACAATACGTATTTTCATTTCCTTTTCACTTAAGTAGTAATTTTTACTTTAAAAAATACAGCGTTCATGGAAATGGAAGACCCAAATAATGTGGGCATGAAATGCTGACTTGGGGGCCCATGTGAAGATGACTATACACCTAACATGCAATCAGTGCGTACACCTATTCACCCGGCCCACCAGAAATCTTCTAATCGTGTGTGGTCCCACACACGTGGCCGCTATTTACCAATAATATCATTCTAATCTCTCAGCAGCTTAGATGGCGTTATCTGATTGGTCCGTAAATTGGACCGTAACGGCAAAACCACTGAAGCTTCAAGTTGATTGAAACATCATAGCATTGCCCGCCTCAACTATTTCTCATCGGCGAGCTTCTATTTGCACGACAGTTTTTCTCCAATTATTTTTTTTGCAAGGCAGTTTTTCTCCAATTATGGTTGGACACACTACTCCACCATACAAATTTATGTGAGACTGTATGATTAGTGGTTACAAAGTATACTAATTTCAAAGTTTTTTTTTTTTTTTTTGAAAATGTCAAGAATTTCATACAAACGCCATCCGGCAACGATTACATCAAATGAGAATGAAAAAAACCACAACCACTAACAACAATTTTGAACTTTCGGATCAAATTTTGCTCAAAATCAATGTTTTTAAAATGCATTTTCCACACCCCGGACGGAAAATCTTCAAAAAAATAGCGGTAGAAGGGCTTGATCGGATCCCATTTTTGTTAATCCATTACAATACACAATACTGACCCAAATGTAATCTAGAAAGAGATCCGAAACAAAAAACACAGAAAAACTATACAAAAACAACTAATCGAGGACCCAAAAATCGGTATAAACAAGACTCACTGAGTCGACCTTTGAGTCACACCGAAGTTTCACCGAGTTCACCGAGCCAGCCGCTTCCCAGGACAAGACCAAGCTCCCCTTAGCCGCCGCCCATGGCATTGGAAGGCTTTATTAGCCGGAGGGGGCCAAGACACCAAGATTCAACCCATCGTCGATCCGGACTCACAGAGGAAACGGTAAGATCTGTATGTTGCGGTGCGGTGGTGGGTAGCGGTGCAGTGAGGGAAGAGGTGCGGTGATGATGGAGGGGATGAGGGCCTGTGGTGGAACGGGAATGGAGAAGTGGGTAAGGCTCCGGCCATGGGTTGAAGGGTGGAGTCCGGCAAAAGGATGAGGAGGAGGGGTGGGGCGAAGAGGCGGCAGCCCCACCCCTCAAAGCATCAATCGGAAAAAGGGAAAGAAGGGTGTAGAAATAAGAGGTGGAGGAGGAAAGAAAGGGGAAAGAATGGAGAAGAAGGTGGGATGCGGCTGTAGAAAGCTGGGTAGGGATAAAACCCTAAGAGCTCTCAGTTAGAGAGAGAAGCTAGTGTTTGTTCTCCTATTATCAATCGTTCAGTGCCCCATAGGCTTGTGTAATTGAGTGGTGTGTCCTTAACATTATTCGTTTTTCTCTCCGATACAAATATATATATATATACTAGTAGTATAAAGTTTTTATTTATCTATCCTTTAATAAAAAATATAGAAAGTTGAAAAAATATAAATCTCATAATTTGGATCGTCCCATACCCTTTTGTCCCTCCTCTACACTTACATGTTATTGTAACTCGCAGGCCCTCTTTCACTAATAGCTCTTTTGGCTGGTGGGAGGAGAAAAGAGAAGAAATGAGAGGGATCTCCCTTACTAGTGAGAAAAGAAAATAAATGGGAGGTGTTTCTCATCAAGGTATCCAAATAACTCTGAGAAATCACTCTCTCCCTCCCATTTTGGTGAGCTCTCTCATCTCCGACAACTCCCCGGTGACAACAAAACTCAATTTTGATCACAAATGTGGCTTCACATTAACGAGACAAAGACAACAGTGCAAATACGATGACGATCCGATGAGGGGGTGGACCGCACAGCTGCCGGAAGTCGACGTCGTCTTCCCTTTCTCACGCAATCGTGCCACTTTTGGCGAGAAAGGAAATGGAACTTTGAAGGGGATCTGAAACCTCACCATCTTCTTTCCTCTCTCGCCGTTGGTGCCATTCAAACAAGGGTGAGAATCCTTTTCCTCGTTGAACCCTTTCTTATCTCTCGAAAACCATCCATCCAAATGAGGTATAAAGTAATTATTCAATAGTCCAGAAGCACCGTCATGTGGTGCTCTGGACCACCGTCATGTGGTGCTCTGGACCACTATAGAATGAAAATTTTTATGTGGGGTCCATACTCTTAGTTGTCAACCTCCTGAGAATGTGTGTTATAGAGTGGTCTGAAGTAGCACGTGGTGATACTTCCGGACTATTGAATAATTTCACATTTCGTTATGATCCTCAAATCTCCTCAAATATCTCCACATCTATTTGTGCAAAATGAAACTTAAATAGGAGTATCTACATTTACGTGATCACGCTAACTATTAATAATCACTTAAACTGGAAAACGAAACTGTAAAAACAAATTTTAATTGGACGAATATAACCCTAAACATTAGTTTTTCGTTGCCCAAAAATTGGTCCTTTGCAATTTTTTTTTAACATTTTGATATTGAGTGATGGCACCTCGTCCGATTTGGTCAACCAGTGTTAAATGTTTGCCTCGTGTTGTAATAATTGTTTCAAATAATTTATCAAACAAAACTTAAAAAATTAAATTATTTGATCATACAAATTATAGCCCTATATACAGACACATTAAACCCTAAACGGCTTAACGCTAGTATTGAATGCACAAACGGACAAATAAAACCACGAGTCTTTCATTGCCCAAATAACTGTCATTTGCAATATGTACGACACTTATAAAATGAGCTACGACACTCCGTTTAAATTCATCAGTAAATGCATTTACACGTGTTTTTAATAAGTAACGATGCTTTCCTAATTAAATTTCTTAGATTAATTTACATACTTTTCCAATCAATTTTTTTCTCACCTATAATCTAGAACATCCCAAAATCATTCTTCTTTTTTCTTCTATTTTGGCAATCTCACAAGAATTATTACAAAAATCCAAATTTTTAGAGTCAAACAAAGCCCTTTTGTTTTTTGAATTCCATAACTACCCCTCCACTCCCTCTCCTCTACGTGGCATTTTTATCCTCTTCACTCATCGCTTGCAACCACACTGCAAACAAAGTCTCCGCCGTTACCTCTTTCAACTCTCTTCCCCATCTAGTCTGAAGTAGCACGTGGTGATACTTCCGGACTTTTGAATAATTTCACATTTCGTTATGATCCTCAAATCTCCTCAAATATCTCCACATCTATTTGTGCAAATGAAACTTAAATAGGAGTATCTACATTTACGTGATCACGTTAACTATTAATAATCACTTAAACTGGAAAACGAAACTGCAAAAACAAATTTTAATTGGACGAATATAACCCTAAACATTAGTTTTTCGTTGCCCAAAAATTGGTCCTTTGCAATTTTTTTTTAATATTTTGATATTGAGCGATGGCACCTCGTCCGATTTGGTCAACCAGTGTTGAATGTTTGCCTCTTGTTGTAATAACTGTTTCGAATAATTTATCAAATAAAACTTAAAAAATTAAATTACTTGATCATACAAATTATAGTTTATATACAGACACATTAAACCCTAAACGGCTAAACGCTAGTATTGAATGCACAAACGGACAAATAAAACCACGAGTCTTTCATTGCCCAAATAACTGTCATTTGCAATATGTACGACACTTATAAAATGAGTTACGACACTCCGTTTAAATTCATCAGTAAATGCATTTACACGTGTTTTTAATAAGTAACGATGCTTTCCTAATTACAGTAAATTTCTTAGATTAATTTACATACTTTTCCAATCAATCTTTTTCTCACCTATAATCTAGAACATCCCAAAATAATTCTTCTTTTTTATTCTATTTTGGCAATCTCACAAGAATTATTACAAAAATCCAAATTTTTAGAGTCAAACAAAGCCCTTTTGTTTTTTGAATTCCATAACTACCCTCCACTCCCTCTCCTCTATGTGGCATTTTTATCCTCTTCGCTCATCGCTTGCAACCACACTGCAAACAAAGTCTTTGCCGTTACCTCTTTCAACTCTCTTCCCCATCTGGTCTGAAGTAGCACGTGGTGATACTTCCGGACTATTGAATAATTTCACATTTCGTTATGATCCTCAAATCTCCTCAAATATCTCCACATCTATTTGTGCAAAATAAAACTTAAATAGGAGTATCTACATTTACGTGATCACGTTAACTATTAATAATCACTTAAACTGGAAAACGAAACTGTAAAAACAAATTTTAATTGGACGAATATAACCCTAAACATTAGTTTTTCGTTGCCCAAAAATTGGTCCTTTGCAATTTTTTTTTAACATTTTGATATTGAGCGATGGCACCTCGTCCGATTTGGTCAACCAGTGTTGAATGTTTGCCTCTTGTTGTAATAACTATTTCGAATAATTTATCAAATAAAACTTAAAAAATTAAATTACTTGATCATACAAATTATAGCTTATATACAGACACATTAAACCCTAAACGGCTAAACGCTAGTATTGAATGCACAAACGGACAAATAAAACCACGAGTCTTTCATTGCCCAAATAACTGTCCTTTGCAACATGTACGACACTTATAAAATGAGTTACGACACTCCGTTTAAATTCATCAGTAAATGCATTTACACGTGTTTTTAATAAGTAACGATGCTTTCCTAATTACAATAAATTTCTTAGATTAATTTACATACTTTTCCAATCAATTTCTTAGATTAATTTATACTTTTCAATCCAATCTTTTTCTTTTTCTCACCTATAATCTAGAACATCCCAAAATAATTCTTCTTTTTTATTCTATTTTGGCAATCTCACAAGAATTATTACAAAAATCCAAATTTTTAGAGTCAAACAAAGCCCTTTTGTTTTTTGAATTCCATAACTACCCTCCACTCCCTCTCCTCTACGTGGCATTTTTATCCTCTTCGCTCATCGCTTGCAACCACACTGCAAACAAAGTCTCCGCCGTTACCTCTTTCAACTCTCTTCCCCATCTCGTCTCTTTCTCGCCCCAAATCTTCGCGTGTTTGGCTTCACTTTCTCGGGAAAATCAATCCTCCAATTTTCCGTCTCTCCAATCCACCCCTTCCGATCTCGAAACCCTAGATTACGTCGTTTCTTAACCGACCGGCCGATCTGATACAATAGCATGGAGAGGATCGTCGGCGGTAAATACAAGCTCGGCCGTAAGATCGGAAGTGGATCATTCGGAGAAATCCATCTCGGTGAGTTCTGATTCATACCTACACACGAATGCATATAAATTTAATTTGTAGATGTTCTTGTTTCTTTTCTTGATGTATCTGATTACGATTATTGTTGCGCCTTTTTTGATTTGGTTGGCAGCTACGCATGTGGATACGTTCGAGATCGTTGCAGTGAAGATCGTGAGTCTCAGTTGATATCTCTCGTAATCGTTTCATTTTTTTGTGTATTTCTATTCTAGATTGTTATATCTCAGCTGATGTGAATTGATTTTGTGCGTGATTTTGATCCAATATTCCAATTAAGGAATTCAAGTCAAGATTCATATGTTCTCGGTTTTTTTCCCACGCCAAAAGAGATCCTACTGTGTGTAACCCAATGTTTTGAAACCCAGACCGGAGGATGAACCGGAAAGGGGACCGGGCGGACGGGTCCTGTTGAACCGCTATCGACTAGAGTTTAGGTGTGTGTGTCCCGCGTGCTTTTCAGTCGTTCTCAAGGGTTAATTGTACTTGCTTATGTTTTCTGGTTTGCAGGAAAATAATAAGACAAAACATCCACAATTGTTCTACGAGGCCAAGCTATACAATATTCTGCAAGGAGGAAGTATGTAAAGTCAAGCGTATATTTTCTTATATATTTTTCCATTTATTAATTGTTTATTTGTCAGTGTGAAATTTTATTCATGAATTGTTTCATTCTTTTATTTTTCTTGCACAAACAAGTTGTTAAATTCTATCCCTGATATTTGTCATACGTATATTTGGTATCATTCAAGGTGGTATACCAAGCATCAAATGGTCTGGCATAGACGGGGAAGATAACATACTTGTTATGGATTTGTTGGGACCAAGCCTTGAAGATCTGTTTGTTTATTGTGGAAGGAAGTTTTCATTGAAGACAGTCTTGTTGTTAGCTGATCAAATGGTAAGCTGCGTATCCTTTGTTTCACATCATAGTGGGCCATGGATGCCTACCAGTCAACTCTTTGGTGAGTTGACAGCCAGCCTGATAAATTAGGGATAATGATGCACATAATTTTCTGCAAAACATAATTGTGGTTGCTGTTACTATTCTGGAAGGGACATGGCAGTTACAATAGCATATTTTTTAAGGTAGAGATTGTATGCTTTTTGAGCATAGGCTGGACATTTTCTTAGACAAGTTATGGTGTCAAGTTTAGGCAACTGCCAAAGGTCCCCTACTAAGTGACAGTACTTACATATTCCTCATCCAGTGGTCATTGAATTCATGCCCAATCCTCGTTTATTATAATCTTATCACATTTCTCATCGCCCAATCCTCGCCTATTATTTGTTTTTCTATCATTATTTTCTGTATATGTTTTAGATGCCTGTTTTGAAGATGTTGTTTCTAGACCTCGTTGATGTAAATGTTTGTTACATCTCCTTTTTACTTCTTCCAGATAACAAGAATAGAGTACGTACACTCTAAAGGGTTTTTGCATAGGGACATTAAACCTGATAACTTTCTCATGGGTCTCGGTCGAAAAGCAAACCAGGTATCGCTTACTCTTTGACACTTGAGCCCTTCACATAGATGCCTTTTTTCATTCCTTTTCTCTCTTTTTTGCGAGCTTTCATAGTTGAAACTCCTCAGGTTTACATTATTGACTTTGGGCTTGCAAAAAGATATCGGGATTCTACAACCAACCGTCACATTCCTTACAGGTTACCCTTTTTTTTCTCTGGGTCTGACTCTTTCTCCATATATCTGGAAGAATTACTTTGACATGTTTTCCTTCTTTTAACCATGTGTTGTCTAATAGCGTCTGGTGTACTAGTCTTTTATTCAGTTTCTCAAATTGTTCCTTAATAGCATAGTTGATTTTCGGTTATTCCGCTCAGGGAGAACAAAAATTTGACTGGGACTGCACGTTATGCAAGTTGCAACACTCATCTTGGAATTGGTAAGCATAGGATAGGATACTTTCTTTTATAGCTTTTCTTATTTGAAAGCAAGCGCTTGATATGCATTCTTTTGTGCCTCCTCTGCAGAGCAAAGCCGGCGGGATGATTTAGAGTCTCTTGGATATGTACTTCTATATTTCCTGAGAGGAAGGTATCAGTTTTTACTTGAATGATATATTCTTGTCTTATTATGTAGTTCGGGAAACCATGTGTTTAGTGCTTTCTGTTACTAAATGTCTTTTTTATGGTTGAGTTCATATACGTAGTATTCAAGCTTTTATTCATGTTTTTGTCTGGTGTTTATTTTCCTTGATTGTTCTCTTCGCTTATCGAAATATTTTTGTTTATAGTCTGCCATGGCAAGGTTTAAAAGCTGCAACCAAGAAGCAAAAGTATGACAAAATATGTGAGAAGAAGTTATCAACTCCTATTGAGGTTTGTGCCTTGCTGTTATTAAACAAGTCAGTCAGTCACAAATTCCCCTACTCCCACTTCCTTCTGCAGTCTTTTAGATTTGACTATTGTGTGTCATTTGCAAAGTCCATACTGCTGAGACTCTACTTTTGTCCTTAAGGTTTTGTGCAAGTCTCACCCTGTGGAGTTTGCTTCATACTTCCATTACTGCCATTCATTGACGTTCGATCAGCGCCCTGATTACGGATTCTTGAAGCGCCTGTTCCGTGATTTGTTCAGTCGTGAAGGTATTGGCTCACTTATATATCAGTTATTTCAACAATATGGACATTGCTTGGGTCATAAGGTCCCATTCATCTGCATGTAAATGATGCAAATGCCAAAACTTAGATTGTTCTAGTGTATTCTGTTGGATTTGATCAGTATGTATTTTCCAATTCTTTTTGTCTGGCAGGGTATGAATTTGATTACATATTTGATTGGACAATCTTAAAGTATCAGCAAGCACAAAAGAATAAAACTCAGCCACGAGTGTCTGTTAGTATTCCCACTACTTGGTTTATAGTTTTTCCCTTTTTTATTGCATATAATTGTTTGTAGTGGTTTTGGCTTTAGAGCTTCGTTAGGGCTTTTATGTTGCTTACTTTGAAGAGAGTTTAATTATGTTTCTGACAACATTTAGAATGTGAATTTTACAGCCAGCTCCTGGAGAGGGTAATAGTAGAGCGACTGCAATGGATGTGGACAACCATCAAGGTTAGATCTTGTTGGTTCACTTTGTGCATCTTCTTACCCAATTGCAGTTTAACTATCGGAACATGTGTCCTACGTTTTTGGTTATCTGACTTTTCGTGGTGTAGAAAGAATTCATTGTCATCATTTTTTGATGTCACAGTAAGAACTGTTGGCCTCTTTCAGGTAGCATAAAGTATCTTGTTTGATTAACTAGGCACTTTTTGTTGCTGGTGCTGAACACAATCATTAAAGTATCCCTAAAGTGTCATGTGCATGTCCTTTAAAGTGTCGGGAGAGTGTGCAACCCCAAAATATTGGGAAAAAATAGGACACTTTGAGATTTAAATGTGAGCGTGTCCAATTGTGGCACGTTGCTTCAGGCGAAGTGTCGGTGCTATATTGTGTGTGTGTTGAAGTGTCCCCCCAACGTTTTGTGTCCCCCATTTTTTGAAAGATTGAGTGTCGATGTTGTGTACCCTGTCCGTGTCAGTGCTACATAGGTGAACAGTTGCTACATAGGTGAACAGTAATACTTTCTTGAATTATTAACTTGACTGTTTCATTATCTAACTATGGTAGGCAATCATGCTTCCTACTCGGCTGAGACTATGGAGCGCATAAGACTGGGCAATGCTGGTAGTCCTGGTATTCGTATGCAGTTTAAACCACAAGCACCGGGTGGAAGGAATTTGAACTTGGAGAATCCCCTACAGAAAAATGTGAGTTAATTAATTTTCCATTTTATTAACATGAATCAATCCCATGATATTCTTCAGCTGATGATGATGTTGGATATGGTTAGTTTTGCTTTCATTAACTAATACGTAGTATATAACATAATTTATGTAGATGAACCTGTTTGTTCATGATATCTTCTTGTTGTAGATTGTGAGCAATACAGACATGCCATTGCCTTCATCTTCTCATGCGGGCACGTCAAAACAAAGAACGTCGAAAGCTGTGTTGCCTGCCGAAAGCACAACCTTTAGTCATGCAAATGGTGACAAAGTTGGTCCTTCAAGTAGCTGGATTTCGTCCCTTCACCGTGTTTCTTCTGCGAAGTGATTTTATATGGTAAGTTGATTTGGTTATTTATTTCATTGCATTCCAGTATTGTAAAACTAAATGGACTTTTGCTTACATTTTCCTGATACTTATGTTGCAGTTGCTGCTTTGGTCACTATCTTCATGACACATCCGGTGATGTTTTATCTTGCTTTGGATTTGGATTTTTCATCATTTCCGTATGGAAGCCAGAACTTTTCACAAAAGCGTGAAACTAACCAGAAACAGTGGACCGACTCTAGATAAAGATCACTAATGGCTCAGTTGACGAGAATTCAGTGAAGGAACTATAGAGGACAAACATGCTCACGACTCTCCTTCACGGGTGCAAAGCTACCTGCTCGAGTTGTAATCTTTGCCAAGGTGACTAAACCATTAGTTGGTCCTTGAACACAGACCGACCGCAGCTTGGTTCCTGCGCTGTACATAGATGTCAAAAACTACGCAGGAACTGTGTGCAGTAACTGTGTTATATGGTTGTGTAACATGAATTGCGCGAATTGTTTTTGCCTGAATCCTTCTGTTAAAAAATCATAGAGTTTTCGTTTTGCTTCAGTGGTTGTTGAGAGTCCTTTATTGTTCGTTCATTGGCTATTTGCATTGTAAGATTGTAACCTTAATGCTTTATAGCTTTGGATCAGAGCCATTGTTATATGGCCGAAACAGATTTTACATAGATGAAGCGAGAATTTTTTATGTTTCTGTGTTGTCAATATATAGTGCCTACATGTATGGTGCATCCACAGGCTGAAGAATTGTTTTGATTGGTAAGTTAAGGAGACTCAAAGTTGAGTCTCTTAATGCTGGAAAAGTTGAGTCTCTTAATGTTGGAAACCTTGTATGGGGAACCTTGTTTTGGTTGATGTGTTCTTTCTTTTGTCCCATTGATTGCTTCAGCTCACCAATTTTAGTTTGGAGGAGGGTATTAGACAAAAACTATGCCATATGAATTTGCATGGTCCAATTCAGGTCATGTGAATGTATTTTTTAGAAACCACATATCTCATATGGCGAACTTGTGCCTAGCAAGAGCTTAAATTAGATCTATAGGTGTCTGTTATGCATATCTTACAATCTGCTTAGTTGTGCATTTTAGGGAGCTAGGCTGCAGTGATTCTTTGTCAGATACTTATCTTTTCATCCCAATATTTCTGTTACTCTTTAATTCTCTGGGGTCTTGATTTTTCTGTTACTCTTTAATTCTCTGGGGTCTTGGTATTTTTGCAAGTTAAAATGCAGGTATCCTCAACCCGGGGAATAAATGTTTTGCTTCTTTTTAAAAAGTCCTTTTGTCTTTTAACTTTTAAGGCATTGTAATTGAAAATTTTATACCTCCAAAACTGCATGTTCATGGAAAATTCTTCTAGTACTCAGCATTCGTTTCTTGTCTCTAAAATCTGTGAAGAATTTGGCGTGTGACTAGTTTTGTATTGTGACATTATTCCTATGGCTGCTCAATTTTGGGTTTTATACCGTGTAACTTGCAGGATCACTTCTTTGGTGGCAAAGCTGATGCATCCACCTGGTCACGCTTCTAGTTGGAGGCGGCTGAATAGAGAACAGGTGAAACTCAAGTATATTCATCTTTTGTTGGGGTGACTTGAATCGGCAGTTCGATTCGGAGTGCTTATGGAACAGCTATTTTTCACTTAAAAATTTTGATGAAAGCTGGTGACCCGGCATGATGGCTAGTGCTTTTTGCTCCCAGCCATGTGGTGCAAGTTCGGGTTTAGCAGATTTGCGTTTACACGAAGGGAAAAGTACAAACAAAAGTTGGGGTAGGACTGAGTATCTACTACATCTCCCTGATTCTACTCTGGGTGGGAGCATTGTGCTTTGGATTCGACCTTGTGGATACGGTCAGAGCTTGTGATTTTACTGTAGAGCCTTGTTCATTAGACCAGAGCATATCCTGGGGGGCTGCTGGATAAGCCATGCGAGCCTGTTGCTCTCCTGGCTTCATTTGTTGAATAGGCTGGTATGGGAGGGGCAGGTTCGTGTTTGGATATTGGGTTTGTGGATGAAATTTGAGGGGAAAAAAAAAAGGGATTTATGACTCCTCTTTCCAAATCCTCAAATCCAGAATTCAAGCAGCCTAAATTGATTTGGTGTTATGTCATTGAGCTCTTTAATGCCAAGGGTAATAAATGTATTAGATGCTTTCGTTCTTCCTAATTTTCTTGAACGGTTTCTTATTGTGTGCTGCTATCTGCAGATTATACAGAAAAATTGAGAAGCAAGATACAGGTAAATGGTCCAACTTGGTAGCTCTAAATTCCTTCGTGGTCTGTGTTCTCTCTGTGGGAGAGGCTTCTGGGTTACTACTTACTAAGCGGACTGGAGGTAATGATTTATGACTGTTTTCGGTGTCCGAATGGGAGACTACATCATCCTTGTCACGAGTGTGACTAGTTTTTTGGTTGCTCGGTAAATAAGGGTAGGAGGTAATAATCATCCCTTGGTTGTACCAGATTCCCCCGGCCGTGAGCTGGACAAGAGGAGTCGAGACACATCTAGCAACATGGAGTACTGCACGTGAAGATTGGCTCGAGTCATACATTGACTTGTTTTGATTGAGGATACATTGACAAGGAGCTGGTGACTTGTAATTATTTGGGTTGATTCTCCCCACTGACGTCCATGAGATTTGAACAATCCTGGTTGTTACCTGGTTGAGGAGGGTGGTTAGTCTCTGATTGCTTGATAGCCATCTCTGAAGAAGCCTCCATACATTTTCCTCAACGCAGCCGTGGGAGTTGGTTGGGGAGGGAGGTTAGTCTGTTCCTGGCGGAGTTGCATCTGAATGTTGATAAACTTGCTTGATGACTGGTCAAGATGATAGAAATATAGAATTGGCGTAATGTTGTCACCCATTTCGGTTTCCCGGCACTACTGTGCATCCTATTTGGAAGTTACCCCAACTTTTATGCTTTCAAGGTACGACTTTTTTGTTTTGTTTTGTTTTTTGGTGTCAAGTTCCAACCTTGTTCTTCTTCCGGTTGCTGCGACAGTTTGGCTAAAGGGTTTTCAGCATTCAGTAATACTTACAAGGCGATTTTTACTTTATCATTTATCCGAGGAAATCATAAACAGTAATACTGGGAAAAAAATATTCCCAGAAAAGACTTAAATTCAGAACCCTCGCTTTAATTTAGGTAACAAGTACAGTAATTCCTTATCTTTAAAATCCTTAAAAAGTCTCAACTTCAGCAACTTCTACTCCAGCTTTGTACGGCTCACCATCAATGGCAACAATGCAGTCGATCTTCGCCCTTGCTCCCTCTTCATTCAGCAACTCATGACTGCATTAGTCTTCCCGCCCGCTCGGGCCAAACAGTGAGTCTTTGACAAGTGGATGACTCAGCATGAGATTTGAGCTCAGAATTTCACAGAATGAGTAGAATAAGCATTTGAACAGTTGCTTTTGTGGAACCAAAGCTGGAGAAAAAAACATTTTAGTTGGGAGAACAATTTTGTTCAATTTCATCAAGGATATTCTCATCGTGTCTCACTTCAATGATCAAAATTGTTTGTTTTTGTCAAAATCTTTTTGGACTTTCCCACACCTCAACCGAGTATTGGTAAACTTCATCTAGAAGTTAAATCTTTTTTCCTTAAAAATTCTCAACAAATATATTAAACTCGTAGACCGAGTGCTTCCAGATACTTTGTTGAATTCAATTTTTGCATGGCCTCATAACAAATGAATTTAAACGAAATAAATGATTTCAATCACCAAAGTGGAATTCAAAATGAGTTACCCTCACCAAGCGAGAGCGTTGCTCTCTTGAGTTGGGGACGCGACGATTTGGAGAATAGGAAAAAATGGAAAATGCATATACCTATTACTCCATCTCAGTAAACGGAGTTCATTGCCGCAAATAAAGTTTCATCTGCATCCATTCTTCTTGCGAGGAAGGAAATGGTACTGCCGCCAAACGTTATATAAACCAAAACCACCATAAAGAAGAGATCCGATGCAATGGGGAGTTGTCACTGCGCAAGGATAATTCACATTGCATAAAATAAAAAAAAAAATCATTCACATTGCTTCAAATTTTCTGTTCAAAAAAAAAAAAAAAAAAAAAAAAAAAAAAAAAAAGAAAAGAAAAGATGCAATGCGTTTCAGATCATTCACATTGCATCAAAAAATAAAAATTATCATTCACAATTTCCACCAGTTAAGAGAACGATTATGCCATAATTCTTCACTTTAGATCAAGGAACCGATCATGTTAAAAAATTTATACTTTATAACAAGGAATACTCCAACGCGTATCATTCACATGCAGTGTATACCGGCATTTAACATTACAGTTTTAAGGCATAACCGCCAAAACCCCAGAATCGTCCGCTACAAAAATCTACAGCTGTTACTTGAGTTGCCCTTGCCCATTCTACGGAGGATGCAGACGGTGTTCGACAAAAAGGAGAGCCATAAAACTACACTGATGAACTCCAAACCACCCTGCATTTTAAAGAAACGGAGATAACAATCCTACAACACTTCAAACAAAATTCAGGAAATAAAATAGACTTCTTTTCCCTGTCACCATTTATCAACTCATTCAGCTCATTTTCACCTATATTTAATAACACATACCTTAATATTTCCATCATCAAAACATTAGAAGACTTATCCATAGTAAGGAATTCCACATTCTGAGAAACAAGTGGAACCCGAAATGAATCATTTCCAGAAGGCGAGGATTGGCCGGTCAAATCCAGTTTTGCTGCCTGATAACCTGGAAGTGATGTTTTCTACCATCCTAAATCCAATCTGCAACCGTGGACCAAAGATCAAAAGTCAGCAGATTGGTTTCAATAAGAAAACAGAATCCCTAATGGTTGTCTCGTATTTCATATAGCTTGTGTGACATGGACTCTCGTTAATTTATTTTATTTTTAAAAATTCCCGTGTCCGACAATCATTATTATGGGCAAGGCTATGGGCGGTCGGATGGTGCACTGCACCATCCCCCGAGCCAAGGCTATGGATAGGGTATTGGATCCTCTAATTTTGATGATATACGGAGAAACAATGGACTTCACACAAGCTGGAAACACACATTCCTTCTCATTGCCTGAATGGGTTGGCATGCCTGACACAAAAAATAAAATAAATCTATATAACATTTTTATGAACCCAACATTAGTTTGATACTCTCAAGGAAAAAAGAAGAAGATAAAAGTAGGACTTTTTGACATAACGTGACATGATAACATGAACCCAACACGACCCGAACGTGACATGAAAGATTTGGTGAGTTGAAAAATATTGTGGGAATTCATAAATAACATTTTGATACATAACACGAAAATGACACGAAATTACCTATTGCCCACCCCTTTATTTACCTGTATAGGGTTAGAAATTCTATTTTCCCTTACCTATATCCAACTTTTGAACACAAATCTAAATATCCTAAAATTCAAGTCTAGGAAGGTCTAACCCTGAGATAAGCTCCATACTAGAGTCCATGTCCCACAAGATTTAGCTAATGTTAAACCTCATTGACTAAATACGAACAAAAACATGAAATATACCTTGTCCAAAAGAACTTCTTGAAAACCTTCAGGATAGATCTTAATATTATGATAATTAGTTTGTGCCATCTGCAGACCAAGTAGAAAATTGTTGTTTGAGACGAATAATCCCAGGACATAAAATCATTAGCCCATTCAAACTACTTGAGAAGTACTAAGGTAAAAGAGTTTCATGAAGCAAAAATGGTATCCGACACTGGTTCCAGTAACTGTAAAATAAAATGCAAGATTCAAGAGATCAGAGCCCCATTATAGCATAAAAATCATTGACAAACAAGCGCCCATGTTATCATTCATTTAGTCAAAGGTCAATTCTAACATCTGATTAAAAAAAAAAAAAATTGTACAATATGAAAACACCTGCAATTTTTTCAGATACAAGATGACACCTATAACAGCCTTTAATAACAAAAGCATCCTTCCCTCGCTCTCTCTCTCTCTCTCTGAGTCCATTAGTCCATAATATAACAAGTAACGAATATATCGAGGTTTGGAAAATCAGTTTGATATTTGAACAAGTTGACAATCTAGAGATTTTTTTGTTAGATGGATATTCAAGCATTTGAAGCATGTGAGTTTGTTCAATTAGAGATCTGGTAAGTGGGTTGTACACTTGTACTATCTTTCTTTGCTTTGCTATTGTGTTTATTTGCAAATTTCAAGGCACAAGGATGGGCTTGAAACTTGGGACCTGATCATTTCATTGCCTTCATGATATTCTGTGAGAGAGAGAGAGAGAGAGAGAGAGAGAGAGAGAGAGAGAGTGCCAAACCATGAAGATAATGGAACACTAAAAAGGCTGAGCATGACTTGGTAAAGAAATGGAAGAAGGACTCGTCATTTGAGCATCAGAGCTGTCTTTGGAGCATAACGGGGCGTAATGAAGAGGAATTAAAAGAAAATTCCATACCTCGGATACAAGACGGTTTTTGTAGTATGATTTCCAAGGTTGGGGTTCCAAAATAAGAATGCCACCCTGCTCAAGTTAAAATATAGATTATACTTATAACAATATTGCTATGCACAAGCCAAGACTCTATGAAAGCAAAGGATCAGGCATATACCGGTTCAAGAAGCTTCCAAATCTTGGCAAATAAAATAATCAATCCATCATCACCCCAGTTCAAATGGATCCATTTTGCTACACTTAAGCTGCAAAAAATAAAACACAAAAGAGAAAGAAATTAAGATTTCAAAGTATCACATAGGGCACAGGCAAAACTAGGTAAACCAGCAAATGAAATCTTTGGACTGTGATTCTGAAATATAACAGTATTCTGAATAATTAGGACTGCATGAAGGTATCTTTCTTGAGCCAGCCATACAATTAAGATGCAAAAAAATGCCATTGAAAGGAAAAAGGATTTGAAAGGAATTCCTTTCAAACGCAACTTACCAAACAAAGAAAACAAGGAAAATTTGCACATTTAAACTAATTATTCACATAAACTCCATCAATTCGCTTGAGTCGTCATCTTTAAAAAATAAAAATCTTTCAGTCACTAAAGGATCCCACTTAAGGATCCCATATACTTCTGCATAGACAAATAACTTGCATTCAGAATCTAACATAAAAGACGCGTAGGAGATAGGAACCACATAACCAATTTTCCAATTTCCATGTTTCAAATGGACCCATATGTCATTCATTCTTTTTTACTTTTTCTTGTCTTCGTAAGCACGTCTTCCCAAATGTACATATACATATTTAGTAAAAAAAAAAATCACATTAAAGTTACGAAAGGCTATACAATTTTCATTCTATAGTATTTAAGATAAGAATACCACCATTTAGCATCATATAACAAAAAGATCGTCCGTAAAAAAGATTGTGAATGACTAGACAAAATATACACAACACTTGATCTTGAATTCTTGGTTAGGGCTTCTTCTTCATTTCGAGTTCTTGATGAGCGAAATCTCTCTCTCTCTCTCTCTCTCTCTCTCTCTCTCGTGTCTCTATCAATCTATCTCTGCCATGGCTCTCTCCCCCCTCATGGATATATCTAGGGCTTCTGGTTTGTGTTTGACACTGAAGGAGGAAGAGAATGTATTTGTATTTATGTTTTAGGTATACTATTACACTCTTTGCCTCTTAGTTACCGAGTATCACTTTATATTCTGTTTAGGTTTAAAAATAACAGACCTTACCCTGTTTCAAGTTTTAAAAATTATGTTTTGACCCATAATGTATCGGAAACATGTCCGTGCGTGTTCGTCACGTGCCCGACTCAAAAAATTAAACAAATAATTATTCAGACACCTATTCCACTTGTCGGACACACGTCGGGGACGTGTCGGAGTGCGTCCGTGTCCGACACGTCTGGGATAGGGATTCGTGAGCCCGGGGAGTGTATGTGCTTCTTAGTGTAAAACATGTCATAAACCTGAAGCACAATTGAACTGACCAAATAATTGTATGATAGAGTTTATCCTCTGGCGGCCACCAATCCTTAACAAAGTTTCCTTTCTCGAAAGTAACTATGTGGGAAAGATCTTTTCCGCTCCTAGTCTCTTCACTTTGTACTTCAGTGACACTGTGTTGTACACCATTCATCCCCTCTGAATCTTCTAACTTGGTAGGCTTTGGTTGTACTGCACCAGTACTCATCTTCACAGTTCTTCTGAGATTCCAATGTGCGTCCTGGATCCGATCTGCAAGAAGATCAAAAGAATCTCATTGATTTGTCTGACTGCACCTTAACAATAGCAAGTGCGATATAACTTCAACCCAGAAGGCTAATTTTTGGGTCAAGGTCCAAGGAGACTAATTTCTATCCGCATTACAACATTAAATGAAATACATCAATCCGAAAAATTAGTACCTGCTCTCCAATCCGAGTGGTTAATAATGCACGTAAGTATGATGGTATTGGTTTACGCAGATCTTTTATGTTGATCATTAGGATTAGTAGCCTTTCTAGTCAATACGGTCCGAAAAGATGTAAAATGTTTTATAAAAGCAACCGTCTCTTTTTCGTTTCACGAAATCCAATAAATGAATGAACGAAGCAAGTTGGTCCAAAAGAAACCAAGGTTATACTTAAAAATCTTACCACCATCGATGTCAACTCCAAGGATGCTCTGGCAGCCAAACTTTTTTGCTGCAGACAAAAAGGCACAGCGAGGTAAATTGAGCTATTGACAGAAACACACACAAAAGTCAAAATAACAGAGGAACAACAAAGTTGAGGATCTTATTTCGGGGAACATTTATTTTTCGGGGAAGATTGCCAGCATACATTATCAACCGAAATCAGTAACTATAGTTCAAGAAAAGTCACTTGTTACCTAAGCTCATCTTCTAATAATAAAAAGCTCTTGTTTCTGAAATAAGAAACCAAAAAACATGTGCATATATAATAACTGAATAGATGAAGGCCTGTAAACTGTAAAACCAAAGGCACATGCAGAAGAAGATGAGACAAGCATCATTTATTATAGTGTTATCGTTATAGAAGGCATTTTTTTCGTCTGTGATTGTGTTTTGAAAACTTAGGGACAGGAAATCATAAAAGCTTAGCACAAATGGCCCAAAAAAAAACATGTTAAACAATACTGAAAAATTAGCCCACTAAAGGATTAGATACCAATAGTGATTGTTATTGTCCCATTATTGCATCCAATGTCTAGACAATCCTTGCCCTCGAACCACTCCTTCTTCAAAACCTTCAACCTAGGATCTTCCTCCAGCTCCTGACCAACCTGAAAACATCAACACGAAACCAGTTTGAAGTCGGAAGCCACCACATGTCCCAGTGACAGTGAGATGTGAATAAATTAAGTTGTTTAATACTAGTTAAACTGTTAATGAACACAACATATGAGAAGGTTAATATAAGCCGAATAAAAAAAGCTCAGAATACATTGGAAAACGTATGGAGTGCATTTATTACACAGAATAACCAAACAACACAAGACCACAGATTCGACTAACCCAGCTATGTAGGTGTAGGGAAGACCATATGGCTTCCTGTAGGTTTATGAAATCATACCAGCAGGTAATATTAAGTACGATAACAACCAAATGCTCAAAGACTTCAACAATTCCAAACTTTCATGAATCAGAATAAATATTGAGTGCCACCCATGACACCATCTATCGTGGTATTACCCACTAATAAAAGAATGGAGATAGGACTTGGTGGACATTCCTTGTTTCCTCCTAACCAACCCAACAATGTAGAAGTCGGTGTTTGAAATCTGCAGAACCCTAACCCAATATCTAGCATTACGAAAATGGAAAATAAAAGCAAATCACACACATAAGGAATTACATGGTATACCAAATGTAGGTTAGTTCCACATCATTTGCTGAAATATTGACATACGTCCGGGTTACCATATCGCTGTAATTTACTGTTAGGTTTACCAGTCTGTAAAAATACTAAAAATTAAAAAACAAAGTGATGTAGATAGCTATCTGGGTGAGGCCAAAAGTGGAGATTATCCATAACATTCCCCACGATACCCAACATTTAATCGATACATTGTCCCGATTCACAATTTTAACGGAAAAACAAAAAGGATTATTGAAGTCCACAGTCTCAATCAAACAAATTAGGGTTCCTTCCTCTAAATAAGTCAAATTCAACCACTGCGTAGTAGTATTTAACACCTCGATCGAACATTCAATCTGATACATGGACATACAAATATAATACGTAGCCATGTGTACGAATACAGTATTGAAAGGAGGAGAAAAGGAGTAGCATACACGATAACCGTAGTAGTTTCTGTAATTGCCAAAGATGGCGACTTCTTGGCGTTTTCTCTTCTTAGCCGTCTGTTGAGCTGTCGTCGTTTCAGTGTCTTCGTCATCGTTCTTCTTCTTCTTGTCGTCTTGGCCCATCTTTTGCCTGCTATTAGCGCAGACAGAGATTCGGAGAGAGGACCAGAGAGCGCGGGTTTTTATTGCCAGGGTCGGTAGGGTTTGCACTTTTTGAGTGGTAATTTGTTCACCTCACCATATTTATGAATGATGACGGAGACGGACAGGTTCGGTTTTTTTCTTTTTCTTTTTGCAATTCTAAAAGAAATTATGGTTTCGTTTTTCTTTTTATAAGTCATGGCATTTATAAATAAATTTCCGCGTCAACTTGGTACGTCAATTAGAGGAGAATTCAATTAAAGTCGGTATTGACCCTATAAGAATCAACACTATCGGTAAAGCATAAAGTTTTGAACATATGACATTAAGAGAGGGAAATGGCTACAATACACACCCCTTATTTGGGTGTACCATATGCACCTATTGTATGGTCCAGATTGTGCCACCTCATCGACAATCGTAACATTTTTTTGTTTTTCGTAACTTTTCAGCAATATGATTCGTAACATTTTATATGATTCGTAACATTTTGGTGTGTCTCGTAACTTTTACAAAAAAAATTCATAACCTTTACAAAAAATTCGTAACTTTTCCAAAAAATTCGTAACTTTTCGCAAAAAATCGTAACTTTTGCAGGGGTGTGTATCATACACACCCAAATGAGGGTGTGTATTGTAGCCTTTTCCCTAAGAGAGAGCAAATCCTATGTTAAACCTTGAGTACAAGGCCGAAGGCTTTGATTAGGTTTTTGTTTTTGTTTTAAGTTACTCTAATTATGTAAAATAATTTTGAAAATAGATTTGTGAAATTAGATTTGAATTAGAAGGATATGGAGTGGTTCTTTGAACAATACTATAATTTACAACCCAATCCCCATCCACTTTTGATGAATTCAACTAAAATCGTGACAAAACTTGTAGGACTGGCTCCATAAAAGTTAATCCTCCAGTAGGCTTGAACTTGAAACTAAGACGAAGCAAACCCTAACCCAGTTCTGTACCAGCCAATCCTTGAGAATAACCACAAAATAAGTTCTCTTCGGATAAAACAAATAGGACATTATACATTCAAACAATAGTAACCAAACCCGTGTTGAGTAAAGAAGCGGCTCGTCCCACGGCGGAGTCACCCGCAAGTGGGAATTATATCAAATGGACGTCAAAAATGCTTTCCTCGATGGCGATTTTACTGAGGATCTAAATCCCAGCAGCCCCACTTCAACCTTTCTTTTCTTCCCCATTGCTATTACCAACCAAAATTGTTTCGAATGAAACTGATGGAGCAAGGTGGGAAAAAGAAAATAAATACATCAACCACAAAACATCATCATCTCAACTTTTCTACACTATAGTCATCCAGTAATGCTGGTTTTACTTTTTGACAGACGGTAATTTCACCTACAGAACTAGATTTAAATACATTTTGCTGACAGCGTAATTCTTGGCGGAGTAGATTTCACAAGTGTTGAAGCTTTAATTGTGTAAACTGTCAACTTGTCCCGGCAGAGGGCTGTTGCAAGGTTGGCATCATGCAATTCCTCAAAGTAACTCCAATTCCTTGAGAAAATCGATATTATCGACAAAAACCTGCAGTTCATACCAATAATATCAAAACCAATTGATCAACAGGTATAAGCAGCAGAGATAAACGGTGAGAGTTACTTTCTTATCGGAGTTCTAAACAGTGAGTCCATCCGGACTAAAGTATATTAGATTACAACTTCAATTTTGCCATTTTAAGACTAGGTCTAGTGCTTATTCTCTCCACTAATTAATTTGCAAGCTTAGTTTTTTTTTTCCTAACTCTTCGTACCACTTCTCCACTTAAAACAGACAAGCCAAAGTTCTCCCATGAAACCCTTTTTGCAGGGCCACTTCAGTTTTTTATCAGAATAATGTTCACATTAAGCTAATGGATATAAATCAAGGCAAAAACTTTTAGCCTACAAGCACTACAGTAGCTAAATAGCTTATCAGGATAAATGATCAACTTATGAAACAAAATTGAGAGATATACCGTTTTCCAACCATCAGGATCCAAGCACGCAGTAATCTTGGTGTTGATACCAGGTAACGGTCCAGGTTCTCGGGTAACTTTCCCTTCACTCATTTTAATCACCTCTGCAGTTTTGTAAACATCATCTGTCCCTATTGCTATCTGTGGAGGTACAAACCAATCAGTCAACTTATTTGGTTCCTTAGGATGGGTCCATTGCAGCTCAAACCAAGTTTGAAGTTCCATATGCAGAGAGCCAAGTCAACCACGTAAAGGGGAGGGATGAAGAAGCATCTCTACCTGAGCATAGGCATTTCCTTTGTCGTATTGAGTGACTCCATAGTTGTATGTCAATTCCAGCACAGGACTTTTATCCTCGGGTCCATAGCCCATCATTGCTATCGTATACTAGAAATGGAACAAGAAGCTTATATTAGCCCAGAAGCTGCATACATAGAGGCAATCAACCTCCAAAAGAGGCCCATATAAACACAAGCGTCAATGCAACTATGTAATAACTGGACTAGGTAAGAAGAAACAGCTGAGTTGGAGTTTACTCGACCATGTCACCTTGACATCAAGAGAGACAATCTGATAATATAATACTTGGAATTTGACGAAGAAATCATGATAATTGGCAGAAAAGTTGTGTTGCTGAACTCTCACGTATCCCGATCAGTATCACATGGGTATTCCGTATTCTGTGATCCCTTCATTTTTTAGCAGCGGTTCAGGGAAAAACTCACATGTGGTTGGAAAGAACACTTTCTGGTCTCGCATGGATGAATATCAGAAAACTATCTTTTCCTCAAATCCACTTAATTTTAAGTAGATTTCCAAAAATATCCATCTCATATAAAGTACATTACATTGGTTAAATGCCCTTGTAATATTCAACTTTTAGGAACACACACTTTTTACTAAGTTCAAGGATTTAGGGAGATTCGACACCTAGACACACTTGCACTCGATAGTCATTCCCGAGTCCAAAGTAACATGGATCATGATACACTTTCTACAGATAAATCATAGGCACATAAATCAGTAAGTAATTCAAAATGAAAAGCACTAAAGCAGATGACTGCTACTGACCCTAATCATTGTCGTTCCCATCCCTCCAATTCTCCAAAGGACCAAAGCCCAAAGGACTTCATAATAGCGCCTAAAAAGCACTGAACCAAGTTTCCTTAGTAAATCTTCTGTTTGAGACATTTGTTTCATATGTCGTCAACAAAGAAAGGTAAATTTTGGTAGTTTGAGCTTGATTATTTACAAACAGGCTACAGAGTCATTGGACTTCATTCTGTACTGTTTGTCCAACTACCAGGAATTATAGTTTTAAATTTATAAAAACTAGTTTTGTATTAGTTTATTTCATAGATTGGTCGTAGAGCAGCTAGAAGCCTAGAATAATACCATGTGAAGGAGAGGTGGATAATGTCGAAACAAGTTCTCAAACAAGACTTTGGAAGCAATAAGGACAGAACCAGGGGAAGGCAGGCATGAACAACCTAAAACTTGTCTGCAACATTTGGTAGTTTCCAATATATTAGCGACAATGACCTTTGTCAAGTTGGAGAAAAGTACAAAGTGATTCATTCATACACAAAGTTATAGACAGCAATAAAAAAAAATTTGGGTACACTGTTATACAAGAGACATTACATCTACGTAACCACAACATCATGCATGAACTCGATCCCTCCATCTTAACTAGTTATCAATTATCATATTCTTGCAATCAAAAGGAGGTGACTCAAAAGCCAACAATAGCAAAAAAGAACCTTATGTTTCCTTTTTTTTCTTTTAATGCGTAATAATAGCCTCATAGAACTTATGGATAGGTAGATCCATTCTGACCCAACTAGCTAACATATGGACCCAACTAACCTAGAGACAACCAAACCAGGCTACAGGCTAGTAAACATGATCACTAAACCTTAGAAGGTACACATCTAAGTAGACCACCAAATGAAGTAGGACCGTAAAGACCCGGCCAGTTAATACTAGCGACATCCCTTTTCAATTTCTGTAGTTTTGTTTCTATTGTTTAGTGGGTTGAATTGCCTTTTCAGTTAAAGGAAACTATTCATAAAAATAGGTACACGCATGCAAACACCACTGGGGATGGCAGCCTAGTGGTAAATAGTTCACTTCCAAAGTGTTTGGGTTCAGGAGAATGCAGGTTTGAGGCATGTGAATGACGCCCCCTTGTGCCCTGCAACCCTACTGGACCGGCTATGACCCACTAACCCTCGGAGGGTTGGTAGAAACCTATGGATAACTAGCCCCTCATAGGGCCTGCCACGGGTTTGGAGTCCCTATGGTCATGCCCAGGGTTTTTTGCCGGTCAGGCGGTCATCCTCTCCTCCATCCTTTTTAACGAGGGAGAAAAGGACACACGCATGTGGATAAAGTGTATTATCCGAATGGCAACTCTGGAACCACTGAATAAGGCTGCCACCAGCTTAGTGACCGGATGTGCAACATAAGTAAGAAGTAGTAGTCAGAACAATCATTCATGCACTAATGCCCAAGCAACAAGACTTTCTTTAGTTCTTTCTCTTAATATAAATGGCGGAAAAGAGAGGAGAAGCTAGTTGAAGGGACTGTCTTGCCTAATCAATAACCCTGACTAGATAAGGGTAACCTTATTACTAGGCACAATTGAATTCTAGGGAAGAAAGATCCGGCACCAGGAGAGGAAAGTAAGCATAGCACATAAGGCCATCAACACCATCAATCAATGATAAGCTAGTATTCCGCTTAGAAGTGCCCTCGATGGTCAAGCCTTCTAATGATGCTAACTACTAACTATGGCTGCCCAGCGGATGGTTTTGGGCTGTTCGGTTCAGGCGGTTTGTCATTTTCTCCATATGCACCCGTCCATGAGTGTTGTCCGGTTCAATTGGTTTGGTTGCGGTTTGGGCACTTTATACATTAGAAAACTGTCCAAACTGAACTGAACGCGATCAGACAAATTCATATATTAGGATCCGTACCATACCTCGGGGTGGGTTCGTGGGCTGTTTGGGAGGCTCAGTTGACCTGTTGGGCACTCCTAATGCTAACAATCCACTGACAAGCTATATATATTGAATCTAATCCTAGCATGTTTTCCAGCTGTACTCAACTTCCTTCCAGAAAAATTGATAAGAGCACCTCTCACCATTTACTACACAAGACCCAAATACCTAAGTCCATGTAACAGACTAACAGAGGCAGGAAATGTCAAAATCACCTTGTACTCAGGGTTATCTCGTTTCCGTAGAAGCTCCATTCCAAAAGCCTAGACAAAAAAAAGGAAAGTTTAGATTGAGAATTTCGTACAGGGCTCAAAAGAAAAGAACTAATAAACAATGGAGAAATAATATGTGAGTCATAGGAAATGAGTACTGAGGCCTATGTTGCTAATGGACAAATACCGTCCTCGGAATTCTTGGAGCAACTCTCACCTTCTCATAAAAATTTATGGCACGATCAAGATCACCAACTCGAAGCATCACTTGGCAGAGGGGCTCAGGTGTAGGACCCCTCTCAATCAGTTCAAACTTATAACCATCAGGATCTTCAATGAATGCAATTACTGAACTGCCACCCTTGACAGGACCAGGTTCCCTGGTAACTTTCCCACCCTTAGCCTTTATGAGATCCACAGTTTTCGCAACCTATTCACAACAACACTTCTTGCTGAGGGCTTCAAAATCAAAGGATGAGTTCATAACTAGTTTCAGAGACCAAGTTCCATAAAATGACATTAACTATCCGATATTCTTGCATGTTGCAACATTGATTGTCAAAGTCTAAGATTATGAATGTTGAGAGAAAGCAGAAAAAAATGTCATTAATGCTATGCAAGTAATAGAAGGATGGCCACAAGTCAAAGACTTAGATGTTGCAGCAGCGAAAACAAATATAAGTGAAAACTGGGAACCATCAAGAAAATCTAGAGGACAGGTTAAAAAGAGAGAACTTACGGGTTTATATTTAACTCACAGGGTTAATAGGCAATATTATTATTCATGACAAACTCTTAGATTAGCGACACGATTAATCCATAAGCAGAAGCCTAGAAATAATAGCATCACCAAGCAATATACTCTTGGCTGATCAAATAAAATCACAAGCAATATTATATTTGCCATAATGTTTAAGCACGTGACTGAAAATATTAATCAGGAAATTTTCCAAGAGAAACTTACATCTTCAACCGCAATACCAAAATGGCCAAAACCAGTTCCAATATCATACTTGTCAACTCCATAATCTGGCAGAAAAATTAAACACAGAATAACACGTCAATTTAACAAACATAGATTTACACTAAGCTCACAAGCAAATACCGAGGTGCACAATGAAGGTTCTCTGCAGAGGGTTGATAAAAGTTCCTTATTATGAAGACAATTGTAAATAAAGAAAGAAGTTTTCAGCAGTTATACTGTATGTGAGTTCTATAACGAAGTGGGAATCTTCTGGCCCATATCCAAGAAAGGCATTTGTGTATCTCTCCTCCGGTATGTCACGTTTTCGCAACAGCTTCATCCCCAAGCATTCAGTGTAGAATCTGCAGCCACCAGTAGAGTTTGATCCGAAAACATTACCACTGGTCAGAAGACTAACAAACTACAAGACCACCAATCATGTCATGACATATAGGAGAAATTTACTTAATTGTCCTGTCCAAATCCCCAACCCGGTAAACGACATGGAGCATTCTTCTATTGTCCTTTTTCACCCAATCTAGGGCCTCTTCCTGGGTAATAGACGTGCTTGCCTGTGCCATATTTCCAGCTGCACGAACTGTCATGCTACTTCCCTCTACTCTTAAAAACCTCGAAGCTTTTATGCTGAAAAGCTGTGATTGTTGTACCGCTGCAAAACATTATGATCAGTTAGTCTGCAATAAAATCAGTTATAAAACGTATATGTGAATCCCCCAGGACGTTAAATTCTTTCGGCACAAACACTTGACACATGGTACCAACTAGTTTGTGATTTGCTAATGCATGAAAATGATAATTACTTCAATAAAAAAAAAAAATAATAATAAATAAATAAATTAAAAAAACTCCTGTCTATACTATTTATGAAATAGACATACCAATATATGACACTCTCAATCAAACAAGAAAAGTACCAGCAAATAGCGTCCCTGACAGCATTTCAAACACTACATAAATATGCACATAACACTACGCAATCTCCAAATACTCCAAAATAAATTACCCAAAAAAAATACTCCAAAATAAACCATCCAAATTGTTGCCCAATCAAATTCGAAGGGAACGACAAATAGAGCATACACAAGACGGAAACCATGGCATAATATTCCCGAACTTGAGGACAGCATTTGAAGCACATGTGATATGCATGTAAAACATGAAACTGAGAAACTTCCAAATAGCAATTAACTCCTTGCATTAGCTACCCAACGAAAATTTGTATATGCAAAGCAAATTGAGCAAGCACGCACAGTGAAATGAGTCTAATAACAGCAGTTCAAGCGTGTCATGTAAATATATCAGTGAAACTAAGCAAAGTCCAAATAGGACAAACGTTGAGGATTAACACTTACAATTGGTTACCAATCAAAATTTGGATTTTTTTAGTGAGGTGTTAACTAAACCAAGCTTCTCGAGCTCTGGCTCGTGTTTGGCTCGTAAAAAGCTCGTTCAAGATCGACTTGCTATGGAAACTAAGCCAGAACACATTATTTAACCTCACTATGTATTCGACCAAGCTTGAAAAACGACCCAAACTCATATGTTAATACTTCATAATGCTGAAAAAAATCAATCTATCCAGCACAGCTATTGAAACACGCCATATAAACAACGCATCCAATTTGTTACACAATCAAAATTCGAAACTGAAAAGGCAAACTGAGCAAAATTGCAAAGTATCTTCTAACTCTTACCACTGCCAAGATGAAGGAAACCGAATCTTCGAGACGAATTAGAAGAGGAGATAGAAACACCTAATCGAGCAGCACAAGACCTGAAGGAAGAGAGAGACGGTCGAATGGACGACGCCATGGGAATTATCCTCACCATCTCCATCTGCGTGTGTCTCCCTCTGTATCTATATCTCTCTAAATATAAGCGTTTCAGTTGCTCTAGCGACGATACGTATATAGATGTTTGACCGGTGTATAGACAGTGAGGTTCTGATAGAATCGATGAGAGAGAGAGAAAGAGGAGAGAGAAAGAGGAGGGATTTTGTACGAAGTGACGGAGTGAAGTGTGAGCCGAGCAAAGGAGAGGGGTATTTGATTCCCAGGTGTTTGGTTCCGGGTGTTTGGTAACCCCAAACAAGGGTGGGAATTTATGCGGACGGCAGATAAGTGGACAGCATAAACGGGTGTTTGTTTGTCCACATGGGTCGGGTTCGAGGAGTTTCGGCTGTGACTCAAAGCAGGCTGGCCTATTCGGGATGCTAAACGAATAATTCGAGCCATTTATTAATTTTAAAATTAAAATAATTTTAGCCATTTATTAATTTTAAAATCAAAATAATTATTCAAGTATCTTGATTCAATAGAAGAACTGTAAGTACTTGATTCAATTTGTCATTTTGTTATCCAGAATTTAATATCATAAATTTTGATTGAATTTCAATTGAAAGTTGGACAATTAAATTAGGCAACTACAAATGTTCGATTGAGCTGCTTTATACATAACTACTTAAAAAGATATTTTAAAATTAATTAACGGCTCAAATAGTGATTCCCAGTTGTTTGGTGACAGGTGCTTGGTAACCCCAGACAAGGGTGGGAATTTATGCGGACGGCAGATAAGTGGACATCATAACCGGGTGTTTTGTTTGTCCACATGGGTCGGGTTCGAGGAGTTTGGGCTGTGACTCAAAGCAGGCCGGCCTGACCAACAATTTTGAGTTATTTATGAATTAAAAAAAAATCAAGTGTCTTGATTCAATTGAAAAATTGTAAGTGTTTGTTCTAATTTATCATTGTGTCATTCAGAATTTAAGATTCAAAAATTCTAAATGAATTTTAAATAAAAGTTAGACAATTAAATTAGGCAACTAGAGTTGTCCAATTGAGCTACTTAACACAAAACTACTCTAAAATATTTTAAAATGGATTAACGGCTCACTTTGTGGATTTAAAGGTTGCTGCTGTCCAGTCCATGCACAATAGGTGTTGTGTACCATTCGGGCCGTCCGTTGCTTGGATGGACGGTCCAAATTTTATCTTTCAGACACGATAACGAATGATTCGGGTATCGAGGTGAAATCTAAATCATCCATCCAAATAACGGACAATCCATATGGTGCACAACACTTGTTGTGCATGGACTGCACATTAACAACCCCAAGTGCTTGCGCTATCGGCAATCTTGTCATCAATACCCATAACATTTTCCTTGTAAAAAATAGGGGGTTCTTCAGCCGTCTTGTGCAATAACACCACACCTACCAGCGGAGTAATTAATGCACGCTTGACAAACACTTCTAATTGCTTTTAGGATAATGATTTTGACACCCATTTTCTTACAAATGCATCCCCTTTTTTGTCTGTTAGTAGAGGTGCACATGAGTTGAGACGAGTCGAGCTTTCTAGAATTCGAGCTCAACTCGTTTAGTAAACTAGCAGAAAACTTGAGTTCAAAACCAGTTCGTTCGTCAACGAACCGAGCCAAGGTAATTTACTTAACAAGCTTCCTTAAATGAGCCAAGCTTTTGCGAGGAAAACTTAAGCTCGAGCTCGGCTCAATTACTAAACAAGCCGAGTTGAGCCACGAATTGATTCGTTTGCAGCCATATATTTTAGTGACAATACATAAAAAATCACTACAAGGCAAAAGGGGGCGCATTCATAAGAAAAGGGTGTGAAAATCATTTCTCTATTTTTATCCCACAAATACCTTCTTACATTGGCGCTCTTAGTGCAACCATTCAGAAAAGGGAAAGTCTATAGGCACTAAATAAGCGAAAATGCTACGCGCACATCATTCAAACACAACAATCACATGGGGTGGGAACCATATATATGTGAGTCCGACCTATAGGTCTCACCCTCATGTGAGTGTTATACGTGGGTCCGACCCGTGGGTCTCACCCTCATGTGAATACTGAGTCTGAATGTTATGTCCTTAGCATTGTTCATAAATAAATTACAAACAAATAAATGTACCAAATGTGCAAGTAGTTGTTGTTTAGTGGATAGACCTATACTTGTGTATTCAAACACGCATAAATGTGGTGTTGCCATCTACTATATATTCAAAGTACTAGTTTGTATTTAGAGTACTAGCTTGTAAACTATTTAATGCCAGTAGCATTGCTCTTCGCCTCTTCGGAAAATTATATACTCCTATGTATCATCATCATGTGAACCCTTGATTTATTTAAAAACCTTATTATTTATGATTGGTTATTGTTTTGAAACCCGTTACTTTTATTCGTCATTTATTAGATATAACTTGACATTTGACATGTGATCATGAGTACTATAACAATGTCCAAGATTATCAAATCATTTTGTATCACACACATACATATATATAGTGTATGTGTAAAAGCAAATTACAAAATATTATTTATGATTGGTTATTGTCTTGAAACCCGTTGCTTTTATTCGTCATTTATTAGATATATAACTTGACATTTGACATGTGATCATGAGTACTATAACAATGTCCAAGATTATCAATTCATTTCGTATTACACACACACACATAGTGTGTGTAAAAGCAAATTACAAAATATTACAATGCTATATATATTTTGTTTTACGTATCCAGTTTTTAAACACGATCCATATTATAAAATTACTGATGCTCCATTGAAAGATTAGAAATTTTGCAAGTTATTAATTTTTTTTTAATGTAAACATAGTTTGTTGGTGTTATTAACTATAACTACTATTTAATTGCATATTAATTATAGTTAGTGTTGTTGAAGTATAAACTAGATTTAGTATTTTGGCACAATAAGGTAAAGTTCAAACAAGTCGACAGAGCTCAAAGATGAAAATATTATTGTATGATACATAAAATCTAGTTTATAGAGTTCTAGAATATCTTGCTTCTTAAAGCTCTAGAATATTGTTGTGAAAGTATCTAGATTTTTTAGGCAATGTGTAGTTCTAGAGTCTACCTAAAAGTTTATCTTGTATGAAAATATCTTTGGACTAGAGCCTTCCATGGAGTACTATAAATGGGGATGGGTTCTGGCCATTTTGTACCAAGCCAAAAAAAAAAAAAACTTGAGTTCAAGTGTGATACAAATACTATCCTTCCCCACCCTTATCTTTAAATATTTCCCTCTTAACTATTTACATGTCAATAAACCCTCCCTATCACATACCAAAACACCATCCCTATCACAAGCAAGAAGAAATACTATCAGTATCACATTAATCTCAAAGTGGATTATAGTTGTGGTTTTCGCATAGGGCTGGAGTAAGACGGATTTAACTTTTGGTATAAAGGTAATAATAATAATAACATTGTGCTTTATATTTTCCACTTCGAATTTTATTGGGTTTCTAATTATTATTTTTTTCCTTGTTCATCTATAAAGCAAGCAAGTTGAGGGTACATCAATTCTTTTATCCAAAAATTGGGCTTAGGTGGGTTAGGCAATTGGGCTTCCAAAAATTGAAATGAGCCTTTTTTTTACCTAACATATCTATACTACTAACATAGAGGACCTGGGATATGGCGACCGGAACAATGAAGACCGTCCGCAGATTGTTGTGAGTGGTAGGGTAGAAGAAAAGCATCATTTGAGTGGTGACTAGGGGTGTCTACGGATCGGATTCGGCCGGTTCGGATACGGATCCGATCCGATCAGAGCGGATTTGGGTTTTTAAGATCCGGGAACCATCCGTAGATGACATACGGATGGATCGGATCGGTTCCGGATCAATTTGGCGGTTTGGGCTTTAAAATGGGCCAATTTGCTTGGGCTAATTTAGAAAAAAATTCCAACCATTTGGCCCATTTTCCAGCCCAATCATTTTCAACCCAATTTTGTCCGTCCCGATCAATTTTCAACCCAATTTTGATTCTGGAAACAAAAGTTAGTTAACATTAATCAACATGAAAATCCAGATTACACCAGAACAGTTAGGATTCGGAGAAAACCCAACTGTTTCTTCACGATCGAAACAACACAACAAACAGAATGAATACAAAAATCGAGTCACATCGCGATTAGAGAAGGCGTCGCCGCCCCAGCCAACTGCAACGGTGCTCGCCGGCTAAGGAGAAGGCCGCCATTAGGGGAGTCTACCACAGTCGCGATGTGGCTACGATCTGAGAGAGAGAGAGAGAGAGAGAGAGAGAGAGAGAGAGAGAGTCGTACCAGATTGTGGGTGTAGAGGTTGAGAGGCGTCGGAGGAGGAGAGGGAGGGAGTGAGAGATCGATTAGGATTTTACAATGGGATGCTTGCTGGGTGTGGAGGCTGAGAGGCGGAGAGAATGAGGAGAGTCTGAAGATTAGGATTAGAAAGTAGAAAAGAAACTAAGAAAGAAAAGAAATTTGTACTACTTTGGTAGGGTGTGGTGTAACCGTACAGCTACACGTATTACTTTTACTATTTTTTGCCGAAATGGCCTAGGTAGTGGGGTGGTTAGTGTGGTTCTTTTTTTTTTTTTTTTTCACGGGCGGATCAGATTTATCCGGACCCGATCCGGAACCGATAACTTTAGTGTTTTACGATCCGCAACTCATCCGTACATACCTCGGATGGATCAACGGATGGTTCAAATTGGTCGGGTTGGCGGATCGGATGATCCGCTGGACAGCCCTAGTGGTGACACCCGTGACCGTGTCTTTACAGGATGGGACGCTCCGCCGAAGAGCGTAGGAGATTGGCCCAAGCTTCTTGAGGTAAATTATTATTAGTAATTTATTTTTTGTGTTCTTCTTAGCTTCCAAGGTTTGAATATTTAATTTGTGTCTCTCTTTTATTTACTATTTGTTTTTCATGTGTTTTGATAGAAGGCTGAATTGGAGAACACAAACTTTATGGAATCGAGGGGTGTTCATATCTCGCAAGCAATTGATTTGATTTCAACAATGGTGGAAACAATACATTTCAATCAATGTATTGGCCTGGACCGTGACAAATTGGAAATTTGACTAAGGAGGTTCACGGACTTTAAGAATTGAAGCTCATCCAATGTAGTTTAAGAGGCTCGGGGACAATTTCAACTACCAAATTAAAGACGCTCTCTGTTGAGCTTTGCCCTGGTCTCGAGTTGGTTTTTGTCGACTTGCCATCGTTTGAGACGCTTGTTGTAATCTCTCGGGAAAAGGTATGGGTCATGTTGGAAGAAGACCATAGTGGTGGTGGTGGGGAGATAAAGACGGTATTCTACATGGGATGCGAAGAGGTGACGCTGCTTTGGGAACAAATTACAAAGATGAAATGGCTCGCGATTATAAGATTGAAGAAACTTGAAGACTATGATGCTAAAGTTGAAGATAGACCGAAGATTATGTCTTGATTTAAGAGGGGATCAATGTTGGACTTCTATATCATCAATGAGAAGACGACGTTGAATTTGGTTCGATACGTTTGGTTCGATAAAATGAACCTAAATTGAGTTGTAGTTATTAGCTAGCTAATGCAACCTTTTGTAATAACAAAAACGTATCGAATCAATTCGACGCCGTCTTTTCATTGAGGATATAGAAGTCAAACATTGATCCCCTCTTAAACCAAGCGGTAATCTTCGGTCTATCTTCAACTTCAACATCATAGTCTTCAAGCTTATAATCGCGAGCCATTTCATCTTCGTAAATTGTCCCCAAAGCAGCTTCACCTTTTCGCATCCCATGTAGAATACCGTCTCTATCTCCCCACCACCACCACCACCACCATGGTCTTCTTCTAGCATGTCCCATACTTTTTCCCAGAGATTACAACAAACATCTTGAACGATGGCAAGTCGACAAAAATCGACTTAAGACTAGGGCAAAGCTTGACTGAGAGCGTCTTTAATTTAGTACTTGAAATAGTCACCGAGCCTCTTAAACTACATTGGATGAGCTTCAATTCTTGAAGTCCGTGAACCTCCTTAGTCAAATGTTCCAATTTGTCACAGTCCAGGCCAATACATTGATTGAAATGTATTGTTTTCACCATTGTTGAAATCAAATCGATCGCTTGCGAGATATGAACACCCCTCAATTCCATAAAGTTTGTGTTCTCCGATTTAGCTTTCTATAGAAACACATGAAAAACAAATAGTAAATAAAAGATAGACACAAATTAAACATTCAAACCTTGGAAGCTAAGAAGAAGAAAAAAAATTACTAATAATAATTTATCTCAAGAAGCTTGGGCCAATCTCCTACGCTCCTCGGCGGAGCATCCCATGCCGCAAAGACCACTCCAGTGATGCTTTTCTTCTGCCCTACCACTCACAACAATCTTCAGATGGTCTTCATTGTTCCAGTCGCCATATCCCATGCCCTCTATGTTAGTAGTATGGATATGTTAGGTAAAAAAAGGCTCATTTTGATTTTTGAAAGCCCAATTGTCTAACTCACCTGAGTTTACGTGAATTTTTTTCCAAAAGAACAAGAAAAAAAATTATAGATTGGGAATTTGAGGTCTCTACTCCCTCCCCCAAATGGAATTTTCTATGATTACTTCAACACGAGGGCCTACTTTTCGTAATCCAACCATTTGGGCAGAAGGATCTGTAGTTGGTGAGGTCTGATCGTCCGACGATCTGCAGCGAGGTGGAGGCGTGGAGAGCATTGAGCAGATTCTACCATTCGAAGGTAAGATCTTTGCCCTTTGGGTTGAAGGATTCCATGGGGATTTAAATACCTTAATACTTGTTTTTGTGTGCCCTATTGGTCTTTAACCCTTTCATAAATTCCTCTTTCCATTTACTATAAAATTAAACCTGCTATTCTAGGACTCTGTGATATATGTATTGTATATTATTATATATAATAGTTCTCTACTATAGTAGTTTCAAGCTTTTGGGTATTCTAGGAATCTAGGGTGTGTTCCTATATATATATTTTTAATCTGAAATCCGTCTATTATACAATGGTCAGTGTACATAGTAAATGGTAAACATCTATTATTTTTTAACCTCAGTTCATCATCATCATGCCGCCTCGCTAAACTTACCCTTCTGGATGTCAAAAAAGAAAAAAGAAGCGGAGAGTCAAACAATTAGTGGAATGTCAAAGAGGAGCTATGGATAAGTTTTTTACTATCGACAATCAAACTGGGCATATAGTTGAAAGCATTAAAAATGCAGTGAATCAAGAAGAGGGAAACGAGGATTTGGGGACTGAGGAAGGCAATCTAAATGAGAATAACCAAAATATAAGTAATGAAAATGAAGATGAGGTCCATCTTATTCTAGTAACTCGGATCATTGATATTTAAAGAACCACATTCCACATTAAATCCTAGCTCCGCCACTGACTACAAGAAAAATTTGTAAGTTACGGGTGGTTGTGGGCCATGGAGAAGATTAGGAGACGGGGTGATTGTACGAAAAAAAGGAGGTTTATTATTTGTGAAGCTACGACTATAACGGGACTAAATTGAAATCTGTAAACCCCAATATACAGATGTTCAAAATAAATTTTTATTATTTGTGAAGCTACGACTATAACGGGACTAAATTGAAATCTGTAAACCCCAATTTACAGATGTTCAAAATAAATTTTTTTTTTAAAAAAACATTTACATATATTGGGCAATGGTAATAAACTTATACTCCTAAAACTATGAAACATTTCATGTTCATAATTAGTTTTAATTAACCATTAAGTTTTTTTTTTTTTGTTGCAGTTCGAATACAAGCCCAGTGACGGAGAAAATCACCAGACATGTTGCGTTAAAGGCAGAGTGGAAAATCTGCGAAAAGTCACTTTTAGCAACATCACCAAAAATGAAGAAACGCAACTGATAGTGCTACTATGTTATGAATTTATGATGATGCTAATGCTGTAGCCTTACAACCTGCTGAGATTGGGACAGTGGTCCATAGAAGGGATGAGTTCTTTTGGGAACAGCTTAAGTTGTATTCTAAGAGAGAAGAGTTGCGGAACTAACCCGGAACATGATGCAGAGATCGGGGCTCTCAACGGCTCGGATGCCGCACTACAGGATCTCCAGATCCCATTCTTCTAGGCTTTCTCTAGTTTTGGGTTTTTTCTGACAACATAGGAGTACCATGTTCGATTGGCCATATTCTTTTAGGCTCTCTCTTGTTTAGTTTTTTCCCAACAAAACATACCATTTTTTTTTTTTTATAACTCAGGTATCTAGCCAATGGACCGAAAACTTCAAGACACCAATATCACCATCCTAGAAGTTAAAGCCCCATACCGAACGCAAGAATTGATAGCAAAGGCTTTCCAAGACCTCCGAGGTGACTTACCAACTGCACCAAGCAATCGCTCCTTGGAGTTGCCCAACATTACTTATTGCAACTACTCTTTTGTAAATATATGCAAGGAAAAAGAGGCGGGAAAAGCCGTGCAAAAAAAGAAAAAGAGGCGGGAAAACAATCAGTTACAGAAACTGGAAATCGCAACTCAGGTAAATTATTTTCTGGTACAAAATGAAATCTAAACCATCATTTTTTACGCTTTCCGCACAATCTCCAAGCATTTCCATTCTAATCTAAGTGAAACCACCTGGTATGGAACACTTGAATATGACTTTAAGAAATCTCTCCACGGGGATGTACTCTTTTCTTTGGTGCATTCAAGATTCTCGATCTCAAATCCACCTAGAATACGCCTCCAGTTCTTTCCTCTGCCCCCGTATCGTTCACTATTTTCTTCTTGCTTCGCTATAGTCTGATATAACAACTGTAAATTGAAAGAATAAACAAGTATAAATGCACAAATTTTATCAGATTTAGCTAAATATATATATAAAAAAAACTCTCGCAGTATTAAGAATTACCTCGAGATCTTTGCTACATGAACACGTCGATATAAGAGACAAAGTATCATGGTGGCATAAGAAGAATATACGATCTAAAACTTCTGTAAAAACCCTTGAAGAAATAATAATTCGAGGATTCAGATCCTTCTGGTTATAGAGTGGTGGAAGACTGGAAGAAAGAACTCTCTTAACTTTTCATGAATACTGACATTCTGCAAATGCCATTAGCAAATAAACGTATTAAGCCAGGTCAAAACAAATAATAAATGATAAGTGATACTTTAATGGGGTAAGAACAAAAACAAAAAACAAAAGAAGAAGAACAGAAAAAGAGAGAGAACATTAGAATTAAAAACCTTGGAGCAGAGAACCACCACTCTGAAATTGTAAGAGTAAGGGAAGCTTGTGAGAAAGTCCTTCAGTTTAGTGAACCAACCGATGTCATGACTTGAACGTCTGAATTCCAAGTCAACTTCCCGGAGATGTGAGGTGTTGATGTAATTGAAGCACATGTAGCTTTGATAGCAAGTATATTCAACTGAGAGTAGGTTTGGAGTGTTAATTTCAGTAACCAAGGACTTCTTGCATGCTTTCAGAACTAGATGCTTTAGCTTTTGACTTGAAATCTCGAGTCTTGAGAATCGATCAAGGTACTTCAACTCCAGAAATTCGACATTAGGTGTTACAGACATTAGACTTTGAAACTCCTCCTCTGTCATCGTATGGATGAGTAGTGATAACTTCCGAAGAGACTCACCGCAAGCAACCATGATGATCTTGTATGTAATACCAGATAAATCCAAAAAAAAGTAATCGACGAGATTAGGCACCTCTATCTGCACAATTTTAAGCCCAAGACATTGACTCAGCACGACCTTATTGAGTTGAAGAAGGCTTGAAGGTAGGCAAAGACAATCCAGCCCAGTGCAACGACACGATCATTGATTTAAATCTTACCTTGGTGCTAAATCTATAACAGTGCTAAGGTTGTCAACATGTGATTTAAATCTTACCTTAACTTCTGGAATCATTTTTGGAACTGCGTCGCTGCAATGGGCTGGATTGTCTTTGCCTGCCCTCAAGCCTACTTCAACTCAATAAAGTTGTGCTCTGAGTGATTGCTTTGGGCTTAAAATTGTGCAGATAGAGGTTCCTAATCTCGTCGATTTATTTGTTTGGGATATATATGATATTACATTCCCCAAGATCAACATCGTTGCTTGTGGCCAGTCTCTTCGGAAGTTATCACTACTGATCCTCCGCACGATGACAGAGTAGGAATTTCAAAGTCTAATGTCTGTCACTCCTAATGTCGAGTCCCTGGAGTTAAATTACCCTGACCGATTCTCAAGACTCAAGATTTCAAGTCAAAAGCTAAGGCAACTAGTTCTGAAATCATGCAAGAAGTCGTTGGTTACTGAAATTAACACTCCAAACCTACTCTCAGTTGAACATACGTGCTATCAAAGCTGTCTGTGCTTCAATTACATCAACACCTCACATCTCCGGGAAGTTGACTTGGAATTCGAACTTGCAAGTCATGACATTTGTTGGTTCACTAAACTGAAGGACTTTCTCACAAGCTTTCCTTCCTGTGATAATTTCAGAGTGGTGGTTATCTGCTCCAAGGTGTTTAATTTTAATGTTCTTACTCTTTTTCTTTTCTTCTTCTTCTTTTTTTTTTTAGTTCTTACCTCGTAAAACTATCGGTGATAGTGCATGATTTGTTTTGACCAAGCTTCATACGTTTGTTTGCTAATGCTATTTGCAGAATGTTAGCATTCATGAAAGCCTAAGAGGGTTACTTCTTGCGCCACTCTGTAACTTGAAGGATATGAATCCTCGAATTATTATTTCTTCAAGGGCTTTTACAGAAGTTTTAGATCGTATATTTTTCAGATGCCACCATGATACATTGTCTCTTATATTGACGTGTCCATGTAGCAAAGATCTCGAGGTAATTCTTAATACTGCCAAGAGCTCTTTTATATTTAGCTAAATCTGATAAAATTTGTGCGTTTATACTCGTTTGTTCTTTCGATTTACAGTTGTTATATCAAACTATAGCGGAGCAAGAGGAAAACAGTGAACGTTATGGCAGATAAAAAAACTGGAGGCACATTCTGGATGGATTTGAGATCGAGAATCTTGAATACACCAAAGAAAAGACGACATCCCCATGGAAAGATTTCTTATAGTCATATTCAAGTGTTCCATACCAGGTGGTTGCACTTAGGTTAGAATGGAAAAGCTTGGAGATTGTGAGAAAAGGTGCACGTATGATGTTTTAGATTTCATTTTGTACCAAAAAATAACTTACCAGAGTTACGATTTCCAGTTTGAGTAACTGATTGTTTTCCCACCTCTTTTCCTAGTATTTACGAAAGAGTAGTTGCAATAACTAATAAGTAGGCCTAAGTCGAGCAACTCCAAGGAGCGATTGCTTGGTGCAGTGTATAAGCTACCTCGAAGGTCTTGGAAAGCCTTTGGTCTGGGCCTGGGGTTCCACTTCCACACTTATGTTATCAATTCATGGGTTCGGGTATGTAGCAAATTCAGACTCTACATTAGCCATCACTCTCAGTCTCATTAATGAAGGAGATGTAGCAAATTCCCCTCATGCGGTTCTAATTCAAGAATGCAAAGCGCTGATGACAAGCACCGGGTGCACCCTAAAGCACAATCTCTGTGAAGGAAATCAAGTTGCCGACAAACTTGCCAATCTTGGAGTTGATCAAGAAGACAAATGGGTCTCCCACATTTCGCCACCTGAGGATATCATCCCCCTCCTCGAAGCAGATATGAGGGGTGTGGCTTTTGAGAGATTTTAGTTTGGTTATTTGCTTCCTATGTATCAAAAAAATTCATGGGTTCAGGTATGGGGCTTTTACCTCTAGTTTGCTTGGGCCACCTACCAGTGGACGGTGATATTGGTCTTGAATTTTTTGGTTTGTTGGCCAAATACCGAGGTATTAAAAAAAAAGGTAACGGTGGTTGGGTTTCAAAGTTGAATTGAGATTGCATTGGTGCCATGATACTCTCCTTGGTGGATCCCTGTGTATTGTTTTAACACACAGCCGACAACTTTGTCATCTATCGGTTTACTGGCGAAGTTGACAAAACATAAATTTTCAAATTGACCATTTTCGTATGAGTATGGACTGAATTTGTACAATTCAGCTCTGGTGCTAAAAGAGTTTGTACATGATTTAATTCCAGTATGTTCTTGCTAATCTTCTTGAGGTTGTAGTAGTAATGAGTTGCTGAAGTTATTTTGGTATTTTTGCGTTTCAATTACCTTCCAATTGTTAAAAAACACCGAAAATGGCTGTTCACTTGCTACAAATAATTTTCTATTTTCACTATAACCAATATTTGTAATACAGATTCTACAAGATTTGTTACAATTGTTCTCAAAAACCCTTGAGAATAAGAGGCTAAAGGAATTGAGAACGGGACGGCCACATTTGGCTGATTTTTCCAATTGGACCCCTCCAATTGGCAGACCCCAATTCAAACTGGAGGGGTAGTTCGGTCTTTTCCATCAGTGGCGTCCCTTGTAATTTTGGGATGCATGGAGGGGCAGCTATTAAGTCCTGGGGCGGTGGGATGCGGACGCGTGTTAGTAGAGGGAGAGAATGGGGTAGCGTCTTCTCCAAGACCCTTTTGTTCCTTTCCTATCTCTGCTTTATTTCTATTTCGGATTCCACGTTGCCGTGTTCCATACTGCCTTCCAAAATCCATTCTCAGCTACACGTCTTCTCCTCGTCTCTCTCTCTCTCTCTCTCTCTCCGACTCTACAGATCGATCGAGAAAAAGCCATCTGAAACATCTCTCTCACCAAATCGACGCACGACGACTTTGTTCAATATCTGGCCACAATGACAGCCATAGCCGTGACGCTAAGCCACAAGTCCTGCTCTCTCTCTCTCTCATAAACGCACGCATAGCGCTTCCTCCCCCACCCTCTTTCTCTCTCATCATCACCTGCGGATTTTGATAAATTTGAATGTTGTACATTGGTTTGTTATCATATTACACAAACGCAAATAGGATTCCATGTGTGTTTGCTCCGAATTGTGTTTGGGTTATCTTGGCTGTAAAGCAAATCTCACTCTCGCCTCTATCGAATTTTGGGCGATGGCTTCTCACATGGAATTTCTTCGGACTCTCGGCACGGTAATTCTATTACTCGTTAGCAATTGTGTCGTTTCTTCTTTTGCTTTCGATGTTGCCGAAATCAATTAACAGTTTGTGGGTTGCGTTGGGTTGTTTTATGTTTGGATGACCTCGGATACTATCAATTCGATTGGTTTCTGTTATACGTTTGGAATCAGGGATTATGGTCTCATATACGCCCCTGATTCTTATAGAGAAACAGATTAGTTAGGGTTTTTTTTTCCAATTTGGATGGTGGGTTGCTCACATTACCATGATGCTAAATTAAACTTGTTTCTTTGTTTGTTGACATGTGTGCAAGGGCTGGGAAAAAACGGTCTACAACTGTAGTTTGCAGTTCTTTGTGGCAGGTTTCCTCACCAAACAGGTTCTAGGGCCATCTTGATCATTGACCAGTTGTAGTTTTCCCGGTACGTGACACCACTTTGTAGCAAATAATCTTTCATATCAGTCTCATTTGAACTCTGAACACTTCAACTCGCTGAGGTCCGAGTCTGAATTCAAAAACATTAATTATTGACAACTTTTTTGTTTGCAAATGAGTTGAAGGAGCCTGATCTTGATCTATAAAATTGTAGTGTATGGACACTGGAACTCTAGGTGTGGCTGAATTCCTTGAATTATGCTTGTAAAGCCTTCCTATTTTAGATTGTTCGAGTAATTTGTACCATGTATTAATTTTCAAGGAAGGAAAACCCGAGGGACTGAGTACTTCTGAGATGCGTGATAAACTAGAACATGCTATCACACATGCTGAAAATACAAAGGAGAAAGCATTTGAAAAGTCAGTGAGTCGGTGGAAGGCCAAAGAAGATGCCATGGAGGCTTGATGCAAGGTAAGTTTTGCATTGCACACATTCGATGCTCTTTTCTCAACTAAAATGTACTGAGCTATTATAGTCATAGTGAAATGTGCATAGATTTGCAAATACAGTATTTTGAACTGCTGACTTTCTATAGCTAATTTGCACATGAACCTGAATAACAATTAATGAGCCACAAAAAACAATTACAGAAATGACTATTTTAATTATGAAAGCATGAATTTTGTAACATATGCTTTAGATGCTGACATTTTATTATGCAAGTGCCTTGTTACAGGCTGAAGATTTAGAGAGTTTGTGCATGAAGGAGATGAAGGAGAGAAAAGAAATGGAGGAAGTCCTGGCCGGACAAAAAAAAGATTTAGAAAGTACGAAGAATCTATATGATCAGTACACAAAAGAGCTCCAAATGGTCCATGACCAAAAGCAAGTGCTAGAGAGCAAGCTCTTGGAGTCATGTTCTGTGGAGGATGAGTTAGAAGAGAAGATTCTTGAAGCTGTAAACCTCTTGATGACTTTCAAGGAAAAACGAGATAAGCTACAGATCGAGCATGATAAAGTAATTAGCAAAATTAATGGACTTAGGATATTGGTGAAAAAGATCCCTGAGGCACTAATCACCTACAATTTGGTCCTCCCTCTATCATACATAAAGGCATGGGTCTTGAAGTTATATACATCCATGCTATATAAGACGATACCAGAGTTCAGCTATGTACGACAACTCCATGCTATTTATGAGGAGGCTCCTTAAAACTGGACAATTTGATCCGGCAAGGGTCTTTGTTCTCTTTCTTCATCACTAATTGTTAAAGTTACGTGTTCGTAACATGGGGAAATTTCTGGAGCTAATATTTACAGATTCTTTCCTTTTTGAAGGGTGGTTCTGATAGAAGATATTTGGAATGGGCCTAAACTAGCTGGAGCTTCTGTCTTTCTCCGATATTGAGTTGTGGTGGGTAGAATATAATATGCTCAAGTTCCCACCATCTCTTCTAGCTGTTACATCACTCTTAATTGCTCAGTTTGCTCTCTGTGGGTACAAGAAAGGCGTAAGAGGCATACTAACTACACAGAAGATCAACTAATGTAAGTGCCCCCTGTCTGCATTCCTTTTGTCAAGAACGTTAGTAGTATTTGTTTAAGTGGTTTCTCTCTAAAAGCATTGCGTGAATTGTGAACAGAGTATTAAGACAAACCAATATTTTAGCGGAGCCTTGCTCATCTCTATGGTGCTTTCTTTTTTTTTTTGGTAAATCGGAAATTCGAATATCTCTTTTACATACTTTCAGGTGTTCCATTTGTCTTGTCATGATCCTAATTTTTTGATAATTCTTTTCTGATTGATTTACTGTTTTAGTTTTCCTTTTGTTTTGAAATTTCAGATCGTTTGGTTTCGAATTTTATTTTTCACATGGTTCATAGAAGTTGTTATGAAAACTAATAAGTTCCAGTAACAATGAGAAGGAAAAAAATCCATAAAACTGAACCATGCACCAGGGAAAGTGAGAAAAAAAAGAAAAAGTATGGCTTGTTGAGAGGGTTATTTTAATAGAGCTCTATCCTATGCATCAAGTTTAATCCTCTCTATAGCTGCCATAATTACCAGTAGGTTCATGAATCTTAAGGAACAAATTCGATCTTTTGTGATATGCTTTATATTTTGGCCAGCCTTGGTGTTTTGATACTTTTCCTTGCTTTATATTGTATTTGATTTGTTTGAACAATTCATCATACCCATGCCATTTGTATTTGGGCTTCTTTCTTGATAAAAAAATATAAAGCTTACCACATAAGATCTAAAATTAAGTAGGCTTTAATGTGCCATGGATCAGATTATTGCTGTTGTTTCTTTGGTGGAAGGATCAGATTATTGCTACATGCTTTCTGGTTAGGATTGTAAAGCTTTGCAGCTTTTCTATTGTGGCGTTATGTAAAATTGTGGTTGTTTATTTAGGAATCTCATAAGAGTGGGAAACCTGAAGACTTCTGTTGTGGCATCAATTCAGTTGGTATTGTAGAATAGGTTCAGTCATGACCATTTTGTTTCCTTGGGCATTTCTACACATTTAACAACTGCACAAAAACTGGAAAGTAATTTAATCATGTTATGCTGATCCAATTGTCTGTTTAGTTTGGAGCGATGTTGCCATCGTATTTGCGGGCTATCCTTGTGTTTGCTTACACATTAGAAGTTCAAGTCATTTGTAATGCTTAGTAACACTTTGTTTGATTGATGACATTCCTAAAGCAAATCTTTTGGCTGGTACCAACTTTACTAACACTTTGTTACCGATTAAACCAACCAATTAATGGTTGGTATTGTGCTGCGGTTGTATTGTTCTACTTTATTCTGTTTCATTAATTCTTTTTAAACAATTGGGTCTTCACTAAATTAATTTATTTTACACAGGTTTGTTTGAGAGGACAGGTTTGGAATGAAGGAAAATACTTTGCTTTGCGTATTGAGTAGCCGGTTGTTCTTGGGAGAAGCTCACAATCTGAACCATTTAATGTACAAACTTTCTTAAGCAGTAAATTTGTTATAAATGCCCTGTTCATCAGATTTTTGTGCAAAACAAAATGCCTGCAACTCTAGATATTGATCGGCTTGGTTTGTGATAATCATATCTCCAAAGGCCTTAGCTTGTCACATGACATTCAAGTAGTGTATTTGATGCGCTAAAAGAACTCGAATCTGCTATTGAATAATGTTCCAAAAAGGTAAGTATGATGAATTGTGGTATTTCATCTTAGCAGCAACTTAAGCATACCGCAATTGAAACGTATCAGAAAATACTTTTGCACATTCTCAATTTATATGTAATGTGAGAAAGATGGTTATCAAGAGAGAATTTTGCTCAATCTCAACTTCTTACACATGTTTTCTCAGTAATTTATGTAGGGCTGAAAATGCGTGTAAATAGAAACACAAATTTTAAAAATCACGGGTTACACCGATCGTGCGAAGCACGAGGGTAACTCACCTAGTCTACTATATAGGGCAAGAGGGTGCTATAAAACAAAAAGTTAATAATTACTTGAAAAACCAATTTGCAAGTAGAAGGGAGGCGGGAAAAAAAAAATCTATATTGAATACAAAAAATATTATAGATTCAAAGAGATAGACAATTTTTTGATACGTCAATGAAAGGAAACAAACACAACAAATTGGGAAGGAAACAGACAAAAACAGATTGGGACGGAGGGAGTGGTATATAGACTATAGTGGTGTCGTAATTGGATTGGCCCAATTAAAGTATTTCTATAATATTTGGTCGTCTGGTTAAGTTTTCTACTTGGGCTCAGTTGAATAGGCACTTTTTCATCTGTGATGTTAAATGGGCTTACTAAAAGGAGCTTACCCATACAATTTTGAGTTGGCCCAAGAGTTGGTTTTCCTGGTAAGTGGTAAGCAGTATTTGGAAAAGGTGCCCATTCAACTGCCTGATTTGGCTAAATTGAAAAAACTGGTTTTTTGGGTTTATTCTTATTCAATTTTTTTTTGGATTTGTTAGATTTCGATCGATTTTTTGTGGTTTCTTGGCTTGTCTCGACGAAAAATAATTCAAAAAACCGATTTTTTGCCATAATTTTTCGTCTTTATTCACAAATTTTTAAGTTTGGTTAATAATTTTATACTTTTAAGATTCCTCTCGTCGAGACAAGCCAAGAAATCACAAAAAATCGACCGAAAACTAACAAATGCAAACAAAATTTGAATAAGCACAAAACCAAAAAACCAATTTTTTGGATTTAGCCAAAGGAGCCCGAGTAGGAAGGGGCAGACAAAGGTGTTTTATTTTAGAAAAATTCTAAAATTAGCCTAGTGGGTTGTCTTTAAGGTTTAAAAATGTGTATTGACATATGTGAAAAATATATAAAAAAGTAGAAAAAAACCACTGGAGTATGAGTTTTTTAATCTTCTTCTTGCTTTATTGTCAACTTAGTGGACTATTAATAGAAAGACCCTATTTTTTTTAATGATGATAAGACAATTTTATTATTTAATGATGCGGAAACCTTGTCTAAGAATTTGGGTACCTATTGAGCATACCTTCAAAATGAGGTTCATCTCGAGTCGAAAAATTAAATCCCTCATGACATAGAGCCTAATGTGTAAAACGTTCTTTCAAAACACTAAAGTCAGTTGGATACGTTAATTGGATGATCAGATAATTGAATAATATTTTCCTTAAAGTGTAATCCCAAAATCATATTTGTAATTTATTACGTCAACAATAAATGTATTTCTGTCACTGAGTTAACGATGTCCGATTTAACTAGATCTTTTACATGAATATACAACTGCATTGAGCTCTATAACATTAATAACTCAGATTGAACTATTAAAATCGAAAGGAGCCCTATTTTGCACCCCTGTTCCCTTATTATAAACCCTATGAGAAAGACATCTCTACCAAAGTAACAAAATGCGTGCGTGTGAGCATGAGCAGGAAATCGTTTACGTATAACATTTCAAACTACTAGAACTCGTGAAAGCGACGAAAGAGAGCGATAATATAGAGTGAACTTGAGAACGAGAACGTACGGCCATGTTCGGCAAGGTTTTCAAGAACCCAGTTTTCTACTTTTCGGAAAAGTGGACCCACATGGCAGATGCCATGTTCTTCTGCGAAATAGGTCCGTGGAGTCCACTTCAAAGACCCATAACCTTGCCGAACGCAACCTACAGCGAGGCTCGAGAGCAAAGTATGAGGTAGAGAACGAAAGAGGGCCTAGTTATGCACACGTGCTTGTACCCAGAAGAAAAAAGAGCAGAGGGAGGAGAATATATGCCTGAGACTCTGTATACACCCAAATAAGAGAGAGGGGCCTACTGAGGTATTGTGCTCCTCACCGCACAGGCAACTTCTACCGACCCACTTACGCTGCTTGCGTTGGCCACAGTCTTCAACTCAACTTATCATCAATCATCACCACTAAAAGTCGCAAAAATAAAAAATAAAAAATAAAAATGAAAATTCTACCGCCATCCCGATGGACAGACTTAGGGCTGCAAATGAACCGAGCAGCTCATGGCTCGGCTCGATAAGTAAACGAGACGAGCTCGAGCTCAATTTCCAAGCTCGTTTAGTTAACGAGCTCGCTAAAGCTCGGCTCGACTCGCAAAAGCTCGGTTCGTTAAGCAAATTATCCTGACTCGGCTCGATAAAGGCTTGACTCGTTTATGACCGAGCTGAGTTCAAGTTCAATTTTTCGGCTCCTTTACTTAACGAGCCGAGCTCGAACAGTACAAAACACAGCTCGGCTCGGCTCATTTGCACTCCTAGACGTTTAAAAAGTGAGAATTTTTTCATGGAAGCATTAACTTTTTCGTGTAAGGTTTTTAAAAAAGTGAAACTGTAGCGCGCAAAAGTAGACTGACGATAGAAGGATTGAGATATAAATCATGCAATTGAAGCTTAATTGTTAGATTAGTAGCCGAGGAAACATTTTACCTTAAAACCAACAGGATTAGGATTTAAGATGGGAAAATGATGTGCTGAAAATTTATAAGCCAAGTTATCCGGATTAAACACAATTCTCCATAATCCTGTGATTTTTCCTCGAACGGACCAAAATATTATTGTACTTATTCAACGTACTAGGTCTTCAATTTACACGATTACCCGACTCACCATCATACTATAGAAATAAAAACGAAGATTAATTGATTCGAAATACGAGCTTCGTTCATCAAATAAACCGTTTGAATTACAACTTCTTCAATCGAGTTTGAAATCAAGATAACCAAGTCCGGCTCAAAATTTATCAAAGTAGAATTCGTTTGAGATCGGCTCGACTAGACCCCGTTATAGGCTTACAGCCCATAACACATTATGCAGCACGAAAGTTTTTTTTTTTTTTTTGTGTGTGCATGTCGACTGTCGACAGTACTAAAAGTTCAACTTTTTCAAATCCTTTTCTCAAACCTTTCTACAGCCGAAAATCTTGAAAACTTTTGCAAGAAGCCCAAAAAGTTATTGGAATAAAAAAGGAAAGATATTTTCTGGCTCCTTCCTACAACCTCAAAACCACTGACCACCTAAGAATCGATGCCGACAGTCTTTATACATAGATACAACATCTCTATATAAGAGTATATATGTATAGAGGCCCGATCAAGTCCGGGAGTCCCGAATCCGGGACTCCACCTTCCCGATATTTTTTTGATGATCCGAACCGTCCAATGTGTTCAAAAGGTGTTTTCCAAGGTCCACGCGGGAAATCTTCAAAAAAAAATACCGGGAAGGGCTTGATCCAAGCATTTTTCCGCAAAACTGTAAATGTACATTTTTTGCGAAAAAATGCTTGGATCAAGCCCTTCCGGGTATTTTTTTTTGAAGATTTCCCGCGTGGACTTTGGAAAACACCTTTTAAACACATTGGACGGTTCGGATTTTCCAAAAACATTTTCTAAATGCTTCAAAACGCTTCAATCCGGAATTTCCGGGATCCTTGACAGGATAATTCGTGTATATGTATATATATATATATATATATACACACTCTCTCCATCCCAAAATATTTGTTCGATTTGCAAGATGAGGAGTTGAAAAATAAGAAAAAAGTCAAACATTTTTCATAAGGAAAAGATATCATGTAAATTAGTAGTATTGATTTTTTAAATTTTATTGAAAATATTACATTATTTTTAGGTTCTCATTTTGTAAACCATACAAACATTTGGAAATGGAGGGAGTATTAACAGTATTATATATGTATGATTTTTATTTTAAGAGCAAAAACTTCAATGGATAAATAATAGTTTAATTATGAGAATGAAGACAAAATTAAAAAAGCCACGGAGGAAGAGAAAATCTTGCATTAGCTGTATACAAAAGGAGATTATCTTTTTTAAAGATGATCCACAAAAAGGGGGTTTGCACCGAGCAAATCCCCGCCGTCCATCCCGAGATCCAACGGCCCGGACCTATGCACTCTCTCTCTCTCTCCTCTCATTAAAAGCATCTTCGGATTAAAAAAAAGGAGCAAAATCTACACATTATCTAAGCCATTAGATCTCGGGATGGACGGTGGGGATTTGCTCAGTGCATGCAAACCCCCTCTTTGCGGATCATCCGTAAAAAAGATAATCTCATCCAAAAAATGCTGCCTATTGAATCCGGCATGGAAGATGACGAAACCCTCTTTGCTAGGCAGTGGGCTTGGTAAAAATCTTTGCGTTGCAGCTTCGAAATCTTACAAAAAGAGATCTTGGAATTCTCCTTATTAAGGCTGCGCAACAAAAACATATATGCATAGTGACTCTCAATTTTCCCTCCAACCTGCATCTCAGCATTGAAAAAATCAGTGAGAATATAAACATCATGATTAAGAGACAAATTATGAGAATATATGTATGCTCCTATCTCTAACACCATAAGATTTTGGATGGGTTCATGATTAACAATCTAATTTGGCATCATAACAGTTAATAGATCGTGTGTGCAAACCTCACTGCCTACATAATTATTAAAATTTACGCGTGTTAATTTAGCTGGCTTATAAAGAAGAGTCTGGCTACACGCGACGAGGCATGTTGAGAATATAAATAATAAAGTTGTTAAAGTCTTCTACTGATCATATAGACATAATCATGGAGCCTAAACTTGGGATCATTAATCTGGGCCTAGAGAAATTATTGGTACATAATCAAGTCCAATATTAGGGGCGTAGAGTTCTTGCCGTGCACCATATGCACAACATCGTGTGGTACCGAGGTATGTATATACCTTAATTGAACACCCTCAAGCCTTTTTAGTGTAAAATTACGTACTCTAATTGCAATAGTAAATGGGACCACTCTGAAATTGTAAACAATGAATTGTAGTAAATGGGACCACTCTGAAATTGTAAACAATGAAAAGGTTGCCTTTCCTAATCAAAAGGACCACTGATAAGTGAATTAACCTAGAAACTAATTGAGATTTTAAAGATAACTGTTGGAAGGAACTTCAATAATTTAATTAGTGAGATTAATCTGATCATATGAACGAAAATGCTATTACATCTATATTATGCCAATTGGATAGCTGCGGTTTATGTGTGCGTGTATATATATATATAATCCAGAAAAAAAATTACCCTACATAAGAAAACTATATTCTTATTGGCTAGGCGTGGTTTCCGAATTCCGATACACTTTTCTAGGAAATATATTAATTAGTGCCCCAGTCACGTGTTGTCCCATGCCCATTTTCTTTCACACATGCATTGATGTGGAGTCTACGAACAAATTTTTATTTTACTTGTAAATGTGTAGCGAGAAAGAACGTAGAGTAACACGTGAAAGTGACCGAGAGGTGTGCATAATTCTCCTTTAATTTATAGTACTCATGTGGCCAGTGACAGGTTCCTTCACATCCCTATACAGTGTAAAATGTCAAAATCAATCAATTACGTAACCGCATTTTGCCAATAAATTGATAACATTGGCAGCTTAACTCATTGGAGTGCTAGGACCGCATTGATTTGACTAATTATTTAATTATATGTTGTTTCAAGTTTATCTGCAAATGATATATGAATTTTATGATATAAACTGTTTTGGATCACTAACACCATACATTTACGTGAAGTCCATACATTTAGTCAAGGGTCCCAAAAGAATGTGCGGTGTTAAGTGTCCTGACACACTACAAAATTATAACCGAAAAATAGGTTTGTCTATAAAGTAATGTTATGGTCTATACCGAGTTTTGTTTCCGTTTTTAATTGGACTCTCTGCAAATGAGTAGTGGGATGTGTTCCACTAAGAAAAACCAGTTTTTTTTCAAAAATCAAGACATGTCACAACACATCACATAAAAAATTGTGAAAAACTAGTTTATTATAAAAACTGTCGTAGTGGAAGTACCTTTTAAGTCTCGAGATTATTCAAGTTGCTCGTAATTTTTTAATGGCCCTAAGGCATCATTGAGCACGAACCTGAATCACACATTTGCAGGTTCGTGCGTGCCTTAGGACATGGGAAAAATTAGTCACACCTGAGTTACAATAAACAAAGATAATGCTGTTTTTTACCCGACAAAAACTGTACAATTCTGTTAATTGGAAAGCCAAATCCAACAAAGTCAACCATAATTACATTATGCAGGCGTATTATACATTGACTAATCCACCACGACTCACCATAATAAACTATATGGTATAAAATTAATAAAAAACCATATCACAGTTCAATACTAGTAGTACTATATTATAGTATCACTTTTTGATGTACGTAAAAATTTATGAACCCGAAAATGTTTACTTCGAAAAGCTCCAATTATTACTTTGGTAATTCTAAGGTCAACTTCCCGAATTAAATTGCACGTGTGATGGCACAAACATAAAGTTAACTGTAGAATTGCTTAATACAACAGCTTATGATTTCTTAACACCCCCAAGAAATAACTTTGGATTCTTGTTGGCTGTGTTCACATAGGTCACATTATTCGTGCAAATTTGTTCGCCCTCACCTAACGAGGGTGAACAAAACCCTTACTCTGATTAGTGAAAAAAATGTTAGGTCCACGGAATCACATTACTTTTTGGTAAATATGACATTATTTTGTGGTAGACCCCATCACTTTTTGATAAGTATGACATCAATTGTAGTGGACTCCACACCCTTTCCACCAATCAGAGTGAGAGTTTTGTTGTGAGGGTGAACAAATTTGCACTCATTCTTTTATGGGACTCTCACTCCTCTTTCAATTCTTACTCTCGTAAATTTTAATTAATCCGTTTCTTCTTTTAAGCGTAGCGCTTCGTAATTCCAATTTATTAAGAAAAAATTTAATTTCTTAAGAAAATATCATCATTATACCTTAAACTGTCATGATATCTAATAGTTAATTTATATATTTTTCGCAGATGAGAATTGGAGAGTAAAATTGATGGCGTTGTCGCACCTAATAAATTAAATGGTCCTTTTTATCAATTTTTTTTGGTTCTCTGGATGCATGCACGAATGCCTTGCAAAATAAAGATGATTAATTAATAATAAGTACCTAATTAGAATGTGGATTCACGAAAAAGTACGATATTTATTAAAATTTTATCCTTTTATATTTAATTTAAAATATTGTTGAATAAATATGGTCCCGATAGATTCGAGGTTTCTCAATTTCCAACCATATTTATTAATGGGGCCTAATTTTCAGGTTAAGTTGCTGTCCATTAGCTGTTCTAATGGCACTGCTGAAAATGAAGTCCAGTTTGAGGTTTAAGGGAAGAGGTTAATGGATAAAAAATTGACAAAGACAGAATTGATAAAGAAAGAATGGTATGCATGGGGTCTTATGCTTTGATCTCCTTCTCATAGCTGTTGTAGGATGTAAAAAGTTTTCACAAAACTGAATTAAGTGGTGTTTTGGCTTAAAAAGCCAACTTAATTTTTTTTTTGTCTTTATTTGATTTTTTTTTTTGCGTTTGTTAGTTTTGCATCGATCTTTTGAGTATTATTGGTTTGTCTCGGCTAGAGGAATCCAAAAAAGTAAAAGAATATGACTAGAACTCTTAATTTTTTGAATAAGATCGAAAAAAGTGTAAAAATGTGTCTTTTTTTACTTATTTTTGTCTTTATTAAAAAAAATTATGATTTGATCATAATTTTTTACTTTTTTTATTCCTCTCACTGAGACTAACCAATAATACACAAAAAGTTGATGCAAAACTAAAAAATACGAAAAAATCAAATAAATAACGAAAAAAATAAGCTAGCTAACTTTTTAGGCCAAAACACACCCAAACTAAAAACTGACTTATTGTGTTTTATGAGACATATCACTCCCTCACAATACATCAATTATAAAACCAACTTAAGTCCGTTCCACTGACTTATTGAGTTTAAATCAGTTTGTAGAACGAAATGCATTTCAGGTAATATGGACTAACACTACTTAGAAATACACCGAATTGTAATCCCTTTTTTGAGTTAAATATAATTTGATCAACTACGGATTGATATCGGATCAATATAATTTTTGACGTAATTAAGCTTCTCCGCATTATTCACATTGTCAAAATAAGCAATCAATATATATATATATATAATTTTTAGGACATGCAAGAAGTGTATAGTTTTTTTTTGAACAGGAAGACATTTCCATTAATAAAGCCCGAGGCACGTACAAAGGACTCCGTTCAAAATACACTGAAAAAAATCTAATGACAACAACCCAGATAACAAAGCGGAAGAATAAGGAAGCCATCTCAAACGGCCTGACACGAGCCTTGCTCTCTAACACATATTGAAAACGCATCACAAGTTGAGTGCGAAATCAAACCGAAACAAGGTCGGGATTAGTGTGAGTCGAGGGAGAAAGAGAGTAACATTTTACGGGTCGTATAGACCTCAAACAGATTAACAGTAATCAAGCATCGACAGAGCTAAACCGAGCTACATGGCCACGACGAGACCCAAAGCCCCTCAGCAGACCAAACGCAGAACCAAAATAAACAAACAAAAAACAACTAAAAGCAACTATTCACAACCCAAAAACACGGATCCACCCGGAGCGCCCATCACTGAGTTGAACCGGGACAGGTCGAAGTGCACTGAGTTGAGAGTGAGTTGCTTATTACCACCACCATCCCACCAGATTTGGAAAAACCAGATCGGTAACAACCAGACTGAAAGGCAGCCGGTAGCAAAGCACGAAAGCACAAAAAACCCCTTCTCTGCCTCCTCCTTATTTGACCCACCACCAGCCGACACCCACCCCAACATCACCTGCAGCCTCCATTTCGCCGGACTGAAACCCGGAGTCGCGTATCTACCCCACGGCGCAGAGGCGCTAAATCCGGGTCTCTGAGATCAGAAAAACGCAGACAAGAAGGAGGATGAGGGGAGATGAAACATACCAATGAAGGGGAAGAGAGGGAGGAGGGAGGAGAAGAGGAGGAGTGAGGGGGGAGGGGCTGCAAAGAGGCAGCAGCCCCCACCCCAGGAAGAAGAAAATTAGGGCCGGCTGTTTTCTAGAGAGAGAGAGGGAAGAACCTTGGTTTTTGGACCTCAAGAAGTGTATAGTTGAACGGGTAAGTCTGGGTACGCAGAACTGACTCCAAATTGGAAAATCAACAGCCCGGATTCATTTGGAATGAATCTGGGCCATTGATTTTCAAATCGAATAATTCTGGATACCCTTTCTGGGTACGTAGCAGTGCTCGACATCATATCTTGTTACGGTGAGACTCGTGTTCAATCTTGATTGGCTGTCGCTGGCCCACACATGTCACCTACCAATCAGTGCCAAACACCACAATGATGTAAAAAGCCAGTAGGATCTTACGATTAAGGTGATGATTTTCTCCTCAAATCAAAATCCTTTACCAAATGATTAGTGAAGGTGTTCCATTAAAACTTCGTTTTTTTTTTTGGCTTTTTTGGCTACCCTCTGTCCCAAAATAATAATCTCTTTTGGGACTTCGTGCCCTTTCAATTGCTCATATCCGTTAATTTATAATAATTTTTATGATTTTGAAAATTTTGTATAATAGAACTAATTAAAATCTATCAAACAAGAATGATAATGCATATTTTTTTATGTTCATATTAAAAGATACAAGCAATTGAAAATGGAACGCAGTTCCAAAATGAACTATCATTTTGGCATGGAGGGAGTATAAGGAGAATGATCTGTCTCGTAAAACGTGGAAAACCCAAAAAAAAAAACTCAACAATTGGAAGGGGGCCTTGATTTCCAACAATAATGTATAGTCCTCTCAATTTGGGCTCATGAACCTCTGGAATGAGTGAGCCATGCACATGACATAGAGATAGATTGTCAGTATGTATCAACGTACATATATAGTACTATATATCAATTGGAATCAATTGGACCATAACTGTTCTATGTTTCCCAAAGGAATTTATTGGTGCATTTTAACCTCTTTTTTTTATGAGAATATATTTATAACTATATTTTCAGTGACATTTCTCGAGATACATGGAGCTTCTTTGTGTAGAGGGCTTAAACCTTGATGGGTCCATATGCATTATTTGACTAACCAAGTTGAAATTATTTGAAGAGTAAAGTTGTAAGACATAGACTCGAACGTACGGATGGGTTATGATTCATGCGGCCTCTACGTGATACACGCGAGATTTGTTGGGATTTTTGTGAATGAAACCCGGGGCACTCGGAGGGTCTCCCGAGGCAACCGAGCCCACCCCACGGATTCATAATGCCTACGTAACTCCCCTCATGAAAGAGAAGATAATGTCAGCATTATTTCGGATTTATTGGGAGCATTATTTCGGATTCAAGGCTGGGGTTACATTCTGAAATGAATTGCAGAATTCATTTGGCTAATTCAATTTCGTCATTGAATGGGAGGCTCCTCATTTATCCCGTATTCATGTCTTCAGCTCCTCCAATCAGCTATAAATTGAGAGCTCTGCCTTTGGTTTCAACACAACAATTTCGTGTATCACTTCATATTCCAGAAAGTATTTTGAGAGAGAGAGGCAGACAAGAGTTTCAGTTCGCCAAGGCTTCCAGCGGCGGTGTTCCGGTGGTTGTGGTTCTAGCCGTTTCATCCTGGGACGAAGACGCCGGTGCATCCTACAACACCCACGGTAGGCGGCGAATCTTTGTTAAGGAGACTGTGGTATCACAGGACTCGGCTCGTGTTTCCAATCTACTGTTTGTATCTCTAAAATTTCATTCTGTAATTTCCAGTTTATGTAAACTTATTGTATTCTGTTATTGTTATGATTTTATCAATGGATTTGTTATTTGGAATCGACGATTGCCACTGTAATTTTTTCCAACAAGATTTTCAAACGTCGGGTGACAGCTGCAAAATACATTTGTGTCAGGATATCTGTGCCCAAATCATTTACGCTATTCGGATGTACGTGTTGTCAAAATCAGTTAGCCTTTTCAAAGGCATAATTGATTGATTTTTACCTCAACTGTCAACTTGCTTGTATATAGATCAAACTCTTTGCTTGGCCTGTTTTTATTAATACTTTGCCATTCTATGTCAAATGATCGATCCTAACATGATAGGCAGAGTCAAATTATTCAATGGTCACTTTTATAGGAAAATATATTCAATGAAGCCTTATATATTACAGTAATTTGTTGATTGAAATGGTCAAATGTATATATTCGTTATTCAGCTTAGGAAGATTAACAAATGAGTTTAGGAATGTCTTGAGATTTGTATCTCCATTTGACAAATCATCAAATGCTTGACTAGGATATATAATAGAAATGAACTTAAAAAGAAATTTCAACTATCCAACAAAAAGGGGTATAGGAGAATCCTATAGTACACCTCTCCAAACATTTTGGTATGGTTATAAAAAAAATGAAGTTAAAAGATGAAGTTAATCAACAACTTAGCCATCGGGGGATTTGCCTTCCCTGATGAGGATGCTCTAAATATTAATTTCGGGACAGCATAGTACTCACTCCCTCTTATCATAACGAAATTTTTTTGGGTGGTCATCACCCATGCAATAACACTCAATCAATCATTGAAGAGGACAGAACCCATTCAAATTGTCATTCATTTTTTAATAATGAGAAGTGTCATTTTGCTATAAAAAAAAAAAATAGCAACGTTGCCATAAAATTTGACATTTTAAGGGAATTTTTTTTTTCATTTGCTAAATTTGAGAAAAAAAAATTGACAACCAGTTTGGCATCCAATTTGCCATTTGTTTTGCCATTTTGAGAAATGACAATAATTAATTTCTTAGTTATAGCAACCGGTGTGGTTGCTCTAAGTGTGCCTAAAACAAGTTAATGATTTCACTTTATTATAAATGCACTATAAATTTAAGTGTATCTTTTAGTGCTTGTGGTGTGTGTATTTTTAAGCACCAATTGAAATTTTAATAGTGTATTCATAAGAAAGTGGGGTGCAAAAAACCCTTTTCCAAAAGAATATCATGATTAAATTTTTCAGGAATACGGAACAAGTCTCTAGTGGACAGTTAATTCATACGGGACTATGATCCTTCCAAAGTTAGTCAAAGTCCACGTAAACTAACTAGGCAAGACATCATTGAGTTATCCAAATACCACTCCGCTCAATTCGATGCACATTGGTCTACATGCATCTAATGTAATTGTGTCTGGAGTTGTGTTTAAAGGTGTGCGTGGAGTTCTAAATGGAGTTAGGGTTTTTTTATTTCGGAAGGAGGGTGGAGATAGGACAGTTCTAAAAAATACAAATACAAGATAGAGACAGAGAGAGTGCAATAATATTATTAAGAATTTGGTTAACAAGAAAGGTATGCAATTTAGCCCTTCTAAAATTATGAGACAGCCTTGTTCGTTTTGGGTTTCAAGACCCGAGTTTCTCAATTATTATCCAATCATTACCCCTATTTTCAAATATTATTTTCATTTTTCTCTCTATCTCTTTTTAATCATTAACCCATATTCTTAATTAGTATCTCTATTTCTCTCTCAAATCATTACCAAAATCCAAAACTCAAACCAAACACAACCCAAAAAAAGGTCATGAAGGGCTCCAAATGAAAACCAAAGCGCACACAAAAAAAAAAAAAAAAAAAGGGGAAGGACCAAAATAAAAATTAATAAAGCTGGCACAGTGAATATTAATGTTGCCACAAAAAGGACTCAAAACTTCCAGAAATTACACTCTCTGCCATCGTCGAAACCTGATCAGATGCTGGGAAATACCCACAGTAATAATCATCGTGCAACCACTGCGGAGGATAAACCCACCCACCGTCCGCGTCAACCGAGTCAACAAGCAAGAACTCGGACGAGTCGTAACTCTCTTCCAAACGCGGCAACTTCACTATCTCACTCAGCTCGTCTGGATGCTCCTCTCCAGATGACGACGACGACGACGTCGTCTCGGCAGGGCTGAGGTGGACCATCGAGGCGGCCTTGGCAGCCGCCGCCTGCACGTCACGTGGCGAGCACGTGGCGGGTCGGGGCAGGAACTGGGCCAGTTCGGGGAAGTTGAGTATGGCCGATTTTCCCTTCACGGATAGGGCCGCTACGTCGTGGGCCCGGGCCGCCATTTCAGGCGTCGAGAAGGTCCCGAGCCAGATTCTGGACTTCTTCCTGGGCTCGCGGATTTCGGAGACCCATTTACCCCATGCCCGCTTTCGTACCCCTCTGTAGACCGGGTGTTTGCTCTCTCTGATACTCTTGGGCCGGTTCTCGATCGGGTCCTCTGAGTTGAGTTTATCGGTTGGGCTCGACGGCGAGGGTGAGGTGAGTGAGGATGAGTTGCTACTTGAATCGGTCTCCGAGTTTGGTGGCTCATTCATTGTGTCTTTTCTTTCTAACGGTAACTGACACTGGCTGGAGTTAATGCCCCCAATGAGGTGGCTCGGCTCTTGCTAGAGAGAGAAACAGATAAGATAAGGTGCCCTAAATTCGGTAAGCGACGCAGGGCTAAATCTCAATAAATCGTCACAGTATTGTGTGAGAAGTGTGTCGTGCGATATAGTTAGAGAGAAGGTGGGTGAGAGATCATCAAATCAAGGATGGTTTGTGAGAGTAGTGTGTAGTGTGATATAGGGGTGTGATATATATACTACTACATTGTAGAGAGAGAGAGAGAGAGAGAGGGAGGAGGAGAGAGAGAGAGAATGAGGGGCAAGGGAATTGACCACTGGTAAAGGCGACCGACCTGGGCCAGAGTCCTAGACCCATGATTTTTAATGACATAGCCCACAGACAGAGGAGAGGGAGAAGGAAGTGAGAGAAAGTAAGCAATGCCTTTTAGGCGTTTTCGAGAGAGAGAAAGTAAGCAAATGTTATCAAACGGACACTAGGGACTAGGGTTATACTCCTTCCACGAGGGCCCTCCGATCGTATTTTAAACAACTCGGATGCGTTCGGTAATTTTAATTTAATTTTGATTTATTTTTATCATTAAAAAATCAAAACACATTTGGGCTGTTCAAAACACAATCGGACGACCGAAGAATGCATATCACAGTGCAATGCACCCGACCCCGGATACCCCCATTTAATAGTCTTTTAGAAATTCCAAATAAATAAGAGAACACAATCATTACACTTTTAAAAATTGATTTTTCTCATTTTACCCTTCAATCATTACCTTTGTTTTACTTTTTAGTATGGGTAATTTTAAAATGGAAGGGTAAAAGAGAAAAGTCATTATCTATTACGCATTTAGTTTTGAAGTGGAACAATTTTTTTTGAGATGGAAAAGAGTGCTAACTGGGACCATAGAATGGGAACGGAGGTAGTATTTATTTTTCATCACAAATGAGCAGCCCAAAATACTTTTAACAGATGAGATGCGCGCTCGACACCACGTCACCTCTGCTCCGTCGACACTCAAGTTCTCCTTGTAGAATTTAGGGTTTTGACAGTGAAACCATGCTTCTTATTAAATTATAATGTAACGTGAGGGGCTTTTATTGGTATGCATGGTCCCATGGTAATATAACACGAGCTGAAACTGAGCCTTCATAAATATACAGTCCCATCAGGGATAATATAATTTTGTAGGACACGGGGGCCTGTAGTGAGTAACTCACTACAGGCCGTGTAGTGAGATCTCAGCCGTCCATTCTTGTTTTGGGCGGTCCGGATCTTAATTGAATTGTTCGCGCGAACAATTACATTATTCACTATTTTAAATCCGGACCGTTCAAAACACTTTTAACGGCCGAGATTCACTCACTACACATGTAGTCACTACAGGCCCCCCGCTTCCAATTTTGTAGTACGTTTTACCTATTTATGTACTACAATCTTTGTGAAGTCCAATTTCTCTCTTCAAATTTCTCGTCCACTGTCATCATTCACTACGCTTCAAAAAATAATTTGAAAGACATAAATAATTGAAAAATAACACACATGTCAAAAAATGACAAGAAATTTGAGACGGAGGGAGTAATTAGTTTCCCCTGGAAATAATCTGTATTGGTATTCATTTGGTTTTCCTTTTCTATTTCTTGGTCGAATACGAAGAAGGGAATCTGGGGCGTGTGTTGTGCGGCAAAACTACGTCGTTTTGCTCATTCTCTTGGTACACCTGCAAAGCTTCCAAGGGACTTGTTTGAAGAGTTATTTTTGTGGTTCAATTTTGGGGTTCAATTTTAAGGGATTGAGGCTCTTTAGGGTAGGGTATAGTGGATTATGCACTTAGATTTAGGCACTTTGGTTGTAGGCACTTTGTAGTAGTTTTTTTCTTCCTCCAAACAAGGTTCTTAGAAGCTTCAAATGTATGCCAAAAATTTAGTAAAACAACGGTTGTGTTTGGTTAGATAGTTTAGTTTAGTTTTGATGATGTCAGCAGATGTAATGAATAGAGAGAGATAGAGAGAGAAATGAGGGAAATGATGATGTTATCAAAACTAAAACTAAAACTAAACCAGAAAACGAACAAAGTCAACATAGTTTTACTGCACAACACGGCGCACAACACCCACCCCGGATCCGAATGGAATCCGGGGTATCATTGTTTCAGCCAGAATTTTAGTGTATCAATGAGGTCGTTAAATACCTTGCCAAAAAATGGGAGAAAAAGACGTCAATAAATAGAAAATAATGAATTGGTGCAAGAATTAGGAGGGTTCTTCACCAGTCACCACCAGTAGGAGATGCATTAAAAGCCAATGTTACAAGTCTTATGGGTTTAAGGCCGCCTTCTTAAGCCAATGTTACAAGTCTTTTCCTCTAACCAAAAGAAGGGTAAGTATATAGAACATCTGGGCTTTTGGTCATTTTATGCATGTTCTTGTCAAATTTTGACTTGCGACGGCACTGTCATTTTTATCGAATTTTAAAGATTTCACTCGTTTGAGACCATATATACCATTTTCAAAAATAACTGTTAATTTCCATAATGAAAAATCAAAAAAAATTGTTAGGGTACAGGAAGAGTTTTTCCGAAAATGTCCGGGAAAGAAAAATGAACGGTGGCGGATTCACAAGATTCACATCTTGTAAATCTGAACCGTTTATTTTTTTTTTCTTAGACATTTTCGGAAAAACTTTTGAGGTACACTCTACCATTCCTCTTGATGATCGACAATTCTGCCATATGTAGACAAATTTCGGATATCGCCATTGCATTTGGGCTTTCAACACAGCTCATGTTTGGAGACCAATAGTCACAGACTCACAATTATGAGTCTACTCCTTTTCAGAAAAACAAAAAACAAAAATAAGTGTAGTCACTATAAACATAGGACCGGATCAAGTTTGGCATAACAGTCATTCGACTTATTTTTTCGTCTTTGTTTGATTTTGTTTTTGCGTTAGTTAGTTTTGTACGTGTCAAGTTTTTATATATTATTGATTCGTTCCGACGAGAGGAAACGAAAAAGTAAAATATTGTGATGAAAACTCACAATTTTTTGAATAAAGACAAAAATAAGTCAAAAAATCTAACCTTTTTTTTGCTTATTTTTGTCTTTATTTGAGTTTTGATCTTAATTTTTTATTCTTTTCGTCAAGATGAACTGACAATTCACAAAATGTTGACACAAAACCAACTAAAGAGGAAAAAAATCAAATAAAAACAAAAAGATAGTCGAATAACTTCTTAGGCCAAACCTTTACTTCTAGTGTGATCCATGTCATGCAACTCTAGATCTACAAACACATACACTATCGGGGTGTTTGGGAGTACCTTTTCACATTTTCAGTTTTACCTTTTCTAGTTTTGGTTGTTTGAGAGAGGTGACGGAAAATTCATTATCCCAAAACTCATTCTTCAATTTGATGAAAGGAGAGGAGAAGTCAAAAGTAGGTTGAGATGAGTTTTTTGACTTCTAATTTTCCACTTTTCCCGTTTTGATTAACAAAAAGACCTATAGAATGTATTCTGCACATATCTCTCAAACACTACACTTGTTACAAAATGAATTCTACACATTTCTCCCAAACACTTCTACCTGATTCAGAATACAAGCTGACCATAATTTAAAAAGCCACAAAATTAAAAATGAAAAGATGAAAATGAAGCTCCTGACACGGGTTGAGAACAATTTCTAAATATGCACATGAAATTTCTGCACCAACACGGGAGTACTCTTGAGAAAAAGGTTGAAAGTGTACTTGTAATTAGTACCCAAAAACAAAACTTTTCCAAATAAAAATAAAATGAAAAATGAGCTGTTTAAGACGAGCTTGCCCCCACAATTAAATTGTCTCTTCGGACCACCATATGCAACTCTGAATTCCGTGGCCACATGATTTTCGTTCAAAGTCCGACACGTCCCGTTCGATTCATGTACTCTCGATAGTACCTTGGACATCTATGGGCCTATGGCTAGCTATTTTCACTGAAAATGTTCCATCAAATATCTGAGACGATTTAACCCCTTTGCTCTCGGCCTCTGTCTGTCGCAAAACAAGATTTTTTTAGACAAAAACAGGCCCCGAATATCGTCATGGTTATCCAAAATTAAGATTCTAAAAACGTAAATCATTTGATTTGACAAAGGATAAGGGGCAAGAAATTCCGATTGAATTAATGGATTGGGTTAAGATGCCCTAATAATGGTGGTTTAAGGACTTTTCTATTGCCTCACTTTTTATGTCAATTTTTATTTGGCAGGAGGGCCAAGGGCATCTCCAGTGTGAAATTTTAATGTAATATGACACAAAAGTGAAAAAATTGGATTCTTTTTTTGTGTTGTTAAGTTATTGCAGTAGGTTGTTAAGCTACAAAAAAAATTAATATATATGTATACACCACATATATAGGGTGTCCGTACGTAACAACATTTACCTCTCTCTCGGAAGCGGGGAGCATGTAGCCCCAAAGCACTACAAGGTTGTAGTTCCCTAATCCGACAGTTCATCTCCTCAATCGATGATTTAAACTCGTGAATGTATTTTTACTGCTAAGAGTTAACAAACATAGTTGAACCGTTGATAGCGTAGATGAACAGTCAAATCGGGAGACTACAACTCTATAGTGTCTTGCGACACTACAGGTTCCCCGAATCCTTCTCTCTCCTGTCTCCTTCCTTTCTCCTCTCTCCTCTAACAACATTTATCCCTCCATTTCCATCGGGTAACAGGTTTACTCGCCCCGCTCTATTTGTTTTACATATTAAAAAAATATGTTTTTGATTTCCAAAATTAATGAGCTCAAATAATAAAAGTTCACAAAATACCAATTATTACTTAACTAACATCTACTATATGTAAGGAAAATAAAAAAATAATTGATATATAATATGAGATTCTAGTTGTAAGAGTAAAAATGTAAGAATAAAAATAAATTTTGATGCATAAAAATTTTTCGGGGCGGGTATCGGGGGAGGGGTGATGTCTAACTTGGTCGGAGCGGGTGGGTTGAATTGTCATTAGGGATGGCAATGGGGCGGATCGGTTCAGGTTTTGGCCGATCCGCACCCAAACCCAAAGGGTTTCGGTTCGGTTCGGAAAAAAGGAGAGGATGAACCATAACCTAACCATTCGGGATTCGGGTAATTTCGGGTAACCGATTTTGTGAAGGAAAAAATAGCTACCCATTTGGGTAACCGAATTGTACCCATCCCGCCCCGCCCCAAACCGTACTAAAACATGAATAAATTGAGTTTAGGATATTTTATTATCTCAAAAAAATTGAAAAAACATGAAAAAAATAACAAAAGGAGGCTACAAATATCAGTCAAGAGACTCAAGACTATAATATATAAAATATCAGTCGAGAGAGTCTCAAAATGTACAGAATGTGAGACCAAAACCTAACCTGTGAATATCTTACATATATATTAGGGGTAAATATGTAATTTCATATTTCGATTCGTTTCGGGTCACGGTTCGGTTCGGGTCACGGTTCGGTTATGACCTCAAACCATACCCGAACCATACCCATTCGGTTCGGCCATATCCCATACCATACCCATACCCACGGGGAATATTTTGGTTATGGTTCGGGTAAAAATAGCGGTTTCGGTTCGGGTACCCATCTGTTCGGTTGCGATTGTCATCCCTAATTGTCATCCCTACTTTCCTCTCTCTTCCTTCTTTTTCTACTCTCCCTTTGTTTTACGGTATCACTAACTTTAATGCTGACACAAGCTTTTTGTTTACCTCCTGCCACTTTAATTCATATTTCAATTCAAATTTTGGCAAATGAGTTCACTTGTTCTTGAATTTGTCAAGATAAAGCCAAAAATAATTCATTAACACAACACTAATTTATGGGTAAAAAACCTAGCAGAGAAAATTATTTTTTCGACTAAACATATAAATATCTTCTTCTAATATTTTTTTTCTTGATAATGAGAAAAGATAGGAAGCCGCGATCAGTTGCAATTTTTTTTTCAAGTGTTAAGTCTAATAAGTCCGACCTGAAACTAAAAGGGAATACTACCAAACAAAGCAACCACACAGAATCCCACAAATTCACATAACAAAAAAAAAAAACAAAACACACCCAGCCCCAGCGGTTAGGGCGAGTGCCTGGCTTTAGGGGTAGTCCTTTTGGTCAGGAGTTCGATTCCCCGTAGGGTAAGTACCTGTGCTAAGTGGGGGGGCGTGAGTGGTGTGGGTTGCGTCAGCTCCCTCCGAGGTTTGGGTCGTGCAGTGGGTCCAATTAGTGACATGTTGTAGGACTGTTATAGGAGGAGGCGACTAGCTGTTGCAATTTTCCTTGATAAAATTCATCGTGAATATATATTTTTTTCCCTCCCTTGTCTTTTCAACTTAATTCGCAATCCCCTTCGCAAGTTTAAGATCCAAGCAAAGTTTCATGTGCATTTGTCTCCACGTACGTATGCAAAAGCGTGCATCGTAAAAGGATGCCAAGCTTATTTTTGCAAAAACAATCACTCAATCATAAAGATTAGAGACGTTGATGTTTGGAAAAACCAAAGTTCCCACTTAACCAATCACCAAACAATACGTAAGAAATAAATAAAATACAATGAACAAAATATACGTGGAAATTGGAAAACCACGAGAAGGAATCGAGCAAGAAAATAGTGTACTGTTATAATTAACTTTACCACACGATTGAGAATCCTCACAATTCACTCAAATACCTAGTTCTTAACCGCCGCCGCCTTGAATCCTCAAGTCTTCCATTACCCTTCCAGAAATTCACTGGAAACAACTCAACCGTCAGGATAAATCCTTGACTTGTAGTTCTTTTGGTTGGGGCTTTATAAAATAGAACTCGTACTTATCAAAAAAAAAAAAAAAAAAACTCAACCGTCGAGATTGAATGTGATTTTTACATGTTGGAGATTACTTGAACGAGTATTGATCAATCGATCTTTCAATCACTCCAAGATACAAAGAAACAAAGCCCTCACGAAAGTTTTCTCTCTCTTGGATTGTTGGGGGCTACTGTATTTCGTGGATAAGAATGTTTTGACTCAAAATATTATATTTATAGACTGTTGCAAGTCGCACAGCAATAGTTCAAGCCACTTTTGAGTCGTTTCAATCCAGTGGCGATGGCTGATACACGGCCTGACAGCGGCTCGAGCCACTTTCCGAAAACTATATATGGTGTCTTTGATACCGAACACCTAGACTAACATCTAGTTCTTATTCGCTCATTACAAAACACAATGATTCCCTTCCGCATGCTAATAGACACTTGAATAAAGAAAAGAAGTTACAACTCGATAAACAGGGATACATATAAATATGTGTTTTAACATGAAATTGACGACCGCAAAAGAGCTCAACCTATGGAGCTTTCAATGTTTGTAATTTTTTTCAAGTTTGGCCACATATGTAGCATTTAAAAGGGACAGAGCTTTGTACAACACATTTCCTAATTTCTATAACCAGACCACTGATCGAGAGGTTTGTTACATTAAATAACATGGAAATGTGAAGCAATGTGATTGAGTGGAATTTAGTTGACATGTGTGTTTGTTCCACAAAATTGACTTATTCTCAATACTGATTATTGCACTTTACAAGATAGGAAGTCTCTCGCAATACATTAACCTCAAAAAATTGATTTAAGTTTGTTTCTGGAACAACCCCGCAGTTGCTGAGATAATATTATTAATTGTTTATTACAATTATCTAACATCAGTTATGGGTTTGAATCTTGTGGAGTGGATCAATTGTTAATATTTTGCCCTCTCTATTTCTCTTTAGGTTGGCCTGGTTTGCCAGCACTTATAAGTGGCTCATTTTACTTATTTGCTTAAAAAAAGCTAATGAAGAGTGTTTGCTATCAACTGTAGATAAGTACTCCTCCCGTCCCAATGTAATGTAATAGGCCACTTTCACTTTTTCGATTCTGTTTTCAATTTCCTGTATCTTGCAATTTATAATATTTTTCAAGATTCCAAAAAATTTGTTTAATAAAAGTAATTGAGATCTATAAAATAAGATTCATATTGCATATGCAAAGTCTTATAAATTACAAGATATAAACCTTTTTTTCATCAAGTTGGAATAGTGACATGGACTATTAATTTGGGACTGAGGGAGTACTTATTTGCCTTTGCAGCTTATTTGGCTATAAAAAAAAAAAGTTAGATTATTTTGAGCTTCAATTTGTAACCTTTTTACTTATTTAAAGTTGCCATGGATGAAAAAACTCTTTAATTTTAAAGTACCTATGCATAACCATTAAGAACAATTTAAACATTCATTCCATAATAAGTTATTCTACAACTTATTTAACCAAAAAATTTAAACTCCTGTTCAAACTTTTAAAAAACCTACACAAAACATGTTTACAACTTATGTTAAATCTTTGGAAATTGCTACAATACACACCAATTAAAGGTGTGTACCATATGCACCTATTACATGGTCCAGATTGTGCCACCTCATTGGCATATTGTAATATTTTGTAGTTTTTCATAACTTTTCAGCAATATGATTCATAACATTTTGGTGTGTCTCGTAACTAGTTTGAAATGGATATAATTAGAGGGCTCGGCTTAAAGATATAAAAATAGGTACTTCGTAAGCTAAAAGTAACGTAGTCATAAATAAAACTAAAAATGGTTTTCCTTGTAGAAGGCGTTGTAGGGATTAGTCCGAGGTGTGCGAAACGAAGTAAGATGACCCGAGACTGCCAAACAAAATAAGGCTCCGTTTGTTTAGGGTGGAAAACATTTTCCGGGAAAATATTTTCAGTGGAAAACATTTTCTGACGTTTGGTACGACAGAAAAATAAAGTCAATGGAAAATATTTTCCGAAGTCAATGGAAAATGAACCATTTAGGCTGGAAAATGATTTCCGGATTTTAATCAAGGAAAACAATTTCCGTGAGGCATCAGTCGAGAGTCTCGAGACAACTGCAGCCCCGACGTTCAGTTACAATTGGACCTCCAATCGCCTCTCTCTCTCTCTCTCTCTCTCTCTCTCTCTCTCTCTCTCACTGCATGTATATATATCTTCGCGTAGGCCCTTGAAAACACATTTTAAACACATCTAACGGTTCGGATCCTGACCATTTGGTCGGGAGAGGGGAGGTCCGTATTTTAACAAAGTCAGGGAGTCCTGACTTGATCCTCTCTGTATATATATATATATATATATATATATATATATATATAAACCAGTCTCTCGCTCCTCCTGCCCACTCTCTCTCTCTCTCTCTCTCTCTCTCTCTCTCTCTCTCTCTCTTCTTCGTATACACTGTATGTATATATATATAAACCAGTCTCTCGCTCCTCCTGCCCTCTCTCTCTCTCTCTCTCTCTCTCTTCGTATACACTTGTACTAGCATGTAACCCGTGCTATGCACGGAGTAAACAAAAAATTATTTTAGAATGTTTTCCATTGAAAAAGATTCAGATGTTTCTAACAACATAAAAATGTTATAAAACAAATATCATTAATTCATAGTATCAACCATGCAAAGATATGTGCTATGCAAACGACAAATCAGAATATAACTTGTTGAGTTGTCTCAAAGCCTGAATAGTCATTTTATCAGCTAAATGCAACAGGGAATTAAACTTAACAAATAATCTAAAAATTAATCACTGCAAAAAAATTTAATCATATGACCCCGATGTTCATCAATCATGCCTCGAAATTCCTACACGTATAAGATAGAACAGTGAAATTATCATCCCTTTTTATATATATAAATTTGAGCAGTTTACCTTTCAAAACGAACAAACCTTCGATTGGGTAATATTTTTATATCTTATGAACATTGATTTAGGATACTCCCTTAAACACTCAAACATCCTAGCACAAAATTCACGTTATGCACGACCACAAATACTTTGATCACATGCATATAATTCAAACCTAATTGAGTTTTAGCACTTCTGACCTCAATTGTCGAGATACGTAATGTAACATATGGCAAAATTGTATAAATTATGTATGTTATTAAGAAATAAATTATGCATAAGATGAGAAGTAGGTGGAATTTGTTTAATATATCGTCGGAAATAAACTTATGACATATAACACGGGAAACACTGCAAATCCGTTCAACAATATTCATAACAGAGTTGTTTGACTTGTGTCATTGTTTCTCAATTGTGAAATGAAACAGATTAATTTTTCAAACATAAACTTCAAAGAATTAGATAAAAAAATTCTCATAAATTATTGAAAATTGAAATTACATCTATTTGCTCCTTCATGTGCTTCTTTTGCAAAACGAATGTCCTAGAAATTACATCTATTCGCCGTACAATGCACCATATTCAAACATTTTACTGCAAAAATGATAGTGAAAAAATTAAATTCTAAAACAAATGAATGTTATCTAGAAAAACTCTATCGAGTATCTCAAGATTGACCAACAATTAGCCATAAAGCATGAATGAAAGGCTGGCAGCTTCAATTAATTCACCCCACACACACACACACACACACACACACAAAGAAGACTTAAAAGAAATTTCTTGAATCACGGCTTTTTGAGAAAATAAAAGGGGGGAAAAAACCAAAGGAAGAGATCAACAACAAAATGGAATAAAAATAGTTTCCACTCCATAAATTTTGCCTCTAGTGTGACTCTCCATAGATCCTTGTACCTTGTACGGGTCATAGCCTAAATCAAAAAAGAAGAACTAAATAGTAGTATTTTTTTTCAACCATTTAAATAGTTTGAAGCAAATACAACGTCCGATCCCAGCAAATTAACCAAATGGGAAAACAAAAGGAAAAAAGATAAAAGGAAAAAATACAACTACACAGTCGTTAAAAGTAAAGATCATATAAACTCACCATTCGACTCTTTGCAAATTATTGATCCAAACGACTTGCATAGTAACTCTTGTTGATCACATTAAAACCTGCCAAAGAAAGAGAGTAAAACATAAAGCTAAGAGATCATATAACTACGCAATGAAGAAAATAAGGGATCATCTAATATTATATCTACACATTCTGAGACTTGAATTGATAGTTTTAACTATTACATATGTTCAAATTAGTTAAAATGGTGAGAGATGGGGATGAAGAAATTGAACACTTTTCTAATCACGGAATATATAATTGCTTCACATTTCCTTTTTGCAATCCATAAAACGTGAAATTTTTAGTACAATTATGGTGATTGGAGTGACTAATTGGGGGATCAAGGATTTTATGTATAATTAAGGATATTAGGTAAAACTATAGAATGAGCCTAGAAGAAATGGGAAAAAATTCAAATTCAATTATTTTTCTGCATCATTCTTTTTCGTTTTTATTATAGTCACTTTTCTTTTTCAGTAACTTTCATCAAATCTTTCCTAGTTGATTTTGTAAATATATGTATTGTTTCCCTAACAAATAAAATCACTCAGATTTCATTCCTTATTCGAGAAGATATGATAAAGATAATTTCTGAAACTTATAAGATTAAAATAAAACTAAAAGTGTAAAAATAAAGGGACACGTGGCACACTCAGAGAGCTCCTCACGAAAAGTCATTCTGCTATACTATATAAGATGTATATATATCTATGTGTATATCTATCTATATCTTGATCATTTTTTTGAGCTCGCCTCGTCAATCTTTTTGAGCAGTAGAAGCAAACTTCGAAGGTAAATTACTCCCCAGGGTCAAACTATCGTAAAGCGAAATTTCAGCTATCTGTGCTCATAGATATTGATTGAATTGGACTTTGGATTCCTATTTGCCAATTTTTATTAGGAATTTCAATTTTCAGTTCGAATTTGAACGTATTGGGACTTCGTGATTTTTATTTGTTAGGGAGTTTTTTTTTTTTTAACAGATTTGTTAAGCTGCTTTTTCCTTTCTTTTCTTTTTTATAAAATATTTGGAAACATTGAATTAAAAGTGATGTTACCCGTTCAGATGAAAAAAAAAAAAAAAAGCGGGCCTCCATATTATGCACAAACTTGGAACGAGACCGGACTAATGGCATTTTGGTCATTTACATAGGCATGAGTAAAATTTTCTCATTAATGTGGGATGTGTTTTCTTATAGTAATAGTAATATGTAGTCATCTTATTATATTAGTGGTTTTCCTTGTCAACCAAACGATAGAAAATGTTTTCTAGAAAATGTTTTTGTATCACAACCAAACAACAGAAAACGTTTTATTTTCTAGAAAACGATTTCCATGGAAAAGGTTTTCTAGAAGACGATTTCCGCCCGAAACATACGGAGCCTAAATACTGATGAAAAAGGTACCAATTAGTTTCGTGATAGAGATTTGTGAAAGCGAAAATGGTAATGGGCTGGGGACCCTTTTGGGCCCTTTGGGCCTACTGAAAGTAATGAGATTGGACCGTAGCTGGGAGCCAGTTGAAATTTGGGCACATGAGTTCGCTTGGTTATGGATTTGTCAAGAGGAAGACAAAAATAATTTACTAATACTACAAGAATATATTTAAATAGTAGAGAAATTTATTTTTCCGACTAAAAATGTCAATATTTTCTTCTCATGTTTATTTTTTGTGATAATAAAATGAGAAAAGATACGAGGAGGCGATCAACTGTTGCAATTTTTATTTTATTTTTTCGTTTTGCTCAACAAAGAAAGAGATATTAATCTTTGAAAGATGAACACCAAATTAAAAGGATTACGAGAACAAAGGCTTCACAAAAGCCAGCCAAGAGAATCCTACCAAATAGGCCGACGACATCGAATCCCACAAATTCAAGCACAAAAAAAATACTTTCTAGTTCATTTTCTATTTTTCATTCGCGAGTCCCTCTGCGAATTTAACTTCCTAACAGAGCATACATGTGCATTTGTCACCATATACAAAATCAAAAGCATGAGGATGCCTAGTAATTTTTGCCAAAACAATTCTCGCAGACTCCCAATCATAGAGACGTTACAGATCAAAAATAAAATAAAAATTATAGAGACGTTGATGTTTGCAATTTATTCCAAGTTGGGCCACATGTATCATCAAAGGAATGAAAGCTTTGGCTGCACACCACATTTTCTACAGCCAGACCATTGATTGAGATTTCTTACATTATTCAGTGGAATTTGTTTAACAGTTTCAGTATCTCAATTGCTAGATAAGATTATAAATTTATTACTGTATGGAGAAATTGGCCAATGTTAGTATGGGTTCGAATCTTAAGGAGTGGATCAATCGTTAAATTTATTCCCCCTTCATTTCCTTTTAGATTATGTTATGGGCTTAGGACTGGTAGTTACTTTGTACATATGACATGAACCCAGTTACCTGAGACATTAGTCTGTGTGAAATCATGTATGCCCTCATTTTAAAAAAAAATAAAAATAAATAAAGAAATGTGATAGTTTTTAATATGAATTTCCTTGGAAGACAAAAATATACAAATATCCAAGTAGTGATAGTTTTAGAATATTGGCATGAAATATATTCTTACATACATCTATAAGAAATTTGAAAAGGAAAAAGCAAATCCAATACAGAGCAGAGGAATTTTGGGTTCACAATGTACTAGAAATTAAACATGATATTCACTTTCAAATTTGCAATTGAACCCCTCACATGCGAGTAATTATTCCATAGTCTTGAAGCACCGCATCCTTTTCCACCACACATTTCTGTGTAGTCCATGTACTTAGTACCGGGCTCCACAAAAATGTGTGGTGGATACGCATGTTGAGACACCACGTGACGGTGTCTCAAGACAACAGAAGCAACCTACTCAGTGTTTTAGCTTCAGAAGAGCGCTATGAGAGGCCAAGAGTGATGAGTGAAGCCTGAAAATCTAATGTTTAGCTCCATTGGTAAGGAGGACGGAAGTATTTTGAATCGACACTGAGAGCAAAGGTTCTTTAAACCACCCTCCCCGCAAGCGAAAGCTTGTTTGAAAATGACTAAAGGTATAAAAAAAATAAGGAAGTTGTTACTTGGTGATGTTATATAAAAAAATAAATAAAAAATAAAACTAGTAATATTTGTTTGAGGGAGGAAAGAGAGAGAGAGACGACAGAATAATTCATTGGTTACTTGGTGATGTTAAAAGAAAAAAAGATTCTTCTCGTGACAGCCCACTGTAACTAAGACCACTATTTGACCGGTAAGAGTGTATTTTTACCGATAAAAGTGCAAGTACCTCAAAATTCGAGTCGCTTAGGGTAGCAAAAGTTCTTTACCCTATGGCAGATTGGCAGTGGATGTTGTCATCGAAGACGTTCACCGAGAAGTTGTTCTATCTAGGATTTGTGATTCTCTTTTTATTCGTGATCGACAAACGTAATTGCACACATTTTAGAAACTTCGGGTTTGTGAGGTTCTAACATTCTTACTTGGGAAGTTAGACTTCCTAATTGGTTATTGGATCCGCTGTGATACGATAATCATCATGTACTGATAATTCATATTCTCCTCCGAAGCTTCTGGTCTTTAGCCTAACTCCACTCCAATTTCTAAGCAAACCAAACCGCTTGAGTTCAAGCTCGTATTTACTCGTTTAAAAGCTCATTTGAGATCGGACCATAAACAAACCAAGTTTGAATATCTTCTTGAAACTCGTTAAGCTTTCGAACCAAACACGAACGAACTACTGTTCGACTTGTTCGACTTATGAATTATGATGTCTATGTTGTGTGATACTGCGGAAGTCACAACTATTCTAGCAAGCACAATCAATCTAGAAACAAGAACAATAAAGATGAAGAACGCTAAGAAAGCAAGAAAACCAAGCACACAAGAACACGAGATTTACGTGGTTCACTACACAGGCTGTGTAGCTAATCCACGGGGGGAAGGGACGAATCAATCCACTATAATCAATAAGGATTACAATCTCCAATCTCCTCTCGATGTTTCTCTCAGTCTCTCTGGGTTTCTCTCTCTAAACAAGTTTAGACTTCTTAACCCTAAAACTGATAAAAACGCACTTTAATAAGCTGCTGTACGTCGCCTTGGTCCGGACCAAGACCCGGCTCGTCCGGACCAAGGTTGCTGAGATCAAACGGAGCGCTGCAGGACCCTTCGTCCGGTCCCGGTCCGGACCAACTGCGGACGAACACTGCTGCGACCTCCAGAATCGTACCACGAGTGCTGGTCCGGACCACCATTACCTTGGTCCGGACCAGAGATGCTGCGAGCACCATTTTGAAGCCACACTCAACAAATCTCCACCTTGGCTTCAAACTAAACCATCCTGAAGAAAGCTTGATGTAACCCCCAACTGCACTCCCTTTACGGGTATGAGTGCTCCACCCTCAAGTCCTCAATCAATAACGGAGAACATGGAGCAAGTTCAAGCAATGCTCAAACTTCTCCCTCGGAACCGGCTTCGTCAACATATCAGACGCATTCTCATCAGTGTGAACCTTTGACAAAGTTAGGTCACCTGATGCTAACCACTCCCGAATCCTGTGATACCGCACATCAATATGCTTTGTCCTTGCGCTGTATACTTGATTCTTCGCCAAGTGAATTGCACTCTGACTGTCACAATGCAAAGAACACACCATCCCGCATGAAACCAAGTTCACTAACCAACCCCTTATGCCAAATCGCTTCTTTTGCGCTCGCTGCCACGCCATGTACTGTCTCTGCGTAGTCGATAAAGCCACCAGTATCTGAAGAGTAGACTTCCAACAAACGGGACCTCCGGAAAACATAAATGCATACCCCGTCATCGACCTACGAGAGTCGAGATTCCCAAAGATAATCTAATCCACATAGCCCACCACGTCTTCAAGCCTCTTTCGATCAAACACTATCCCCGGATCACGAGTGCCCGCGAGATATCCGAAACCCATTTAACCGCATTCCAATGCTCCTTTCCCGGGTTTGCCATATACCGCGACCACACTAATCGCATGCGATATATCCGGTCTTGTACACACCATCGATACATGAGACACCCAATCGCATTCGCATAGGGCACCTCCTCCATGCACTTTATCTCATCCTCTCGAACTAGGACTCATCTTGGCGTAAAGTTTGAAGTGAGACGCAAGTGGGGTACTTACGGACTTGGAATCTTGCATGTTGAACCTCTGCAACACTTTCTGCAAATAACCACTCTGAGACAACCTCAACTGACCAGCCCTTCTGTCACGGTGAATTTCAATCCCAAGAATCTTCTTGGCAGCTCCAAGATCTTTCATGTCAAATTCACTGTTCAACATCGACTTCAACTTCCCAATTTCCTGCTTGCTTTTTGCTGCTACTAGCATGTCATCAACATATAAAGCAAGTATAATATAAGAACCATCTGAAAGGACACGATAGTATATGCAACAGTCATACTCACAGCGCGTGTACCCATGCGACACCATGAACAAATCAAAACGTTTGTACCACTGCCTGGGAGACTGCTTCAAGCCATACAATGACTTCTTCAACAAACACACATACTCCTCCTTACCAGGTTCCTTGAAGCCTTCAGGCTGTTGCATGTAAATCTGCTCGTCTAAGTCTCCATGGAGGAAAGCAGTTTTAACATCAAGCTGCTCTAACTCCATGTCATGCATCGCGACCATTGCTAAAAGTACACGGATAGAAGTGTGCTTCACAACCGTGAAAAATTTCATTATAGTCCACTCCTTCCTTCGTGAATAACCTTTAGCAACTAACCGAGCCTTGTACTTTTCACCCTCTTTCTCGACAACGCTTCCTTTTTCGATACACCCATTTGCACCCAACGGCCTTCTTCCCCTTAGGCAATTTCACCAATTCCCAAGTTTTATTCTTGTAGAGCGACTCCATCTCTTCTGACATTGCTACAAGCCATTTGTCGTTGTCAGTCCTGCTTGTAGCATCCTTGTAAGACAATGGATCTCCACTGCCCGCCACCAAAGCGAAACTAACCATGTCCTCAAAACCATACCGAATCGAGGTTTGTGAACCCGTTTTTCCCTTCCTTTCGCGATCGTAAGGCTCCTCTTGCAGTCGCTTGTGGGTCGTGATCAACATCACCTCAGTATCACCAATGAACCAGCTCCTCAAGCTCCACCTTGACTACGGATTTCTCCCTTGGACCCCCGATTCTGTCTCATCATTCCGATTCAACATAAATGCCTCATCAAACACAACGTCCCCTGCTGATCACCCTTTTACGTGCCTCGGATCCCAGAGCTCGTATCCTTTGACACCCTTTTCATACCCAAGAAAGATACACTTTCTGGACTTGGGATCAAGCTTCGACCTCTCCTTATCCGGCACATGCACATAAGCCGGGCAGCCAAAGATTCTCAAATCCAACAAATTAACTGGTTTACCTGACCAAACCTCTTGTGGGATCTTGAAATCAATGGCTGAAGAAGGAGACTTGTTGATGAGAAAACATGCCGTGTTGACTGCCTCTTCGCATTCAACCGCATACATCCGGCCCTCTTTGTCAAGGTTCTTTCATCCTTTCTGCTACTCCATTTTGGCTTTGTGGAGTCCTTTTGACCGTGTAGTGTCGAGTAATCCCCTCCGACCGCAAAGGCCAAAAACTCCTTTTCCCTGTACTCTGTCCCATTATCAGTTCTGAAATACTTTATCTTTTTCCCTGTCTGAGTTTCAACCTGTGCTTTCCAAGTTTTAAATGTAGAAAACACATCAGACTTATGCTTCAAAAAATAAACCCATACCTTTCTAGAATAGTCATCAATGAAGCTGACAAAGTAATGAGCACCACTGTGAGAAGATATGGTAACTGGACCCCGGATCCGAATGAACATAATCGAGGACTTCCTTGCTTGTATGAACACCGTCTTGAAACCGACTCAATGTCTTGCTTCCCATACACGCAATACTTGCGTAAATCCATCTTGCACGCTTTGACCCCTTCAACAAGTCACGCTTATGAAGCTCCAACATACCACGCTCACCCATATGGCCAAGCCGCATATGCCAAAGTCTCGTGTCATCGGTGCTAGATTCTGCAGTGTGGAGATAGCAACTCCACCTACAATCCGTGTCCCCAATCAATTTGTACAAATTACCCACCTTCTCGTCCCTTCATTAGCACCAAAGCTCCTCTCGCTAATTTTCATTGCTCCACCTTGTGCTTTGTGTACATACACCCAAATTTGAATCTAATGCTCCCAAAGAGATTAAATTCTTCCTAAGTTCGGCCGCACGTGTCCGACATTCCCAAAACCCTCACAACTCCATCAAACATCTTAATTTTCACGGTACCGATTCCAATGGCTTTGCAAACCGCATCATTACCCATTAGAACCGTACCACCATTGCAAGGCTTATAATTGTCAAACCACTTTGCTTATTAGGGCACATATGATAAGAGCAACCGAATCCAAAATCCATGACTCGAAAGAAAATTGCTACTCAAGAAACGGAGAGTAAATCAAGCGTCGCGTCACATCAGTCGATTTGTCCTCCGCAATACTAACGGATTCTACATTCTTCTTCCCTTTTTTCGCCTCTCGCAAGAAGATTTTTCAAATCCTCGCATTGATTTTTGTAGTGCCCCATCTTGTGACAAAAGTGACACTCCACATCCTTTTTCGTGTTCGACCTCCCTCTCGACTGCGACCTTTCCCGATTTGAACCTCCCTTCCCTTTTGACTTGCTTCTACCTCGGCTCGACTGTGGCTTAGAGACAAAAAGACCTTGATCTCGCATCAACATTATCATCCCTCCTCATCTTCTCATGAGACAAAAGGGTACTGTAACCTCATCGAGTGACAAGGTTTCCTTCCCATACATAACAGTAGTCACCGGATGATCATATGAAGGAGGCAAAGATGCTAACAACAGATAGCCTTATCCTCCTCATCAAGCGTTACTCCAAAACCACCAAATTGTAGTTCAAAGATATTATAGGAATTTAAATGTTCTAATAGATTCGTACCTTCCTTCATCTCGCAATCCGTACTGCTGTTTCTTGACATACAGCTTGTTGGTCAGATTCTTCCTCATGTACAAACCCTCGAGTTTTTTCCAGATCGCCTCTGCCCTCTCTCGAGTCTAACACGTTGTGAATAACTTCATCGCCTAGGTTTAGACGAATAGAAATCCGGGCCGCCTTAGCGCCAAGATCATCCCAAACACTGCCTGTCATCATCTCCGCAGCTTCTTCGTCTTCCCGTCTAAAGCCTTTGAGACACCTTGTTGGATCATAATATCCTTCATCCGCCGCCGCCACAAAGAGAAGTTATTCTTACGGTGAACTTCTCCACCTCATACTTGGTATTCGACATCTTTAGTGAAACCCTAGATTGAAACCCTAACTCGGGTACTCTGCTAGAAACCCTAACCAAGAGCTCGATACCACTTTGTTGTGCGATATCATGAAGTCACAACTATTCTAGCAAGCACAATCAATCTAGAAACAAGAACAATAAAGATGAAGAACGCTAAGAAAGCAAGAAAACCAAGCACACAAGAACACGAGATTTACGTGGTTCACTACACAGCCGTGTAGCTAATCCACGGGGGGAAGGGACGAATCAATCCACTATAATCAATAAGGATTACAATCTCCAATCTCCTCTCGATGTTTCTCTCAGTCTCTCTGGGTTTCTCTCTCTAAACAAGTTTAGACTTCTTAACCCTAAAACTGATAAAAACGCACTTTAATAAGCTGATGTACGTCGCCTTGGTCCGGACCAAGACCCGGCTCGTCCGGACCAAGGTTGCTGAGATCAAACGGAGCGCTGCAGGACCCTTCGTCCGGTCCCGGTCCGGACCAACTGCGGACCAACTGCGGACGAACACTGCTGCGACCTCCAGAATCGTACCACGAGTGCTGGTCCGGACCACCATTACCTTGGTCCGGACCAGAGATGCTGCGAGCACCATTTTGAAGCCACACTCAACAGTCTAAAGTATTCAAGCTACTCCAGATCGATTCGTGATCGGCTCGTTGAAAGCTCATTTGAGACCCATTTGTCTAATAAGCAAGCCAACTCGAACATATTATTAAAGTTTGTCAAATTTTCTAACCAAGCTTGAACAATCAACTATTTGGCTCATTCAGTTCGCTAAGGATGCCGTTTTGACCTAATTGAAATGGAGTACATTAAAAAGAAAATGGTTTGTCGCACCACAAGGTCCACAATAATGGAGTAAAACTACAAAGGTCAAAATCATATCCAACCTATATTACGGCATTAAGGAAGTAATCTATTCATGAATAAATATTACTAAAAAGGTAATGTACTTTTTTTGGTAAGCAAGAAATATATTAATGACAACGATATCACAATATGCCGTTAATACGTTCAACTAGAACAAGTACTATTTTCATTAATCAAATCGAAGGGTATATTTGGAAAGTGATACTTTTTGGAGCAATCACTATGTTGCCTTCGATAGTTGGAATTTCCAAAAGGAACTATGAAAATGAGACGGAGGGAGTAGTTGTTTGCTTTTTAGTAGTGTAATTTCAATAACCAGGAGGGAGTAGTTGTTTGCTTTTTAGTAGTGTAATTTCAATAACCAGGATGGCGTCTGTTCTGCATTTTATTACTACCGGTCTATGCGTTGCAGTTGGTTTCTATGATTTAGCTCAGATCACCATCTAATTTGCATGATGTGTTTTCCATGCACGCGACGTTCTCTACATGGGGGTGTTTAGCACTTGCGTTCTTATCGATCAGTTTCTACGGAGAAACTCGTCATTAGTAGAACTACAATTGCAGCTATTAATCGACGTTATGCATGTTTGTCTTCGACATGCTCTCACCTTATCAAATCCTTTGGCTTACTTTCTATTTTATCACCGCGTTTCCTCTTGATGACGATGTTTGTCGATGTATCTGCTCTCTAGTGTGCATTAGGTCGCTTTTATCAAGTTTTATATTGATATTTTTCAGAAAGTGCACGTATATTTTGAGATGTCTCAAATTTAAATAAGTAACTATCAAAATAGGACGGAACGACGGAACGTGTATTAGAAAAATAAACACTTCCACCCACCCCCTCACAAGCCACCAATACCCAAAAACCCAACAATCAATCAAATCAATCCGACAAGCGCCGCACGTCAACAAGAAAAAGGTGGAGTACTACTTTAAAGGATACGTGGTACGGTCCATATGGACCATATTCATTCATTTAAGGGCCGAAAGTGTCCCCAGCCCAGCCCAGTACCGTATTCGCATTGAGGGTGAACAGCACGTTGGATAATGTATCCCACGGTCAGTATTAAATTTAAACAAATGGAGGACCACGTCCTCAGATCGTACGGTAGGAATACGATGATATGGCCACACATACACATATGATTCCATGTGAGGAATTAATGTTAGGACCATCGACATCTCCTTTAATGTTTGTCCTTTCAAATAGGGCTTTCAGGCCCATGGCTGGAGGCACCCTTGCAAACCTTGCTACATGGCAAACAAACCGAGCCGCTGGCGACAAGGTACTGAAATTATGCTTCCACCCTCTCTTGAATATTAAAGGATCTCGATGGATAAATTACCATTAAAGTTAGAAAACAAATATTTATTACCATTAAAGCCAATCACTCTTTTTTTAGTAATTACCATTAAAGTCAGTCACTCTTTTTTGGGTTGAGGCACTTAGGGTATCATATAGTTTCATACGATTTTAGAAACTTAGGCACGTTCATAGGGTTTTGATGGTTTTTGTACTTTCATTAGGGTAAGCTAGGGTTTAGGTTTATAGTGCATTTTCATATTATAGGGTTTTAGTGGCTTGAGCACTTTTATAGAGTACCTTAGAGTTTAGGTTTAAGCACTTTCATAGGGTACCCTAGGATGTAAGCACTTTCATTCGGTTTGGAATTTAGGCATTCGAGGATTTTAAAATTAAAATGTAAGAGAGAGAGAGAGAGAGAGTCTCTAGGAAATCCATTGGGGGTGGTCCAGTAGAGTTATTAGTGGCTAGTGCCTTTTGAATTTTTTGCTGGAGTGCGTGAGAAACGGCACACCAAAGTGGACCGGCCCGTACATTACCCTTTCTCAATCTTAATTGTGTCTTATTAGCAGCTACTTGAGTAATTATATACCATTGTCTTGGGGCAACGCCACGTTTTGTCCATGCACCTTTATCCACCACAGATAGGGTTTGTTTGGATGATACGGGTGTTTGGGCACGACATGACCATGGAATGATTGGTCCAGCTACTTCAGCTTTTGGTACAAAACAAGAGCATCTAAAAGGAGGTGAGATTTATTTTTAGGAAGGATGCAATATTTTGTTGTCATTTAATTTTTACAAGGAAATTTGGTTTCCAAACAGATCACAGGATCAAATCATACCTAATACCCACCAAAATGATACTCCATAACCCTAATGTTACTTCAAACAACTACACTCCTTTCTTTCTTTCTTTTGCATTCCCAATCTCCACAAGCAGAGTCAATAAGGCCTCACACATTTCACAAGCTTCAGGCTCAGTCAAATCCTTGTTCCACGACGAATAAACCATCCACGCGTGATCCAGCTTCCTGTCTGGTGTGACGACCACCGAACCTGGAACTTCCGCATCGCGACACGTCACCAATCCGTCGCTCTTTTCCCCATACCTCAGTTTGAGGTGGAGAGCACAGATAGCCATGACAGCAGAAACGGGAATCACTACGGGCACTCTGCGACCTTTTTGGGCATCCGTGGATTCTTCGCTGCTCCCAAAGCTGGGAAAAGGGAGCCACGGGAGTTCTGCATGTGCTATATGGTACATCGTGGCAAGGACTTCGGGCCCCACACTTGCTTCAGAGTGGAAGGAAACGAGAGGGATATCGTCAGGGAGCTTGTGCTTCGATATGAACTCCTTTCGCTTGTCATAAGTTAGATCCTCCACTGCCTGGATGTCACCCTGCCATTTGAATTTACATTTTTAAGCGACAATATGAACAGACAAAGGAGATAGAGATGGAAAAAAGTTGTAAATAATGAAAGTGCATGACAGTCCAACCTACGCGTTAGCGACTCTGGCTCTCACCCATTTTTGGCTGTCACTTGAAGTTACTGTAGAGGATTTCATCCCCACAGTAAAAAGAGCTAACAGAACCCTGGATTTCATCCCCACAGTAAAAAGAGCTAAAAGAACCCTGTACAAAGCAACTTCTGGAGTATGTTCCTTAGAAAGCGCTTGCTTTAAGGCTCCTAAATTCTGGAAGGCCCTCAATTTCTTAACGCCATGATAGAAGATCCCTATAGTTGGTTTGAAACCTCTTAGGTGCTATCAACTTTTTGGGGCTAGTTCATACGGAGTTTTGTTCTAGCTTTATCTGGGAGCACTGCTAGGCTGCTAGCGAATAGTTGAGGTGCGTGCAAGCTGGCCCCACCACTTTGTTTTATAAGTTAAAACGAAAAAAGACCCCTATAGCTTTGATGTCTTTGTCTAAAAGAAGGGCCCAGTAATTTAAAAACAAGACCCCAAATTGTTGTCTTGTCTAATTTGTTACTTCGGCAATTTAAAAAAGTTGCGGCATTCTTCACGTTCCTTATGTTTCATGATTGGAATTTTGAAATCAAGAAATTCATGCCACAGAAGGGTGCTTCTAAATACATATCTAAAACTTGTCTACTCAGCCAATTTTTGTGAAGCACAACTTGCAACGCCTAGGCCCTAATGAGCATGGTGGTCCACAGTGTGGATACAATCGTGTCATGTATTTAGCATCACCACCAAAATAAGAACTTCTAATTACATGTACTTATTTTCACACAATCACACACACCAATAAAAGGCATATTGAACAGAAGAGGGATCCGTTAGAAAAAAAAACAGCAGAGGGAGTTACCTTAATCATCTTGCATATTAAAAGCTCCATGATCCTCCGAGTTTGCTTGTCCGCAACTTGGCCTTCACGAAGAATATCCGAAGCTAAGGGCGACCCACCATACGGGCTCTGGACTAGTGCAAGGCCTGCAACTTTGTCCCTTAAATCATCCCAGTACATTGACAATGCAGCAGCAGCATCAACCCCACCCTTGCTGTGCCCAAGCAACATCACTCGCTTGCCAGATCCCCAGTATAGCTCCTCGATATATTGCTTCAGTTCCCACGCATTGTGCTCCACAGACACCTTGACAACAAGTACTAAGACTCAAAAAAGGCGGCATGCAAATTCTTTAGTTTAAAGAACAGAGGGAAAGGGATTGATAAAAAAAAATATTTGCAGGGGCAGAAAAATCACAGGGGCGGAATGACCCATTGTAGTGGTGGAAATGGTATAAATAAGTTATTCATAAGATATGACAAGGTAACAACATGAAATATGTGTCCGAAATTTGAACCCAAATCGGACACTTCCATCTTACATTTTTCAAGATTTTAAAGAAGAATAATAGTAGTTGTTAGAATTTGTCCCACATTGGTTAATTATAACCTCCAAAATTAGTATATGAGCCTAGGCGGCCTCTCCACTCATTGCTACTTGGTTTTAAGTTGGATGCTTTAATATGGTATCAGAGATAGGCTTTCGGAGGCTTTTGGACAAGACTCTATGTTGTTGATGGTTGGTTCCCCTTAGTTTGTCATTGATGGTTGATAATTGTCGTATGTGTTGAATCGTTTGTTTACCTCTCCACGTGCGGGTCAGGGTCGCACAGGAGTGTTAGAGTTTTTCCCACATTGGTTAATTATAACCTCCGAAGGTAATATATGAGTCTCGGCGGCCTCTCCATTCATTACTAATTGGTTTCGAGTGATGCATTAACAATAGTATTGTAGACCACACCTTTTGCTCGTGTAAGGTGGGAAATTGAGCTATTTCCACGTGTAAACAAACCTCAAGACTGAAGCCACCCAGTAGTACTATGACTGATGAAATAGTTTTTTTTAAAGCTATTCAAATTCTCACCAACACCCAGACTGGCGATGGAGGATGAGTAAGCGGAGGTTGTGTTAGCCTGCGGGAAGGCTGGGTATTCCTTAGTGGTGCCTGTATTTATTTTCTCTCTTTTTGCCCATTTGTTACTAGATTATTATCTCAAGATTCTTAACATTTCATAGCAAAAAAAAATCTAGCATCTTTCACGGATGGAATATAGGAATCTATATTTTCCTAAATCCCATTTAATGTCAAGTACATAAACTTAATAAAAGTGAAAGTATTACAAACTTCTATATATTTAGATATTTGGTATGGTATCCACGTGCCCATACTAAAGTTTTGGATACTTACCAAAGTCCTACTACGACAATAGGTCCTGAACACAACACCACCCAATACTTGTAGCTAAGCCTGTGTAATAGTGGATCGAATGATTCCTACCATTTTCAGTCCACAAGGTACGAAGCGGAAAATACCTCACTCTTGATTTTCGCTATATGGCAAGCTAGACCCATCTTCGAAAAAAATCTCTTGGTGCTCACAAAGTATAACGGACCATGATTGCTAAAAAGACCTGATAAACCAGAATAGAAGATAGTTTTCTCCCACCATGTTGATGTCAATAGAAAAAGATAACCAAACTCAGAAGTGAAGATTAAAATTCTTTCACCTGGAATCAGAAGATAAACAAACGAATCCGGCAGATTGTGATCTCCATTTCTGAGAAGCCAAACAACACGAGAGATTTATGATCTATGAACAGACAAGTATGAACACCAATTGTAGAAGGGAAAATCAACTGACATTCCAATGCATAACATTCACATAGAGTAGTAACATAGGAAGTCCCCCACATAACCTTTAGGTTGCTGTTATAGCGACTTGATAGAAAATACAGGATGCATATTCACATACAATAGATCGGTTATTTCTTCTGAATACACAACAGAAAACATATCTCATTACCATGCTTGTTTTAAAACCTACATCGCCAGAAACAATCTGCGGTTTCCTAGGTCAGACATGGTAAATTGCAAAGCAAACAGGACACATCCATCTTCCTTGAAATATAACCAACAATTCTTCTTGTCTCTGAAAACTCATTCCTAATGCAACTCAATATCATCATGGAGGGGAATCAACTATTTGATAATATTTTGACACCCAACCTAAGTATTATGTACATTCTTAGCCCTAGAAGTTTAGAAAGGAATAAAACTTACCAGCACTACGTTTCATTCCGAGGGGAGATGAAATGAAAGGATTAAGGGAAAAAGCACATATGATCATAGACACCACAAAAGGTCTCATTTCAGAAGCTGAAATTTGTTGTGGATTCAAAAAGAAATACAGTACCTTACACGTTGTAGAAGTTCAAGAAATCTAGCTGAGCCATCCTCCACGGGAGCCATTCCAGGAGTATGTTGCAGCCATCCAATATCATCAGTAGAACCATGCAAAGTTTTCCTAACTCGATCAATAATACTGAAGATGCAAGAGTTAGTTTTGGTACTTCGTAAAATCTATTCTCAAAAAACTGAACTGACCAGTAATTTAAAAGGTTAATACCAGCAAATTTGAAGTTGAGCACATTTGACATAACAGAAAGAAATTTTGCAAGAAGCCAATGCTAGCCTCCAGGCAAGTCTTAAACCAAATAATGGAAACATCAACCTACAAGGATATGAGCATTTATTAATGTAATTACATAGCATGGGTACCTAAAGATACATAAACCATGCAACATACTGTGCGGCCTATATTCATCTTAGGGAGATAGCAAAAAAATCTAAGGATGCGAACTACTACAGTGAGAATACCAATAATGTGTACCATACACAATGTCATCAGCTAAGACGCACAAAAGCTTTAAAGAAGTTGGCATGTACGTTGCAGGACACGTTGCCCACAAATACTTGACGGACACTGCCCGAATGTGTCGAATAATTCATTAAATGGGTCCTCTCTTTTTTTGGTCAGAATCGGATATGCTTAGGACAGTTAAGAGGATAGTTTGTCCATCACTAAGACGTGAAAAGATTATTCCCAAGTTCAAAAAATACATAACAATTGTGAACCAGATGGTAACATGAAAAGAATGTATACTAATACCATTTAATCCCTTCTTCATATTTTAAAACTATAGATAATCCTATGGTTGTGTTTAGTTTGTCTAGCAAGGCCAGTTAGCCCATTGTCTTGGTGAACTTTTTCAGCTTTTACTAACTAATGGGTCGTGTATGTTGTTATGCTCGTCTCTTTAAGTATCTGTTTCCCATGTCCCTATTGTGCCTTTGAGTTCTTTGTATATGGATAGGAGGATCACATATGCACAAAACACACGAGCGTGCAAATGCAAGTTCCAAATGTCAGGATAAGGATAAGGATGATTAGTTGATAATATAAATCAAACAGAGAAACGTGAAATAAAAGAACCACAAATACACATAAAAGCACATGGAACATCACAAATATTCCAGATCAAATCAAGATGAGGCTTGATTGGATTCGTGTAGATCAAAAGATGGTTATCCTCCGTTAACAAAGCAAACTAAATGAAAGGAGAATTGATACCCATGAAAAATGAAGCTGATGCCTCGAAGATTGCTATAGCTTTCTACAATTTCGAATCTTGAATTTACAGGTAACCTTTTTTTGATATCTGATGCTATTTTGTCAAGGATTCCCATGCAGGGCCGTGTAGAAGAAGATGAACAACATCTGTAACTTGAAGATCTTGATTGTCGTCCATAAGGAATGTCCACCACATCATCAGAGCATCTGTTGATGTCTCTGTAGATAAGTTCTTCTACAGCCATTACAATCCCACATTTAGAATTTAGTAAGGGAAATTCAGTGGATCGTCGCAGGTGGGCAGTAGCATAGGATTACATTCTTGGTATTGATCTAAGGTCCGTATCATGCATGGATTACCAAAACAAAAATAGATGAGATGAAGAACTCACCAATAAAACGGCCGAATTGACCGCTAATATAAGAAGTCAAAGTCAACAGACGGGAAAAAATATCATCCATTGACGAGCAAAAATCAAGATGATTAGAAATAAGGCTTCCGTTTCTCAACTCATTCGAGCAGACCTGATAAAAGGACATACTTCAGAGTTTAGACTAAGAGTAAGAGAACCAAACCTCCAAAACTGAATAACTAGAAACAAAGAGTCAAGAACTGCTCGATTATCATATCACATACCTACCCATTTATTAGTTAATTATATGACATGATTCATATGAACCATACATATCTACATGTGTATCACGCAAATTTGAATTATGGTTTTCTTTTGCAGGAAAAGGTCTCAGCCAGATAAATCAGTACACGCCCCTCAATAAATCCCTAATATGCAAGTTTACCAGGCCTCAAACTTACACTGTCCAAGATGTGAATGGAATGTCAAAAATGGGATACACAAAATTTAAGATGCCACAAATCACATCGACAAAATCTACCCCAATCCGATGAACGATTATTGCAAAATCAGACATAAACTAGTACTCACTGTTGCAGTCATATATGAAATCTCGCCATCTGAATATATGTCTGCCATTAGCACTTCAAGTCCTGAAAAAGTGTAGCAATTACTTTGGTATGCAATCAAAAACCAAGACGAGACTTCAACTCTTCCCCGTGCATGTATCAGACTAAACAGGGTAATATGAACTTCGGAAAGATTCTACCGGAAAGAAATAATGACTGCTGGCATATTTTAGAGGGAAAAACAATCAATCCAACGCTTTAACAAAATGTCAACTTGAAAGAGAGGAATGGTGAACAAGGATTCATCTCACTCCACTTAATTGGGAACCAAAATAAAAGAAGCAAAGAATCCCCTGATGAACAATGAAACCAACTTTGAGAAAGAGTTTCAGTGGACCCAAATGGGGAATCCTTCAAAATTCATACCAAACTTAGATCACGGCTCTTTTCTCATGGGTCTTGATTCTCAAAGTTTAAATTTGCACGGTTAGATAGTGAGTCAAAACCAACTTGAGATTCATTCACGTTCACTAATATACCCTTGAATTACATCCCAAAGTAGTGAAGTAAATGGACCAATTCAATTCTTACTTACCCAGAAGAGAAAAGCAAACCAGTGCTCCATACCAAAAAATAGACTGATCCAAATGAATAGAATTCTTCATAAGCATGCAAATATACTAGAATTCATTACTGAAAACCCATATTGCTTAGACTTACAAAGGTTGAAATATTGGAGTCTGCAGTAAAAGGAAGACGCAGATCTGCAAAACCCAGAAGCAGATTGCCCTCCCGTTTCCAAATCTATAGTTAGAAAAAAGAACATGGAAAATCTAAGTACGCCCATTCCCAAAGAAAGCACGAACTTCACGAAAGCAATAAAAGAATGGGTATAATAAAATAATTTCGTGTGTGTGTGTTTGTGTCGATAACTTGATACATGAAATTTGTATAAAATATTCCCCAATACGAACCGAATGAAAGAAAGAGAAGGTCATCGAATGGGAATGGAGCAATAAAACTGACTGGTGATCGTTATCCAATTACCTGTCTCTCATGGCCCACCTGAGACCAATCTAATTAAGAAGGGCCTTGCTTTTTCTTTTTCTTTTTCATTTTCAACACACAAATCCAAAATCAAACAACTGGGTTTTTTCAAACTCGCTGGTGTTTGAAAAAGCCCTCCAAGAATTGGATAAATTGGTGTCGGAGGAAAATATAATTGAATTTTTGACTGACACTCTCCGCAAAAGTCAAGAGAAGGAAGATGCAGCAGGTTTGGAGCTTCGAAAGCATGGATGGACATTTGTTGGGTGAAGCGAGACCAATGGAGAGCATTAGAAGCACACGTGCCGGGTTGAGGAGGACACTGTGAGTGATTCTGTAGTGAAAGCAGTCGGTCGATATCATGACAGCGGCGTCTCGGGCACGATTTCTGGGTCGGCGTGACAACTGACACGAGCTGGAGTATTCTGAATATTACTATAGGAGTGCTGTGCTACCAATGGGGTTATCTAAAGATACGGGCCGGATCTGGTCTATCTATCTACGTATTTGATGATTCGACTAATCTATGTCACAACCTTCTCGGGCTGAGTTTTCATTAAAAATATTTTCAGTATTTTTGTATTTATCACATTTTAACTGAAAAAAATACAAAAAAAATCGTAATGAAAACTCATCTATTTCACAACCTTTTCAAGATGGGTTTTCATTAATTTTTTCGGTTTTTTGTATTTATTTTTGCACTGACATTTTAACTGACGAAAATACAGTAATGGAAACTCACCCTCAGTCTCAAATTGTCTATCAATTTCGGCATTGTGCACCGAAAAAAAATCAATTCCGATATTCGTCTCATGAAAACTATTTAGATTTTGTAATTTCTTTTTTTTTTATGATTTTCAAGATGTTGTTTACTATAACTAATTGAAATTTATTAACCAACAGTCACATGACAGAGAAAAAATGGGTACTTAAATATTAGTCCTTTCACGTAGGGTAACATAGATTTCCATCCCGGCCGTTTTGAATGGTTATGTTTTCATTCCAACATTTGAATAAACCCAAAATTGCCCTCATTTGACTTAATTCCCTTATATTTTGGAACTATATAAGGCGGAAGGCGCATAATTTTTGGATGAAAACATAAAATTAAGAGTGCAATTTTGTTCACCTTCTCTCTGATTAATTGAAATGGTGTAAGTTCCACCCCTGCAATACATATTTTGGTAAGGATGACATCACTATTTGTGCTCACGTTCATTGCAAAAAAGGATGGAAATACCATAGGGATGTATCAAAATCATCTCTGAGAAAAGATCAAAGAACTTACATCGTCATTCTCAATCATTCTTCGTCGCCGTCCGCCGTAGTTGACATCATCAAAAAACACAATCAGCGAAAAATATATAATTTTTGCATGACCCAAATTCGTTTTTAGTCCGCGAATCAAACGAGACCTAAGAGTCTACTAGTAATATGTAGGATACCGTGTACGTGCGAATCTAAGGACTCATTGACCACAGCTCTTATACTTATTAGTAATAATTTTTCCAAGAATTGCACAGTGCTATGCGGAGGTTTGAAGAAAAATAATGCATCCGTTTGTAGTGATTGCATATCAAATCATGTTAATAACATTTCTAAGTGCCACTGAGGCATTAGGTAGTGTCTTACAAAACTTTAACCGAATAATGCAGCGTTTTTATGGTGATTTCACGTCAAATGGTGCTCGCAATCTTGGGATATGATTTATCACTCATACATTCTGCCTTACTGGCATTTTCATTTTGAGTAGGGCTATCAACGGTCTGGAATGGCGCGAATTGATATGAATCGGAGGACCGAATCAAAAGTCTACAGTTCAATGAAAGACAATTCGTGTCCAGGCCAAAAGTATATGGTCCGGTTATGAAACAATCAGAAAACTCACAGTTCAGTTCACGGTTTATCCACAAATAAGATACCAAAAAGAAAGCTAGCAAAAAAAAAAAAAATCCACAATGCTGAAATCAGTAGCACAACTATAGCAGCAGATGATAGAAGCAGCAACTTGAGAGTTTCATAGATCAATTTATCCAGTAGTCATGAGAAACAACAACAACATTATAAAGCGTAGGATTCTGTAACCTCACACACAGTAGCATATCCAGATTTTGAAGTTGAAAGCATTTCATAATCCACCTCCAGTTAAGAGTTTCATAGATAAACAGACAGATACATCTCTGAGAATTGAATTCAAAGGGCAAGACACTCCAGCCGTTCAAGGAGATCACGACAATGGTTCAACTTACTGATATTTACAAATATACCATATTTATTTTGAATTTTTTTTTTCGGAATGATGGACATGTTGTTCAGTTTTTATAGGTTTCTTAATAAATTCAACATGAATGGGAATTTTAAATGTATCATGAATGGTGGACCTATTTACCATGAACACTGGTTTGACTCAATTTTTAAGGGAATAGATCATGTTAAAGTCGAATCAAAAGCCGAAATATACCATAGCAGGTTGTGGCTAAATGTGGCGTCGATTTTGTCGTTGAGTAGAAGAGGCTATGTGGTGAGAATTCGCCTGATATTTGTTGATCGGAGCAGCTTGGATTCTTGCATTTTTTTTTTAATGAAGCCTGCAGTATATTTACCATGTCCGTGAATATATTCAGTGTGTAATGTAATTAATTATTATATTTCTATATTAATGCATTAAATTTACCATATTCGTCGATATATTTAGTGTACAATGTACCTATTTACCACGTGCCCATATTAAGTTAATAAATTTACAATGTCAACATATTCCATGTTTATATTAATATAAAAATTTATCATGTTCGTCAAAATTAAATCTTACATTACAAAAATAAATATGAAACATTAAACATGGTAAAATTAGATCTTCCGAATGAGCATGTTAAGAATAATGAATGTGACATCACCCAACATTATGGTTAAAAATAATTGCACCCCTGCAAACATGTTAAATCTAATAAGGCCAGGTCAAGGTGTTAAATTTTATTCCTGTTAAAAATAAAAAAAAAGGTGTTAAATTTGATTCATCACCAAGGAATCATGGTTTAAAGTAAATAAGAAACAACAAATAAGGTGAATTGGATCTTAAATATGTTTCGATTAACAGCATAAATGAAATAAAATCGTTCACCAAGAAAAATTGTCCATATCCACAATTTTGAATTTCTCCCTAATTTTCGTTTAAAAAAGTCAATCAAATCTCCCTTAATTAGGAAACTATATTTACATAAAAAAAAAAATGGTGAAAACATAACCCTCAAAACAACAGGGATTAGAACTTACACGCCATAACAAAATAGGATGACTATTTGATTATTCGTATAAAAATCAACTGGAACTAAAAATATAGATAATTTTTAAGTGGTCCAAAACAGTTAAGGTCGTTATAAATGTATTTTTCTAATTTCTTGGTCAAGTGTTTGAATTTTTAAAAATTACAAAATAAAATATGAACTAGAAAAGTTAATAAATTAACCCAAAACGAGAAAAAAAATTGTGAAATTTTTTTTTAAAAAAAAAAATCAAATTTGGGCTAATTGTACGAGTAGCTCTGCTTAGAGAGCATTTAGCAATTTTACCCATTGAACTTTCTACCATCCGTATCTGAAGCTATACCCAAATCGAATATGGTAAAGTACATCAATACAAGCTAAATAACCGGTCCAAAATCGCCTCAATATTGCTCATTAGGAAACAATAACGTACAAGACTACAAAATCTTTGGTTCAACAATTCACATTTTGGCAAGGAAAATTGCCAATTTTGCCCTCGCAATCCCTCTCAGAAGGCTCGTGCGCAAAAATTTGTATTACACAAGTGATTGACCCTATATTAATCCTATGATTTTGTGGGTTAGTGCCAAGGGTTCTTCCTTTTTGATCCAGTTTTCTTCGAGCTAGTTGTTGAGCTAGCTTTCTGCATAATAACGAATATTGACAGGTATGTTAATACAAATGGTAAGATTTCGACGTATCCATTCTAAAAAAGTAAAGAGTAACCATCACTACAACGTACCGCTTTCGATTTCTTTGCCTTTCCGCGGATCCTGTTCTTTTGAGGTTTTAGCTTGTATATCCGAACCATCCAATGGTGAGTCGTGAATACCTAGATAGTACAAAAGGCGCAAGAAGCAAATTTTAACAAAGAGAAAGTATTTGCGTTTCATAGGCAAAAATGATGAAGTAGAGATTTTTTTAAACTCCTCCAATAAGAATTTCCTCGTCTTTTCTTTACCGTTTCTCTTGCTAAGCGAGTAAAGAAGAACCCAAAAGAAAACCAAGAGATATGAAGTTAATTCCAAAACAGAATTCTTATGCCACATTTCGGGTTTCCATTATCTTACCTCGTCAAAATGGGTAAGCTTGAAGTATTTCTTCCCTATTTCAGTACGCCTCACTCTATCAAAGGCTTTGCCATCTGTCTCCACAAATCTAAAGCAAAGCAGACAACGTCAAGTAACTGCCACAAAAGCCAAAATAAGCATGAATCACAAAACATCCATGAAGAATGAACCAAATCGTTGCTAACCTGTAATACGAGAGTTTGTACATGAGGCAATTAAGCATGGTTGGAGTGGCTTGGGAATCAATCCTGTACTGACCATCTCTCTAAAGAAAGGAAGGCAAAGTAATTTAGTTAGAATCTGATATTTTACCAATAGAACAAACAGAAAATACAGTAAGAAAGCTGTCACGTGTGTCCATACATGTAAGGATATGCTTTTTCTAAGCCAAACAAAAACAAATATGCTAAGTAATAATATGGGAAAGACATATAGACATCTACAAATGAAACTGATCATGTAGAGAACTGTTGTACTTGGAAGAAAACAAACACGCAAAGTATGGAATTTGTTTTTTAAATTCTGTCAACATGACGACACTTCTAAATGAAACTCTTCAACCTATACAAAACAATTCCAATGACATTATATATAATTAACTCCAACACATACTCACAAATACTGTTAGATTTATTTGCTTTTAAACCCGAGCCATACTCTCAAGTTTTTTGCAGTTAGAGAAAAATTATAGAAACCAACCGCAATGCTTTGGCCCTGCTCTGTTAAGATTGGGAACTGTGATTCAAGAAGGAAGGCTAATGGAAGTGAAGAAGATCAAAATCAGCAATTATTAGATCGGAAAAAGGCATTTAGTACATGTTTAATCTGATTGAGGTTATGACCCAAGGTAGAGCTGAATGTTGGCAGGATTCCTATGACCAATGAAATAGTAGGGATAATTTCACAGCCATGCATGTCTGTAGAATGCACAGACAACTAACATATGAGGACGAATGTATAGCAATCTGTTTTGTAAGCATGATAATATAGCATAATACGTAGTTCTTGACCCTATTTTCACTTAATTTCCATCCACTTCTAAATCTCCACCAGATTCATTCAAAACCCTGGCCTAGCATCCCTTGGAAGGCCATAATTGCTGTCCAGAACACCACTGACATAAGTAACTACTTACTAGATAATCAGGTTCCTTGATGTGAGGGAATACACCGCCACCTATACGAACCATCCACAGAAACTTGTTGATATCATCACTCGGATAGCCAATAAGACCTGAAAAGTCGAACATCAAACATTAATCTCTCTCTTAGACAATCTTAGCAGCAGATAAGAAAACTAACCTCCAAACACAACAAGAACGTATTTCACATCCAAGGAGTTGAAAATCTCCCAAGCTGCCTTTTCAGGAGATGACATGGCAGTACCAACAGTTGCAATATGTGTGTTATTCCAAGTATTATTGTCAACAATGACAGTGCGGTTAGCCATAGCAGTTGTTTGATAACCATAGTCCCACCAAGATGCAACCTGAAAACGGATCACATAAACTATCAGTGAACTTCAAGGCTTCATTCTGTCAAGATACCAAGCTAGCTGAACAGGAACTCTTCCAGAGAATCTGTTAGTTCATATAGTCAATCAAGGATTAAATGTCATGGATAAGAAATGAAAGCTCTTATAGAGACAGTCTATCACCAAATCAGGCAAGATCCCATTCAACCTCGACATCAAGTTGCTTGAAGACAGTAATAATTGGCTCTTCTCCTAGTAGCTGAATAAATTGTGGTTGCTAGCAGCCTATAAAGCATTACCCTTTTTTTTTGGCCAAGTGAAAATCAACATTGTTAGTTGTAATTAGTGAGGTTTGAAACCCTGTCAAATGCATGGGAATACATGGTGCTTACCCCTTGGCTACCACTTGCTATAAAGTATTATTTTTAGTCAATCCCTGTCCCTAACTCTTGTCCTGTCCATTGACAACTTTATCCTCAAGCAGCAATGGAAATGCATACAGAAGACTACATCCACCACAATTCATCTACTCACAGCTTATCCTTGTCATTTACTTGTAAGCACCTCAAGAACTAACATATCGAAATAACAAGAAAGAAGACACCACATTCGGAGAAATCAAACGAAGTGTTTGGCATGACAAATTCCTAACGACCCTAGGAAGAGAAATAGAAGTCAACAACTTGAAACACTAAGATGACCAAGATCATAGAGTAACAGCCCCTAAAAACAGTATTGCCACAAAGAAACTATTGAGAACAAACGGTTTGCAAAACAAAGCTGGAATAAAGAAGCTTATATGATGTGAAGGAGGTATACAATTGGCTAAAACTCACTTTATCATCCAGCTCAGTATTGTGGCTTAACCATGCATAAGCCTCCCGGAAATCATCAAACACATGAAGACCATCATTGGATTGTGATGTTAAGACAATGGAAGGCGCTGAATAAGCTTCTGCTGCAGCCCAGACACAGTGAACCTACAAGGAAATACATAAGCTAAATCCTCACAGGGAACAAAGCAAGAACAGAGGAAAATAAGAAAAGACACAGGTAATAAAAATGATCACAGCATCATCCTATTCAGATAAAGTTGAAACTTGAGAGTAAAAGTGGACTCAAAATTTTTAACTTCTTATGGACTACAATTAAAAGAGCATGAGTGAGTAGGAGAAGGTTCATAATGTACAGAGGTTAACAGTGACTTCAAGAGCATCCAGCATTTATATAAAATATGCAAATTTGCATCTCCATATGCAGTTATGATTCAGCCAAAACGGAATGAAGAAAGTGTACATACCACGTAAAAGGCACCCAGCAACACAAGTAAGAAAATGCCGATAACAGATGCTTCCAAAGGTAAAACCAGAAGCCTCTTTTCTTCCTGAGGCTTCACAGAAATCTTCTCCACATTTTCTTTTTCCTTCTTTCTGTTCTTTTTAGAAGGTCTTTCCTTAGATAAATCTTCATGTTTTTCATTCTTTCTCGAAGTCCGTTCTTTCACAAAATCTTCTTTTTTCTCTGTCTTCGTGGTCTCATTTTGTATGACGACAGCACCAGTACCAGAATCCCCTGCCTTAAAGAGACAGCAGTGAAAAGAATATTAGTCCAGAAACTGAATTTTGACTCGGCAATCATAAGAAGGCGGCTATTATGAAAGAAAAGAGATGATAATATGAGTACATCAATCTGGGAGCTTCCAGGCAACTGAAATTTGATTGAACGGGTAAAAACATCAAATGCTGCAGAAAGAGCAATTCCAGATGTTATGCATGCTGCTGGAGCAAATACAAGCATTAGCCGCACCTGTAATGGCAACCCAAATAATTGATGACCAAAGAGAAGTGAAGAAGTGAAGAAGATGAAGAAAAGTGGAGAAAAAAGTTGATGAGGGGATGTCCTTACCATGACTCCAGAAAAATATACTGATGTTGCTATGTAGAGGACCACAAAGGAGCTTGCATCAGATAGTGGCAAAAAGCAAGCCTGCCAATAACCAACAGAAGAAGACCATGGCATAAAATTAAGCAATTCAAAACTTAAACAGCCAAAAAAGGAAGAGAATGCCAGCAGACACAAGTGTAAATATGGGTCTGACATCCAGAACTTACAATAATGCCAGCCGGAACCAAGAATGCCAAAACATTTATGTCCATAAAGTATGAAGGCCAAGTAGGCGGTTGATGTTCGCTAACACTTGCAATAATTGGTATATACTTGCTTGCATAAGTTCTGTAACGAGTCGTTAGGGGGGCAATTGTCAGAAAGTTACCTCAGAATGCCTAGAAATAGAACTGATGGAGAAGGTTTCATAAGTTAATAGAACAACAAAACAATAGTTCCTTAAAATAATAAAGAAGTTACTGACGGATCAAGCAGACTCAGACTTCGTCCACTCCATCCCATTGTTGGGCTAGAAGCTATCAATGCTACCAGTACAGCTACCACCGCACATAATACTACCCTGAAGAAAAAGAAAAAAAAAAATGAATCGTCAAAATTAAACAAGGCAGGAAAATACATTACCAAGTTTCTGATAATAAATGTTACTATTTAATACCGCCGCGTCCCTTATTGCTGGTCTGTCATTATATTTGGTGATGCCTCAAACAATTGGTCCTCTATCAATGTATAGTCATCTTTACGAAGTCCGTATAAATGCAACTTTTCCAAAACTATATCTATCTAATGGCTGAATATATTCAAAGGTGGGATTAAAGGTATAATACCGGAAATTTATACCATTAAATATCAATTTGGTTGCAATTATTACATTTCTTCTTGAAAGAACCAAGAATATGGGACGGAGAGAGTACTTTTATAGTGCTTTGTAAATGTTTTGAAGAAACTAGAGACAACGGAAGCTTACAAGCCAATGGATACAACAAGGGTAACAGCAACTTTAAACATTTTCGGCGAGAGAATTCCCTTGATATAATGCACAAGAGCCACCACATGGAGAATAATGAAAACCTGGAGATAGAAAATTAGCAGCAAGAACAAATGCTAACATAAAGTATAACAGTAATATTTTGCTTATATGTAGCCTTCTAGGCGAGAACATAAAGGGACTTGAGCCCTTGATATTTAGGAGAAGCAATTCCACACCAGCTTGCCAACTAGGCAGTGGAATGAAACAAGGGCTCAAGAAAAATAAAGCATCAACATTTCCACTTGAATCCAAGAAAAATCCTTTTGATATTTCTCATAACTTTATATTCTCCAATGTGACCTGGTGGTCACAGGTTCAAGTCGCAGAAACATCTTCGCTGCTTGCGGGGGTAAGTTTGAGTACATCTAATCCTTGCCCTGACCCTGTAGTAGTGGGAGCCTCGCAACTAGGTAGTCCTTTTTTAAAAGCTTATCTTTTCTCCATTTTACAATAAAACATGGTTTATGTTTTGATACATATGATTTGATCAAAATGAATTGGGGTTGCCACCAACACACTATAGTAAAAAAAGTTACTACGTAACTCTTTACAAAAGTCTTCACGAAACACTGGTTTGAGGATGGATCAACAACCAAGAAGCAACTATCAGAAGGAACGGCATGCTTCTTCAAAAATACAATTATGAGCAAAACAACAATAAAAAGTTCCATATTTACAACTACAACTTTCCTATACACAGTTCCGTTGACTAGCAAAATAGCATGTTGTTATTTTCATCACCAATCTTCCATTTGCGTCCATTGTCTACAAAGAGTGTGTAATACTTGTTCCATGTTATCCTTGGTATTTATCCTTATCTGTATGAGGACCTATGACCTTATAACGAAAAACACTATATTTCCTTATCATGTTCCTTCATTCAAAAACATACAGCAATCTTGGTACCACAGCAAATCAATATCTTGAAGTCAGAATTCTACAATTAGTAATACTTCAACAAGGAAACAAAGACAAAAACAGAAAACAAAAAATTGCTCTTATAACATTACCATACGAGTACATTCCCAATTACATTCTTTAATCGTTTAAGACTGTAGGAAAGCAATAGTAGCTGACGCTAGCAAAACTCTATGATAACCAGTAACCACAACTCCAAATTAAACCAACTAGATGAGTCAACTCACATTTGAAGGTGACGATTGGCCATTCAAATGGTGGAAACAAAAAAGGGATATCGAAACTTTCTAGTGAATATGTAAATTAATTTGTTGGGGTACTTTGCTAGGGTAAAACAAAGTATGCCATGATCAAATTGACCACCAATCCAATATCACCAAACAGTCCGTATCGTAGCCAATTACCACATCAACCTTCTATCAGCAGTCTCAATAATTAGTAATTGAGCATTGACTACTGCAAATATACGTACTACAAAACAAGGAAGCGACTACCTTTGTAGTCAAGCATCTGTCTCATTACATGCTATGAAAAAAAGGCCACCAAGGGCACAAAGCTCCCACTACCACAGGGTCTTGGGAAGGTTAGATGTACAAAGCTTTATCCCGCAAATGGAGAGGCTGTTTCCGCGATCCAACTCGTGACCACCAGGTCACAAACGACTTGAGCCTTAACCATCATTAAATGATATACCTGAAACATATTGTTTACTTCCAAAGTCTACTCCTCCATGCCCAAAATCAACAAACCCATCCTCCCAATAAAAACTTGGTTCGTGACCATAGCCCCTACCCCTCATTGCAATACTGTCCTTATGTAAACCCTGACCTATCCACCAAAGAAGATGGATGGCTTCGTAAAACAGTTAGAGTGCAGCAAAATCGCTACACAATGTTGTTTTTCGGAACTCCTTTTGGGTACATCTATCTTGATAAGGCAAATATAGTACACTGAAATATTTTAGAAGGTAAAAATGGATAAAAATATGCCAAACAGAGCTCCATTTGTGAGTGTAGAACTCACCAAAAATGATGCAAAATGCTCAGATGTCATGACCGCATTAAAACCAACAACAGGCACCAATGCGGCTAACAATGTTCCTAAGACAACCTGCATTGCAAAAGATATGAGATTATCAGTTATAATTGAAACTCTCCGCACACCCCGCTGTCATAATTACATGTCCATCATCCGTCTCCCAAAGGCCAAAGCCTTCCCACATTTTCTCAAACTCTTTTAACTTGCAAACTACCCACATTTGCTAAGTTGAGTTTCGTTAAGCAGTGAAATTTATTTATGCCATTTACAGACGTTTAAACATATGCTTTCTACATTCTTTGCGCTAAAGCACGTGTCACAATTGTTTTCGACACCATCAAATATTTTGTGAGTGCACCAAAATACTTACAAGCGGAGCATAGGCAATGTACAGCCGAGAAGAATAGCGACCAGTTACAATGCACAGAAGGACATGCATTGGAATAAGGTTGATAATAAAAGTATACCCTCCCCAAGAGCAAACCTGAAAGAGGACATGATAAGCTGAAAATATAAATCAATAAAATTAAAAACGGCATTGGAAGCATTCGATAAAAAAAAGCCTACCATGTAAAAGTATGCTAGGGCATTTAAAGTGGCATAAAAAAGGGATCCTGTATTCAACGTCTGCATGTAGCAACCAACGAATGTCAGGAAACAGTTCAATATATTACATATAAAACGATGCCATAACATTCCAGCAAAGAAAGAAATAGGATATCAACAGAAGTTCATTTGAGTAGGAAAGATAGCACCAAAGGCTTGAGGACTAAATGACGTGATCAAAGTCTGACCTTTATATATAGATAGAAAGTGAAGATCAAAGCAAATATAGCTACAGCTTCATTGTCATAGCTTCCTGCCACAGATCGAGATATATAGGATGGAACCTGTGGAATACAACATAGCGAAAAGCAGGTTGAGGCTCACAGAACAATTTTGCTCACAGCAAAGAAATTGTCAATGAAATTTTTGTGAGGGACTAAATATACTCTTTTGTCGACAGCATCTACCTATTTATTAGATGAAAACAAAGGAACACCACTACAAGCGTCACCAAAATTTCGCGACTAGCATGAGTCATTTCAAATTTGGCTACTTGCGTCACTAAAATAAACCACAAACAAAATGAAAACTAAGGAATTTCAAATAGGTATATTGGGCAGTGGGCAGGAAGTTAACTATGTAATGAAGAAAATCACTACATGCAAAAGATGATATTCAGAAGAACTGCAGAATTATTTCAAATTTAGCGACTAGCGTGAGTTTAATAAAAAATAAACCATGAACAAAGTGGAACTAAGGAATATCCACTATGAATACTGGGCGTAGGCACAAGTTAACCAATATACTAATGAGCCGTAAACCAAGGAAAGACCCTTGAGCAAAGTACTGTTTCGCCCATATATCGCTGCCAAGTGAAAAAGTACACAGAGTCACAGACAACTATTTCTATTCAAGAGGAAAAAAATTCAAAGAATGCAAGACCACGGATTAAAGATAGCCGATTAGAATCTTATTTTATTTTGTTGAAGTCAAGATAAACTGGTTACTACAAATTCTTTGGAAACATAAATTGTCCCTATCCCCTCGAAGATTAAATAATGGAACATGAACATGCTAACTCATGATAACAGAAGGTGCAGGTCATAAGTGGAAAATGTGGCACAAAGTTTTGAGTTCATAAATAAAAAAAAACCAAGGTAAAGGTAAGAAAACCCAGCATAGAATTTACCATGCCCAAAAGAAGTGCTGCAGTCAGTCCAGCACCGGTGCCTTTAACTTCCTACACACGGGGGCAATTGGACACGATTGACAAATCTCAGTTTGCGGAAGATTCACACCATACAATATAAAAATGAATCAAAAAGAAATAGAATACATGTCCCAGAACACAAAAAAACTATAAACCAGAAAATGAACCTTGGTAAGCAGGAAGGTTGCCCATGCTGCAATAGCAGAGAATACTGGAGCCGTAAATACGCAAACAGTTTCCACAGATAGAGGAATATTCAAAGAGTTCAGTATCCTGCCGGATTCCAAGGGTAGAGGGATATTCAAAGTCGGTCTCAAAAAAAACAGCTGAAGCAAGATTTACACCCATACACCTTTTTACTGTTTTGTAGTACAGGAAAACGAACACTACAGGTTACTCTCATCCATTTACAAAAGACACAGAAAAAAATAAGTGTTAATCTCCAGTCAGAATCTCAAATACGCACCACCACATGGTCCCAGCTGTCAATGTCAGTCCAGGGTAAACAGTTCCACCAATGACACGCCCAAGAGGATACCTTAGATCAAGTCAAATAAAGGGTTACTATTTCTCATTAAACAATTTCATATAGTAGAATTTGGTAAACACGCATTTCACTACGTGAATGATCACCACTTGAATAACAAAATTACCAAGTCCGATCGTCAAACCAGTTCCAAAAGTCGTATATTCCATTCTTTGTGAGATACTGAAATCAGAAAACAAAGTTGTAAACTTCAATATGGATCAGAATTGCTAGTGATCAAGGACATACTAAATAAACTGAAGCATGCACTAAAGAAATTGTTATCGACTCTATACATATTGGTCACATTTGAAGAAACCATGTTACAGAGCATTTTCTACAACACTAAATTCACCAACTAAATCCTACTGAATTACGAGCACAAGACTTGCAAATTGGACTAAATGAGTCAATGCTCTTTTAGGGAAGAAAGATGGAGGGAAGCATTAGAGTCAAAAGGCTTTAGGATAAGTAGAAGTAAGACAGAGTATATGAAGTGTAAGTTTAGTGGTAGTGAAAGTGCTCTTGTAAAACAAGTAAGGATTCAAGATCAGAAGATACCACAAAGTGATCATTTTAGGTACTTAAGTTCTATTTTTAGCAAAGATGGTGAGATTGCACATGATGTTACTCATAGGATCCAAGTGGAGTAGCTCAAGTGGAGGAGCGCTACTAGTGTACTACTATGTGACAACAGGATACCCACAAAATTGAAACGAAAATTCTATAGAACTGCCATAAGACTAGCGATACTTAGCAAGAAACAACAAGTGAAGTGAGTAAGATGTGTATAACTGGGATGAGAATGCTAAGAAGGACGTGTGGTAAGACTAGAAAAGATAGGATTAGAAATGAAATTGTTCGTGAGATGGTGGGTGTAGCACCTATAGAGGAGACGTTGCAATAAAATAGACTAAGGTGGTTTGGACATGCCTACCGTAGACCTGTACAAGCAGTAGTTAAGAGAGTTGATAGAATAGACTTAGGTAGCAACGCTACGATGAGAAAAAAGCCCCAAATTGACATTAGATGATGTAGTCCGCAAGGATATGATTTCTCTAAATCTCATTGAACATGTAGCCCTTGATAGAGCTCAATGGAAAAACAGGATTCATGTAGGCGACCCCAATCGATTGGGACATAAGGCTAAGTTTGGTTTGGTTTGGCAATGCTCTTTTAGGGGCTCGGTTGCAGGTGGGTATACGAAGTTCAAAAACAGAATTTAACTATTCGTAACAGGTTATTTTGCTTGCAATTGTCACCGATCCCCACCAGATAGGTTGTTGTACCTCGGGATATGCATGTGCAATAACCTCCTCCAATGGATTTACTAGCTCGTGTGGAGCTGCACGGACTACAGCCTCTATCAGAGATGAATCAAAATGGACGTAGAATATTGTAGCCTATAGTAACTTTTGTGAGGAGAGATGCAGTAGAGGATTATAAGGTGTGATTTTCGGCTTAGTCACATTCTCCTTCAGTAGGATCTCCATCCCGCTCTGAATCTTGTGAATTTTAGTAGTTTATGATGATTTTGGAGGATGCTTTGACGCTCACACTCCCGCTCACTCACACGCATTATGTGCCTTATATTTTGGGCTATAAGTCAAAGTCCAAACACTGAAGCCGTGTCCCTAAACCGAAAATACATAAGTGCCGCAGCAAACCCGCGGTTGGCTTATATCTTGCGGACTATGGAAAATCAATAGTTTGGAAAGGGAAAATGATTTCAAAAGAATCAAACCTGAGTGACTCTGTAATTGAAGTAAGGATCAAACTCGTGAATAACACTCTCGTACTTTATAACCTACAGCAATGAAATTCACATTCATAGAGCTGTCAATACCCAATTTAAATAGCATTGAAACGAAAGATCTAAAATATGTGAATTAGCGTACAATCACGGGTAAATGAAAACAGTAAGAGTGTTTACAGAGAATAGACGGATCGAAAATGCAAGAACGCCGATCAGGAGAAGGATGAATGCTGAGAGCACGTTTCCGAATGCGAATCGAAGACTCGACGCTTTGGCGTCCTCTAAGGCCGCCATTGACGGTTAATCCGACCTCTGAAACAGTAGAGAGAGAGAAATAGAGGGGTTTTGTAGGTCGTGAGATCAGTTGAGGACGAAGAGAAGACTTTGTAGGAGACGAGCTGGTGAACTGAAACTACGACATTAGCCCTAAATTACTTTAAATTGTCATTTCAGCCCTAACTTGTTTTCGCCTTTTTTTCCATTAAGCCTACTTTGCGGATTTAACCATAAATTTCTGTTATATGTAATTTATTAAATTATACGCTTAATTTTTGTCGATTAATAGGTTATCAATGAAAGAAGCTTAAAATGTATAAAAATAGGAAAAGACAAGTGACAGAGTAGTTGACTTTAGTGGCAGAGTCACGTTTCCATTGTAATGTTCCTATGGGATCAAAACAAGTGATAAATGGAATTGGATGTTAAGAGAAGATTGTTTTCTGCTGAAGTATTAATCACCGTGTCAGTGTGTGGTTGAAAGTTATGAGGAAAAATTGTGAGATATATTTTTTAGTAGTGTTTGGTTTGGTTTTTTAGAACGGTTCTACTAACGGAAACCCACAGGACTTTCATTAAGCAAAGGAAAAGACAGAAAGAAAAAAAAAAAAAGAGATCGAAGCTTAAGCCGAATTCCTGATTCTTATCGTGCATGTGGGCCGAAAAAAGTTGGCTTGGTGGGCTAACCATGCCATGTGGACTAGTCAATCCATCCATAAAAGAAAGGCCTTTCGTAAGTCTATAACCAGAAAGCGTGATAATAAAAGAAGAAGAACCTAAGAAGATGCAATGGGCCTTATTGGGCCAAAAGTCCACCTGAAGAACCTAAGAAGTAATAAAATAAACTGAACCATTATCTTCCGATAAAAAAAAAAAGGAAAAATTAGTCATAAATACACTCACTGTGTTCACTTCATATTTCCAAAACATTTTCCAAAAAAAAATTTTCCTCATCTCTCATCTACCAATCATTAATCACATTTCTCTCTCTACTCATACCCCTTTCTCCAATCATTAATTCTCATTTCTCTCTCTATCTCTCTCTAATTATTACTTTTTCCAAAAACTCATCCAAACACTATTTCAAAAATATTTCTCAAAATATGTTTCTCAGAACTCTCAACCAAACAGAGTTAGGGATGGGCATGGGGAGGGTAGGGGGTGGATACCACTACCTCCATCCCCGATCCCCGAACCTATATCAATCCCCATCGGGGATTTTATTTTAACCTCCATCCCCGCCCCAATGCGGGGAACGGGGATCTCCACGGGGAATCGGGGATCCAAAAATCCATGCACTTATCATATGTATGAAAGAGGTACATATTTTTTTAACCGAAACAAAAGATGATCCTGTTACTCAAATGCATATAATCAAGATGCAACTCACAGATTCAAGCACACAACTCACAATTTCAACAAACATCAAATAAAAATCATAAATTAGTTTAAGCAAGTCTCCAACAGTTTCAAGCACACAACTCACAGTTTCAACAAACATCAACTAAAAATCATAAATTAGTTTAAGCAAGTCTCCAACAGTTTAAGTTATAAACTTATTATCTGGGAAAAGAAATTTTATAAACTTATAATATAAATATATATTATACCTATACAGGATGGCGATCTATTGAGGACTCCCTTAGGATAATTCCGTGCGGACCTCACCATTCCGGATCAAATTTTGACGATCCTATCGTTTTTAACAAAAACTGATCCGATCAAGCCCTTCCGGGTATTTTGTTTTGAAGATTTTCCGCGTGGACCTTGGAAAATGCATTTTAAAAACATTGAGCGGTTCGGATCGTCAAAATTTGATCCGGAAAGTTGAAAAATGGTGAGGTCCGCACGGAATTTTTGTTTGAGAGAGTCCTCAATAGATCGCCATCCTACCTATACATATATATTAATATATATGAGTGAATGGGGATGCGAGGAGAGGCGGGGATCGGGGAGGGGATCGGGTAGGGGGCTGACAACACCATCCCCTACCCAATCCCCAATTTTTTAAAAAAAATAATTCTCATCCCCGAAAAAATCCCCGAATCCCCTACCCATTCGGGGAGGGGACGGGTTGGATCGGGGCGGGTCGGCCGAGATGGCCATCCCTAAACAGAGTGACTATATTTTGCCTATTTGAAAAGAAGTTTAAGGAACTTTTGCAATAAAATATAGGTTAAATTCCTAAAACACCCCCTCATCTTTTCCAATTTTCCTAAAACATCCCCTAACCTTTAAAAACGTCCAGACAGACCCCCTCATCTTTCACCGTTACCCATCTTGACCCCTTCCGTTACATAACCGTTTGTACTTGAGAGATTTGCACATTTTTCAGACCAAAATGCCCTTCAACTGGATTGTAACAGTTGTAACCCTTCTCTCCTCTAAAACTTCATCTCTCTCATTTCTCTCATTCCTTCGACTCAGAATCCTAATCGCAATCACACTCCCAATCACCTCCTGAATATCGGCCCCAATCAAGGCCACCTCCGTCATGACCCACAACAAAATCCCAGCCCAATACGGATACTCCTCCCTACACAGCTCCGCCAAATGCTTCCCCGTCGCCACCCCCAGCCTCGCCGACAGTAACTGGATCAACAGGCCCACCGCCGTTGCCCACATCATCAGCCACAACAGCGAGTATCCACCGATCGCGCCGGCCTGTAAATCGCCCTCTATGTTACCCGGATCTAAAAACGCCACGCTCATTAGCAGGCCTAGCCCAGTGAATTGCCACAACTTCTTCCACGAGAATGGAGGCGCCACCACGTCGCCGTCGTCCGCGGCGGCGGTCGACTCGACATACACTGGTAGTATCTTGCCGCCTCGAAAATCGCCTGCGAATTTTTCATCTTCTTCTTCCAAGAGACTATCGGCGGCTTCGTCTTTGATCGATGCGGCGCCATTGTCTTCCTGCGCCTGCAGAGGAGAGCTCATTGTACAAACTACTTCGTTTTTTCTGTTTTTTTTTTTTTTATACAGAATTTTCAAATTTGGCTTCGTCGTCTTCTTCGTTTTGTATACATCTAAGCAATAATTCTAAATCGATTTTATCAATGAGCTAGATTGACTCCTTGATGTTTGGGAAATTGGAGTGGAACGTAATTTGACAAAGGCTATTTTGAGCAATGGAGGAAATAATTTCTGTGGACCAAAGGATTACCATGCAGTGATGTTGGCTAAAAACAGGTTTCTCCATCAACATTTTTGCCTAATTTAAGCAAATAATTCTGCATATATTTATCCAAAAAAAACTCTGCATATTTTTAAGCGGCAAGCATTGAACACCACATTTTAGCTTGAGTTCGTTTGAACTAGGCCTCTCCAGAGAGAGAGGGGTGATTGTGGATGATTTTCATAGATGAGGGGGTGAGTGTGGACGATTTTTAAAGGGTATTATAGTCATTTTTGTCATTCCGTTAACGGAGTAAGGGGTGTTTTGCATTTTGCATAGATGAGGGGGTGCGTATGGACGTTTTTAAAGATTAGGGGGTGTTTTAGGAAAATTGAAAAAGATGAGGGGGTGTTTTAGGAATTTAACCTAAAATATAACGATATTATTTTTAATATTCATTTAGCAAAAGGACTAAATACACCCTTTCTCTCTTGAAAAAGAGATGCCATATATAATCCGATTCAAATTCTTCATCTCTTGAAAAAGAGACGCACGCACATGTGCCCTAATTCTAAAAGAAGCAACTGGAACATGAAATTGACACAAATTCCCATAAATTCGAGTATATGTATGTTACTTTGCTCCAGCTCAGAAGAGCCCATGCCAGCGTAAATTTGAGTTTGAGCTCCACTTTCGGCCAACGAACAGTCCAATCTGTGCAAAAAAAAATAATACTACAAATTAATAGAAAATAGGAGTTTGCATCAAACATGTTCGAACAAATGCAAGAGAGAGAGAGAGAGAGAGAGATGAGGTAGGAGTTGGTTTTTTTTTTTTTCCAACTTTTAAAAATTAGTGACATTTCACTACTCCCTCCGTCCCAATTTCTTGGCCCCTTTTGGGGAAATGGGTTTTTAAGGGGTGTGAAAATTTTGTATTGACTTTTCTATTTTGCCCCTAAATCCAGTCAATATTACTGTGACCAAATTTGTGAGGCTAATTTATTATGTGAAAGTCAAAACATATTCAATATGGATCTTGTTAGATAGATATCAATTAGTTTATTATACAAAATTTTCAAAATCATAAAAACCGTTATAAAATAAAAGATAATAGACTAGCCAATTAAGATGGGAAACGTACTTTTTAAGGGTAAAAATGGAAAGTGACCTAATTTTGATGGATGTTTTTAGAAGTGAGACAAATATTTTGGGACATCCCAAAATGGAAAGAAGGACCAAGAAATTGGGACGGAGGGAGTATTTTTTTTGTCGTTGGAAGTGGTCGGGTAGAGCCGCAGAGGTGGGGTGTTGATTTTTTTGAATTTTATGTTTGAAAATAGAATTTTAAAAAATTAGTGACAGTTCACTAATTTTTTTGGTCGCCGGAAGTGGTCGACAAGAGGTGGGGTGGTGGTCGGCCGGAGGTGGGGTGGTGATTGTTTTGAATTTTATGTTCGAAATTTGAATTTTTAAAAATTAGTGACACTTCACTAATTTTTTTGGTCGCCGGAAGTGGTCGGCAGGAGGTGGGGCGGTGGTCGTCCGAAGGTGGGGTGGTGATTTTTTTGAATTTTATGTTTGAAATTTAAATTTTTAAAAATTAGTGACACTTTACTATTTTTTTTTATCGTCAGAAGTGGTCGGCCAGAGGTGGGGTGGTGGTCGATCGGCCGGAGGTGGGGTGGTGATTTTTTTGAATTTTATGTTCGAAATTTGAATTTTTAAAAATTAGTAACACTTCACTAATTATTTTTGTCTTTTTTTTCGATTGTAAAAGTTCCTTGTTCTTCCTTTTAAAAATGACAAATGTTTTTTTTTTTATGTTCGATTGCAAAAGTTTTTTGTCTTTCCCTTTAAAAATGTCAAATGTTTTGAATTTTTAGCTAAGTGCCCCCAAAAATATATAATACTGTAATAAATAAATAAATGAACGAAAATCTAGTCTGACCGGTATGACAAAACCAAAACCATGCAACAATCGAAGCCATTAATCAATCAATCCCAATCATTAAAATTACTTCGACAAGGAAATCTTTAATTTACTGGTCGAGTATGTGCGGAGTGCTAATTCAATAAGTTCAACAATTCTACCACCACACACAAACACTTATACAGACACCCTGTGGGGCCCACGGAAACTACTCAATGGGTATGCTTATTCCTCATTTATGGGCACCACATTTTTAATAAAACAAAAAATCGGTAACAAAATTTTATTAAAACTTGACTTGTTTTTGCTTTTGCAATTATAGATTTTTTGCCAATTAGTTTGGCATAATCCAATTTTGTTTACACGGAAACAAAAAATGAAACAACATGTATTTGTTATTTCGGTTAATTGTTCTAGGGTCCAAAAGTGGAGACTTATTGGATATTTAGTCCATGTTAAAGTTTTACAAGGTCTAAGGTCCACGATTTTTATTTTTATTTTATAGAATTTAGGCACTTTCAAAGGGTACCCTAGGGTTTAGGTTTTAGGGTTCACTTTCATATTATAGGGTTTTAGTGGTTTAGACACTTTCATAGGGTACCCTAGGGTTTTAGGCACTTTCATAGGGTACCCTAGGGTTTAGGTTTTAGGATGCACTTTCCTATTATAGAGTTTTAGTGGTTTAGGCACTTTCGTAGGGTACCCTAGGGTTTTAGGCACTTTCATAGGGTACAAACTTTTTTGGCACTTTTATAGGGTACAAACTTTTTTTTGGTAAGGTAAAAAAAAAAAAATGCTAGCGTTAGGACTAGATAGGTTATAAACTTGTTTGGTGGATTAACAGGGTTACAAATTTTTTGCTTAGGACTTTTGAACAAGTCGCCCTTGTTATTTCTTAGAACGAAAATGATAGAACCACACCCCAAGTATGTGGGGCTCATATATCTGTGAGTGAAGAAGTGTAAACAAGTGTGATTGTAGCATAATTGAACCACACCGAAAACTTCTCCCAAAAAAAATCAAATACACATATATATTTATTTCAATTTTTTCAATAAGTTCTGTTAGGCCAATTTAATTACCAACCTAAGCTTGAAAATACCATGTTCCATATAGGAAATTGTATGTCTAGAACAAGTGTCTCCCAGAATCAAGCAAGCAGCCAAGGGAACAAGTGGCGGCCGTCGCCACCATGAGTTTTTAAAAATATAATTATTATATTAATACAAAATTTGTATGACAAAGTTAAATGTAATTGTTAATGTTTCATCAAATGTATCTATTTTTCATCCAGAATTACCCGATTAAATAGATTTTTCGCAAGGTCATTCGGAAAAAATATTTTAAAATTAATGAACGGCTAGCATCTTTTGTGCGGGCCTTGAAAGTGAGATCCACAAACCGATTCGCGCACCATCGATACACTTCTGTCGATACCCATGGATTTACTATTATTTAGGGGTGGTTTCCCATTTTTCCGAAAAATCCTAAATGTACAAAATGCGGATTTCAAGACAACTCATTTCCCTAACATGTCAATTATTTTTAGCCATTTTAACACTTGTGCTAAAAACGGAAAACTACCCCTTAGCGTTCAATTCCTTGTTCGTTTTGGGTCTCAAGACCCGGTTTCTAAATTATTACTCAATCATTATCTCTATTTTTTCCCCATTATTACTTATATTTTCTATTATTATTCTCAATTTTCTCTCTATCTCTCTCTAATAATTACTCCCAATTTCTAATTATTACTTTCATTACTCTCTCTACTCAAAGCCCAAAACCCAAAACCCAAAACCGAAAACCCAATCCTCAAACTCAAATCGAACAAGGTGTTCGTTAAGCATTAAGCCACCCGTTTATGGGATAATCCGGAAAAGCTTATCCCGTGCCCACCCATATCCAGGTTTTGTTTGGAGTAGCTAGAGTCCAAGATAAGCTATCCGGGAAGGAGAAGCAAGACCCCATCAGGGGGATAAGTGAAACCCACCCTAGGGATGTTGTTAGCTTATTGGGGGCAACCAAATTACTAGGGTGTCCCTTTATCCCAAAAACCATATACGTTTTCTCATCTCATTCCATTCACATGCATCTAAAAACTAGTGCAAAAGAAGAAGCGTAAAATAATAAAATCCAACTTGTAGTACTCAATAACTGATTTCCAAAAAAATGAGGAAAAATATTTCAACATTTTACAATCACATTACAAAAGAGTATTTATCAGGTTTCAAATCACAAAGGAGTATTTATCACATTACATTTTAAATCACAAAATTTGTGAACTGAAATCAGAACATGAAACTTATTTAACAAAAAATATACGCATGTACTAAAGAGAATACGAGAGAGTGTTCTGTAACTAACTAGCTTCGATTTATGCTCATCGGAGCTCCAAAAAGGAGAATTTTTTCTTCCTCTGAAATTTGTGCTTGCTACGTTCTCATCATCATTCACTACTCTAATCCATGGGGAAGACAAAGAGATACCGGGGGAATAATTCTTCTCGACATCATGTAGTGATTTGGAGCACAAGAACACAAATCGCTTCACACACAAACTGTCATAAAATTATTATTTTTAGTTAATGTATTATGAGCAAATGATCTGTCTCGTAAATCACAATAAGTCAATTTAAGAATAAGTTAGTTTTGGGGAGCAAACTCTTAAAAGTTTGTTTGGAAGGTTTGTAAGTTTCCACTTCTAATTAGCCATTCCTTTTTCTTTTTTGTTTTTTCGTGTTTTATTTGTCTTTTTTTTCCCTGAAATTTTGTTAGATTCGTTTATATTTTTTGGATTAATCATCCCTTTTGACGAGATGAGTTTAAAAGTAAAAATTTATTATCAAAAGCAAAAAAAACCGCACTAAAGTACCAAACAACTGTATTATTTATATTTTTTTTGTCTAAAATGTTGTCGTATATAATTTTTTTCCAATTTCAATCAACATTTTTATACTTTTTTCTGATTTCTCTCATTAATACAAATGATTAATCCTAAAGATTAATAAAAAAAATTACGACGAAAATCTAAAAAAAAGAAGAGTGAAAATGAAAAAATTATTTAAACAAAAAAGGACTCTTATACAAAAGCAAATAAGAACTAAAAAAATTACAAATTTCAGTGTATTTTTTATAATTTTTAATTTATTTTTACACAATTTTATATTGTTCACACATTCCAATACTCCCTCCGTCCGGATTTGTTGGTCCGTTTTGGGGATTCCAATTTTTTTTCCATTACCTTTTGAGTTTATTAATTTTCTATTTTATCATCAATCCTTCCATTTAATACCCCTTCCATTCCAATTTGATAGTCTACTACGAAACTATGTGCAATTTTCAAACTAAAAAATAATGTAATTACAAAAATTATTTTTTTCTATCAATATGGATCTTGTTTGATAGATCTGATTGTGAATTTTAATACGGTGCAAAAAAAATTCAAAAAATATTAACACATTGTTTAAATATATTTTTTTTAGTTGTTATTTTAAGCTTTAGAAAATGGGCAAAAAAATAAAAATTTCATACTTTATCATTTGACTTTTGAAAAGTGGACAAACATTTTAGGACTTGAAAAAATATGCTTGTGGACAAACAAATCCAGATGAAGGGAGTATTTTTTTTTAAACTTTAACGACAATTTACTGGGCTGATTTTAAGTTTTTTCTAAAATACTACTAAAAAACAACGAAAATCCTAGGTTGTGTTTGGTTTGGGTTTTGAGTTTTGGTTTTTGTAATGATTAAAGGAAGAAATAGGGGTAATAATTAAAAAAATAGGTATTAATGATTGGAGAGAGATAGAGATAAAAATAAAAATAATATTTAAAAATAGGGGTAATAATTGAATAATAATTGAGAAAACCGGTTCTTGAAAACCAAAACGAACAAGGCCTAAGGTACAGAAGTTTGGGGTACATAAAATGTACAAATGTTTTATGGGGTCTATTTGTAGGCCCCACACGAATAATCCGAACCGTTTCTTAATTTAAAAATAATATTTTAAATGATCCTGCAAAAAATCAACTCAATTGAATTTGCGTAACTAGTAGATCTAAATTTTAAGTTTTCATTAAGAATCCTGCTCTGAATGAAAACTTGAAGTTTGGATCAACCAGTTACGCATATCCAATTGAGTTGATTATTTAAGGGTTATTTGAAAAATTATTTTAAAATTAAAGAACAGTTCAGATTATTCGTGTGGGCCCTAAAAGTAGATCCCACAAGTCATTTGTACATTGTACCCAAAATTTATGTGACACTGCACGTGCTTTCCTATCCTGAAATCAAAGCTGATCATCTTGACTAAAACTAGTACTCGAGTATGATTTGAACTTTTAGCATGTCTTTTGGCAAAAGCAGAGAGCAACAAGGCTAAGGAAACTTCTACTTTAAATCGTTGCTTTGGGACGTGGATGGGAAAGTTTGTGCGCAGAGAATCGTACTGAATCATACTTTAAATCGTTGCTTTGGGCTAAGGACCATACAACCGTTAGATCTCCACTAGCTTTTTTTCGTGCCATGGCGCCAAGGAAACTTCTTGTGTACTCCTCCCTGTTGGCAAAACTTCTTGTGTACTCCTCCTTGTTGGCTTATACTATCTTGGACACCGCAATATAGGGGATATGTCTACGAACAGATATATTAAGGGCCTGTTTGGCCTATTCATTTTCACATTTATTACAAATTTTTATTTTTGTATTTTGGGTATTTGGCTGTCAAAACCTAAACCAAAATACATTAAGTTAAAAATCATTTTCAAAATTTGACATTAAAGAGGAGAAATAAAAGTAGGTGGGAAGGAGTTTTTTTTATATAAATTTATAACATGAATGTGGTGTTATCTTGTGTACGTTTAGGGCTGCTTTGGGTAAAAAATCCAAAATGTTTTTTTTTGCCTTTTTTTTTTTGCATTTCCGATTTTTAGTGTTTTATTGGTTCGTCTCGACGAGAGTGACCTAACGATTACTATATGATCAAGTTTTTAAAAAAGTTCAAACTCCATCATGTGTAAAAGCATTCCAAACTCCTTGTGTCTCCGGACCACGGAATTTTGGGTCGCTTGGAAAAAATATATATATATATAAGGGTAAAATTTCTTATCCATACTCCCGGATTTAAGGAAAAAATGGAGTTTTTTTGTGTTGCAAATTTTTTTTGGAAAATCCGATCCGTCCAATGTGTTCAGAAGGTGTTTTCAAGGGTCCATGCGGAAAATCTTCAAAAAAAAATACCGGGAAGGGTTTGATCCAAACAGTTTTCGCAAAAAATGTAAATATATATTTTTTGCGAAAACTGCTTGGATCAAGCCCTTCCCGGTATTTTTTTTTGAAGATTTTCCGCGAAGACCCTTGAAAACACCTTCTGAACACATTGGACGGATCGGATCGTCAAAAACAAATTTGGATCACGAGGTGCGAAAATTAAAAGTCCGGATAAGAGACGGACCCTATATATAAGAACACATAATTTAACAACCCAAACTTCCTCGGCACATAAGCATAGGAGTTTGGGAACAGAGGATCTCGCCCCCATTTTGGAGCCAAATTATTGGGCTCCCCACCTTTATATCCTTCAAAATTCAAACCTCTCGCCCCCATTTTGGATTGTAAACATATGGGTACAGAGGGAGTTGCACATATCTTGTTTGGGGACCCATTTTTGGGTCCCACACGAGTGATCCAAACCGTTCATTGTTCTTAAAATATTTTCCGAGAGGCCCCACAAAATTTCAGCTCAATCGGACGGTTAAAAGTGCTCGAACCAAAGTCTCACCGTTTCAATCACAATTTTTTTTTATTGAAACTGTGGGACTTTGGTTCGAACACTTCTAACCGTCTGATTGAGCTGAATTTGTTTGAGGCCCCTAGGAAAACTGTTCTAAGAATAATTAACGGTTTGGATCACTCGTATGAGACCCAAAAGTGAGCCCCGAGCACCCTCTGTACATTTTCTGTGCCTTTTGTTATGTACATATAACATTGTCCCATTTTGGAGCCAAATTATTGGGCTCCCCACCTGTGCTTACAGGGTCCCCGTTTCCTATATATACACCCACTGTCCCAGTTAAATAAACACGCCACCACACTTTCCCTCTCTTCACCGGCTCTCAAGCGGGAAATAGTTGTCCACCGGAGAACCGCCACTCTTCAATCGGAAAACCCCATCAGCAAACCAAACAAACACCACAAAACCCTCCAATTCCACCTCAAAACCTTACCGACAATGTCCAACTCTTCCCCTTCCACTCTAACTGGCCCCCCTCTCCCCCCCTAGGTCGAACAATTGCTCCAAAGAATCTGTGCGGAGCAAAGCCAGCCGCCGCCGGACGCTGAGATCCGACGGCAACTCGGTCAGCTGGGGGAAGAAGCTTCTCTTGAAATTCTCCGACAGATCTCTACCCGAAAAATTACTAAAAGCTTGAACGGGTTCATAGCGTTCATGGCCAAGAAATATCGTACCGAAGAAACTGGAACTCCCCTTTCGTCTCCTGCGAAACGGATTGCTGTCAGTCCTAGCCTTAGTTCACCGAGTAAGTTATAAGTAGTACTAGTAACCCTTTTTTTTGTTTCCTCGAGCTTTGGCTACTGGGATACCATTACACTCTGGTATACTACACTGTTATACGGTAGCGAAGAAAAAATCATATGCGTATCGGCCGGTTGCGTTACATATCGGTCCATATTCGATTCACATTCACGACCGTTACAGGTTATTTAAATAATTTAAAATTATTTTTCAGTGAAAATTTATTTTTGTAAATTTATGACCGTTTACACCCGATTCCCGTAACGTAATACGTTGTATACTACCGAAACGTTACACTCAAACCGTACCATTATAAATCACGAAACCGATATTTAAAACCTTCGCCTTTAAGCTTCTGCTACAGAATTAATTGTTCTCGGAAATTTTGTTAATACTATGTTTTTGTTTTTTTTTTCCAAGGTAAAACCATGTGGGTTTCGTAAAAGCCTCAGCTTTTGTTTTTTTTTTTCCCCCGAAATGTTATGCATATGAAGAACTTGTTTCAGTTTCCCGTTCATAAATTTTTAAAACAGTACAGTGCATGCTTAGCTTGGAAAAACCAACATGTAACTCTCTATAGGGAAAAATCTGGAATTTAACGACTCTTTCTTTTCTTCTCTGTTCCTTTTTGGGAATGTTAAAACTTAAGTTTGTGATGATGGGATTTATATAAAGTTGTTCTTCCATTTGTTTCTATGGGCACAGATGGTTTGAATCCTCACTCACCAATCTCAAAGCCTCCGTTAGTGTCGCCCTCTTCGAATTCAGGGAAGGCAAGCAGTAGCGGAATCAGTCCAAAGTTGTTGGCCTTAAGTGAGCTGGAGTTCAGGAAAGCATTCTTGATACTGAGTTACACTGGGAGGTAATGTTTTTCAATTTCAGTTCACTGATTTCTATGGTCTATTGGCATGTACAGGACAAAAGATTTTAGGTTCCATAGATATTCGCTCAAGAAAGGTTGTAGAAAATATTGATGGCATGAGAAGATTGGGTTGACAATTATCTTTGATATCGTTTGACAGCTGCTTTTTGTGTGCAGGAAGCTGGATGAGCTCATGACAGTCAATGACATTATGAGGATCAAAGATCTTCCAATGAGGGATTTTGAGACGAAAGTATGGGATGCAGTCGTTGGTAAAGAGTTCATGGATGAAAAAGACCGGATAAAGGTGACTCTTTGATTTCATTTGATGTTCTAATCTGATGGTTTTCTCTCTCCGTTTGATAACGTTGTTGTGTCAAGCAAGCAATCAGTCGAGAATTGTCAGTGCATTATTCTCATGGTTTGTAAAGTCCGTGACAAACCTACTGTCTAGAACATGCCTGTAGAATTATATGGAAACTAATTTAGCTCGTAATTTCTTCGTTAAACCTTTAATAGTAGTCCCTCTTGGGTAATAAAGGAACACGGTCGTTACACTGTTGCAAATTTATTTTTCCTATTTTACCATTCAATCATTATATTGTCCAACTTTTTTAGTGCTACTAATTTCTAAATGAGGGTAAAAGTGTATATTCATTCATTATTACCCATTTATTAGTTTTGTAGTAGGACAATTTTTTGGGTTGGTAAAAGTACTACCTGGGACTATAGAATGGGGTCGGTAAAAGTGTATATTCATTCACAATTACCCATTTATTTTGGTTTTCTTTAACCAATTTTATGATCTTTTTATGTTGGTTAGTGTTTTGGTCCCCTCCTGGGATCCAAATTTTTTAAGAGGACACAATCATTACCCTTCTAAATAAAGAAACTCCCAAAATATCGTTCTTTTTGAAATGCAGTGATTACTCTTTACAGTGACGTAGCCAGGAATTAGGAGCAGTGTGGGCACCAAGGACAGAACGAGTAACCTAATATGAACTTCATTAAAAACACTAGCAAAACAATCCCACATTACAATTAACAATGTTTCCATAAGAAACACGCACAAAACTATCATAGCCACAAACAAAAGTTACTAAAGTTAGGCTTTACAATAGACCACAGCGAGTTTTCATGTTTTGAAAGCTTTGCATGATATCTTCATTGTCAATGCTTTCAAATATGTCTTTCTCTATATATGCAGTCATGCTATCACTAGTCCATTGATCACCCATTCGATTGCGCCACTGGTTCTTCGCATAATTCATAGCTGAAAAGGCTTTTTCAACTGTAGTAGTTGCAACCGGTAAAGTTAATGCCAAAACTAGAAGCAAATAAACCAATAGATAAACTCGGTGTCTTCCAATTTCTACCATTTTCTCTGCAAGATCACCAATTCCATGCAAAGTGGAGAACTCACTGCTAGTGCGCATATCAACAATGTAATTATCAAGTTGATCATCAAGTATCATGAGTTCCATTGAAGAAAAATCTTTCGAATACAACTCGGCCATGTGGATCAATTTTTCCTTGTCAAAAGAAGAGAATGAGTTAGATGGATTCAAACATGCCACATACAAAAACAACTCCGCAGTCGACTCCGGGAAACGAGCATTAAGTTCGTGGAGTTGCATATCAATAACGGAGTAGAATATCTCGACTCGAAACAAACTAAACCTCCCTTCTCTTAGGGTTTTTCAAAGTAATACCAGAGATTTACCTTATTGTTTGGTGAAATCGAACATGATCTTAGGGTTTCGAAGGGATGACAACCGGAGAACATGGGAGCAGATTGAGATTTGAGAGTGAATCCATTGATTGATCAAGCACGGCATCACAGAGTTTCTTCCCTTCGTTGTCGTCTTTTTTGGCGTACATCGTCCCTTTTTCACTTTATAACTAGGTTCCTTTTTTGGCTGGGAAATAGAGATCTATTATGAAGGAAAAAAAAAAAAAATTGGAAAATTATCCAGTGTGGGCACGGGCCCACACTGGCCCTTTACTAGCTCCGCGGCTCCGCCGCTGACTCTTTACACTCAAATTCATTTTTCCCTCTACTTTTGTGTTTAAATTTGAACACATGAATGAAGGGGAAAAAGGCAATGGCACAATTTTTTCTCCTTGACTTGTCAAAATGGACACTGATTTCGGGACATCAAAGAAGGAAAGATGGACCAAAATTATCAAAGTATATATGTTTTCAAGTACAATTTGGAACTTGTGAAGTTCGGTTTTTGAAACTTAGATACCATTTCCTGGTTACAATTTTGAATGTAAAATTCAGTAAGTTTCCTTTCCCTTATATAATTGGTTAAAATGCAATCACTGGTTCATATTGATGAATTTATGTACTACGTGGTTCTGACTTCTTTATGCAAGTATCTTGAGATTCTCTTTGGTATAGCAAGTAAGGCCTTTTTTCTTTTTTTTTTTCGGTTCGTACAAGTAAGGCTTTCATGCTTTTAAGCTTTGTCACACAATTTGCTCACCTAGGACGGCTTATCAACATTCAAACACAAATTGGCGCATCCATGTCGAAATCTGCCTAAACTCCCGAACTGTTTTCAGTGAAGTCAACTAATTTGTTTCCACACATTTTGGACGAGTCTATGTTGGGCCAATCATTACATGACATGTTTACAATGTGCAATTGATTATGTGTTTTGTGTATTGAAATTATGCCGTCTCAAGTGCAGCACCTGCGCTTGGAACTCTCCTGCAACCGCTATGGCACCACAAACTTGTGACTTTGTTTTTACGTACTAGCATATTGCTATTGTTTGATTATATACCGAACAACTTAGGTCTATTCTCAGTTTGGAAGTAATTTTTGGTTCAGTTTTTTGGAGTATTTAAATCTAGTTTAGATGTTTTTTTTTGTGGCTAGATTGAACCTAGCTCTTTGGGAATCTCATGATCCCATCTGTGTATTTAAAATTGGATTTTCCAAATTACAGAAGACAATAATCAACACTGATTGGTTGATATTTTTCAAACAAACAAGAAGGAAACCATGAGCTTATATGCAGAGCATCAGCTGGTGTACATTCTGGTATCGATTCATTAACTCTGTTTTGTTTCTATCTCTGCACTGCAGTATCTGAACTGGGATTCTGGAAAGACTCATCTATACCACTGTCATGTTCGTCTTCAAGATGGCAGTCCTACTTTCAAGGTAGTACCTTTGTTTTAGCCCTTGTTCACCACTCAAACTGTTATGTGAGTTAGATAATCTTTGCTTTCCTTTTGAGGCCATCATAGCGAGTGCAGTTGTTTCTCCAAGCTTTATAGGCACCTTAATCATTAGTGATCACATCCACCATGCATGCAATTTACGTCGGATTCGCGTTGGCATAGATGCATAGTATTTAGCAGTTGTTGTGCTGGTTTTCATTTTCTCATTAGCAAACTCAATGACGTTTTGCGCTCTTATCCTTAGTTTGAGGGAGATTATGTGTGAAAGTGTAGTATGAACCTTAATCCTTATTGTATTTGTCTTTTACATTTAAGGGCAGTATAGTCTTCCTTACTTCCTCCTTCCATCTCCAATTTTTGGTCCCATATAGCACTTTTTGTTGTTCAAAAAAGAATGTCCCAGTTGAAAAGTAATGGGCAAAAAATGATGAGTTTACTCTTTTACCCTTACCTTTTGAAAGTAAGTACATGCCATGATATTATTTTGAAGGGTAAAAGGAGGGAAGAAAAAATTGTATAAGTTGAAATCCCCTAAAGGGACCAATAAATTGGGATGGAGGGAGTATTATAGTTTGCCTAATGTTATTGCTATTTGCCTATATAAACCAAGCATTGATTTTTTAACTATCTGTTAGTGACAAAGGGTGTTTGATGTGTTTTTCTTTGTGGCTTCAGTTGTGATGACCAACACAGTAAATACTTCACATTTACCTTTTGCGGAGCATGCTTTCGATGAAATAGTTCTCATTCTAGTAGACCAATTTCTGATTTGTTTTGTATTGAACATCAGAACATCTCAATCATCACATTCATTGACTTCTGTAACCCAGGGACCATATCTGGGCAACACGAGAACGCACCTACAGAGGGCGTTAGGAGATGATAATGTTCTTATTGTGAAGTTTGCAGAAGAGGCCACAGATTGTGGTTCAAGTTATTATGATACTGTATTGGATAGGATTGCCAAAGAAGGAATTCTCATTGGCCTGAGGCGCTATCGGTTTTTTGGTGACTTTTCTTTTCATGCTCTTACTAAGCACGTTAAATCCTCAGTCTTACTTTTCTTTATCTTTCAATTACCATCTTTGTTCCCAATTACTGCAACATATTATCGAGGTGGGATACCTTCAGATTTTATATTGAACAAATTTCGCAAATATGCTAGGACTGTACTGTGGACTGGTGATTTTGCACTCTTCTGCAGACTTGTTTGATTTATATGTTCTCAATTTACCTGAGGAGGCGGTTTAATATTTGTTTTCAGTGAGTTTGTTTTGCCTGAATAAAGGCATTGGTTTATCAAGGAGTCAATTTCCATTAAGCTACTCTGTCAGATTATGATTATTGCCTTTTGCCTCTGAAACTCCTTTGTGGTCCTTATGCTCAGAGAAGCCTTGACTGATTATAATCAAACCTAAGGAGTACTATTGTATTTAACCAAAAGCCCAAGCAACCCATCTAGAACTTTTCATAGAAGGGTATAACAGTAGTCCATCCAGGTTTCCGTCATTTTACTTTGTTTTTGTAGGTCATCCTAGTAGGAAAATGGAGAAGTGGGTGCGTCTGAGTTGTTAATAACTTCATAGCTATTCTGTTGATGTATTGCCTTTTAGCATTTATGTTCATGCTAATTTTATGAGATTTGTATCGTGAGGGCATACCTATCTCTCTTTTGTTATTGATCAGTGTTTAAAGATGGAGGCAAAGAAGAGAAGAAGAAAAGCCAGACTTCATCATCTGTTAAATGCTTCTTTGTACGATTCGAGTCTCTTGCCCCTTATGAGGAGAGAGAACCTTACATATTGGCGAACAAATCAATTGATGAAGCGAGGTCTCTTTTCATGCATGTAAACATGGTCTCTACCATGGCCAAATACATGGCTAGGTTAGACCCTCAAGAACATCACCCCCTTTTTTGGTTTGTAATTGTTGTTTTTATATGACTTTTTTTTTTTTGTAGTTATGTAGCTTCTGTTAACTGTTGCAAATGCAGGTTTTCCCTAATTTTATCTACGACCATAAAGCTTCAAGTTGATCTTGCTTCCGTGAAAATTCAAAGAATTGAAGATACTCCTTGCTGCGTATAACCTTTTGTCTTTCTTATCCACTGATATTCATCCACACATCCTTAGATTTATGTTTTTCTTGTTTATTCCATTTGGCATGAAGATCGAGCGTCTTTTTCTCTTTTAATTGCAGGATGAAAATAATGATATTGTCTGCAATGAAGATGGGGAACCCCTCATACATACTGATGGAACTGGTTTTATTTCTGAAGATTTGGCTTTGAAGACTCCCAAAGAATTTTCCAGGGCCATGTACATAAAGGATGGTAATTTTGAGGTAATGTTTTGTACTTGTTTAATCTGGGCATATACTTTACTTCTTTTTTTTTTCTTTCTTTCAATGAGTGGCATATACTTCACTTTGTCAGTGCTTATATATGGAAAGTTGTTTGCAAGTCTAATAATCTACCTAAACGAATAATTGGAGCTTCTTTCTGCTTTGAAGTCTGTTCATAAAAGGCTTCTAGTAGCCTAGCAAAGAAAAAAAAAAAGCTTCTAGTACATATCGGTGTCTAATAGGCAGCTATTTTCTTTGCATTTAAATTCTTTAGTAAACTATATGGTTTTAACTGCTCCCGTAAAGGTTTCTTAAGCCAGTATTTGGTCATTAGTAGATCTAGTGGATATCCCGCTTTGGTGCCTCTCCTTGAAATCTGTTGACTAGAATATTCTATAGCTCGCTAAATAGTGTTAGCCATTTTTTTTATTACTGCTTCAGATAGGAAAGTGTTTACTGGTTACATAATTTTAATAGTTTCTTATGCATCATGCATCTAAGTTTGCTACATGTGGATAGGGAACTCATGATCTTGTTTTTTGTGTTTTTTTGAGTTACTGCATCCAAAGAATCGGACGTGAACTTAAAATTCGCTGCAACTTGCTCATGGTGAATGATGATGCCTTAGAGTAGACCGTAAGCGAACCTTCCCTGAACTTGCATTTCCATCAAAGAGGCAGTATTTCTCGCCCATTGTTGGAGATGCATCATTGCAATACATACAACTAACTTTTAATTGTAGGAGTCAGACTTCATTAGAAATACTCCTAAATTGATATTCCGGCAATAGTTTTGAGTGAGGCCAGGCTGCAATTTTAAAACATTTAAAAAGGAGGAACTGCAAAATTTGCAGTTGATAACAACTCTAATTTGATAAATTATTTGAGCTAAACGTGGAGTTTGTATGGTGGAGTGTGTAATTCTTGTATCTTCTTTAGAAATAGCACGGACAGAAGGCCGTCACTCCAAATCTAGTATCGTTTGCTCTTTTCCATCCACTCTTCCCTATATCAGCTCAGGTTACTTTTCTTGTGATATTTCAATCTTATCTGGCTTCAAAAATTTAATCTATAGAGTGTTCTCGATCATGTCAACTGTGAGAAGATATCACCAGTATCGAGAGGGTCTGAAGGTCATGCCAGGGAACCGGTACGTGTCTTTAAGATCTGCTGGTGGTATGTGCTCTTGAGGATCATTTTTTTTTCCTTGTCCTAATCATGTTTTTTGGATGTCTCTCTTCCACTTTCTTCTAGCCTTTGCTGATGCAGGTCCGTTTGTTCTACAATGGGCTTGCTGTCAAAGGAACTCTTCTAGTCAATAAAAAGGTACATTTGACATTTTTCCTATTCAAATCAAGCATTTCTTCCCCACGCCCCCACCCCAAAAACTGTGGAGGAAAAGGAATCGTCATTGTTAATTGATTCTATAAGAGCTATTCAAAGGAAGTCACGAAATGAGAGTCACAGCAAAGTTAAAGAGCCATGTCACCAAAAAAACACTCCATGGGATGTAGCAAAAACAGTACACTATTTTGGTTAACTTTATCTCTTTTCAAGTTTTAGAAGAGACTCTTCAGTTTATACCCCAGGAAGTATATTCCAATATAGGAATGAAGAAATTAATTCTTTACAAGAGTGGGTCCCTAAAAGTTAAAAAGAAAGCCTAAAAATAAAAATTTGAAGATTTCATTGTATGTGGTAGTTCTTGTGTCTCTTCAACTTGGCACACATGTAAACAAACTCTATATTTGGGATAAGTTTTTGCTTCCTCTATTGAAGATGTTTTTTGGGCTCTGTAGTCCATACAAGGAAAAGACTTCCACCTTTAAAATAATTATCCCTTTGCCCCGAATGGTTGGTCCATCTTTCCATTTGAGGATGTAGTTAACTGTTGTATTGTTGCTATTGACTGTTTTGTTCTCACTTCTTAAGTACTGGTTGAAGTTCCTGGTACAGCTTTTTCAAGTTGATTAATTTCCTGTCTTCATATTGGCAGCTTCGAAACACAATTTGCATTAGGCCCTCAATGATAAAGGTTGAAACAGATGCAAGACTTCTTGATGAACAAACTTTTAACTCCCTGGAGATAGTTGGAATTAGGTACCATTTGCTCGAAACATCTGGTTGATGTTCCCGTTTTTTGAAGTTTTGCGAAATTGACTTTCCTCTATGGTCATGCATGATTACGAAGGTGCTTGACAGTGTTCATTTGACAATATTGCCATGATGGCATCCTTTAAGCCGGCCCAATGTAAAGTCAATATGCTTCTTGGATATTTACAATATTGAGATTTTGTATACATGAAATATGCGTATGTCCCCATATATATATATAAACATGATGTGCATAGCTTCTTGTGGGAAAAGTGTTAAGCTTTTCTAGCAAGAATGCTGTCTCACAAGTCAGCTGGGAATTCTTTTTTTCATTTAATGGGACCTTGACGAAGAGTAAAATGATGTGCAGGAAGTAGGCCTATATGCTAGGAACTTGTCTTCAAATTATTAGAAAAGTTTGTTTTTTTTTTTTTTTTTTTTAAATAATTTTTTTTCAAATTATTAGAAAATTTGGTACAGTTTTTTGCACATAAGAGGTCATAGCCTGGGGATGGCGATCTTGCCTATGTCAATGCCGGAACCCTTGACTTCTTAGTGAACAAGAATTCCAGCCATGTAAGCTGAGCTCCAATAGTTTAAAACCTGTCCTCTTTTGTCTCCATTGAAGCCACATGTTCAATTTGGCCAACAATCTATTTTATTATTCATTCAGGACTGAGGTACTACATGCCAATTATTGCTACTAATATAGACTTATAGTTCATGATTAGGATTGACATCAATTTTACATGAGCAGTGTCAAGTATCCTGCACAAGAATTCCTTCTGTTGGTAGAGGTGACAGTTTCAACTTTCATTTTTCATTCCAGCAACAAACCGAGGAGAGCGTTCCTCTCAAAAAACTTGATCGCACTTCTTAGCTATGGAGGGATCCCTAAGGAGTATTTTTTAGGTATACTGGCAAAGGCTTTGGAAGATTCTAGGAGAGCTTACCGGAAGAAGGGTGCAGCATTAAGAGGTAATTTTCAGGATCCCATTTGCTGTTGTATGGTTGCTGTACATTGTAATCCTTTCTGCCCATTTTCTGAAACCATATATGGATATTGGTTTGCTTGTTTGACATGAGACTGAAGACTTTCGTGTTGATTGATGTGTTCTTTAATGGTTTATTTATTTATAGGGTAATGTTATCTTTTTTTCTTCTGTTTTTATTTCCTTTCCCTTCGTCCGTGAGAACTATACTACATTTCCAGAAAGTAATCCACTCTAGTCCACTTCAGAGTTTAGATAATTTGGGCCCCTGTTTACTTCATACTATTTTTAGTCCCACTTCACTGTAATGGCTGATCCTTTCTGAGTTGCATTTTGCTTATGTGTTTATTGATACAGTTGCCTTGAACCATGGAGAAATAGACGATGATTTTACTGTGGCAAGAATGATTTTATCTGGAGTTCCTCTAAATGAGCCATACCTGCAATATCGTTTATCTAAGATGACAAAGGAAGAAAGGAAGGCGTTAAAAGGTGGCAGGCTTCCTATTGATGAAAGCTTCTACTTGATGGGCACGACCGATCCAACTGGATCATTAAAGAGCGATGAAGTTTGTGTGATCCTGTATGTACATTCATTGATGTGTAGTCCAATTTTATTAAGCAAAATAATTAGGGTAATGAGAAGGTGAGATGACAAAAAAAAATTGGATGTCCTGAGGGCAGTTGACCTTGAGAGTGTAGGTTTGAATGCGAGGTTACCTGCTTTCTGCATTAATTGCCAATGATAGGTCTCGACCCAACCTACCCTCCCGAGACCCCATTACTGGGGGCTAAAATGGGTGTACTTAAATGAAATATACTTTCCATGGGCCGTAACATATCAATTTTTTTTGCATCAAAATGTTGGTAGACAATGGTCATACAAGAGTTAGATTTTTAATCCCTATGTGAGTTGTTACCGTTGAAAACTCTTGTAACTTTTTTATTCAAGTGCGTGAGAATTCATAACTATAGAAAAGCTGATCATTTGTTCTTTTCCTGTTCTAATGTATAATCTTGCAGAGACAATGGTCAAATTTCGGGTGATTTGTTAGTGTACCGCAACCCTGGTCTTCACTTTGGAGACATTCATCGTCTGAAAGCTGTTTATGTGAAGGGCTTGGAAGAGATTGTTGGAAATGCTAAGTACGGCATATTTTTCTCGACCAAGGGTGAGAGATCAGTAGCCAGTGAAATTGCGAATGGCGATTTTGATGGTGACATGTACTGGGTCTCCAGGAACCCTGAGGTTGACATTTATATTTTGCATGTGTGGAAATTATAATATCCTTGGTTGAGTTTCCTCTGAAATTGAAAAATATAACTGTGTTCACTATTTGGCGTTTTGGTTGCATAATTCAGCTGTTGGAAAATTTCAAAGTAAGTGAACCTTGGAGGCGTATCTATTCAACACCTAGTGTTCCTAGTAAAAAGCCAAGCGATCTTTCGGTGAAGAAGTTAGAACATGAGCTTTTTGAGCTGTTCAAAAAAGCCAGGTTTCAGCAAAGGTATGCAGATGTTGTGCAGTGCATACTTCATGGTGTCTGTAATGAGGGGATATATTTAAAACCCCCATGCCATTGGTGGTTTACTCGAAATAATTGTCAAGGGATTACCAATACCTTGTCTCCCATGGTATTGTATGTCCCACATTGTGTGAGACTTGTTTTTCTTTCCTATCAGTTATTCCAGCATGATTAGTCAATTCTATGGGATTATATGTCCCTTTACTATTACTCCAATAAAACAAATGGGGCGTAGAGTTTATCCATGTTGCTAATGTTTCCATGTACTTTCTGTTTCTCCAGTAACCCGATGGGTGTGGCTGCTGATAGTTGGACCGCATTTATGGACCGACTTCTTACTCTTGGGGAGGAATGTGCAGAGGAGAAAGACTGCATGAAAAAGTCAATGCATCGATTGGTAGACACATACTATGATGCTTTAGATGCTCCAAAAAGTGGAAAAAAGGCGAGTCTTGAAACTTATATCATCCCCTGCAATCTTACGTGTACCTTTCTGCGTCTTGCCCAATTCCATTTTTTGCCAAGTCCAAATTTTAGACATTAGTTTCCCACGCTCATTTTTCCATTCGAATCCTATTAAAGAAAAGATTAAGTATGAAAAGAATCAGTAAGAAACATAAAAGAAAATTTGTATGCATCTTAATGAATGGTGATGAAACTGTCAAACTGTTGTTGCCCCATCAAGATGGAATCTTCCACATACGAGAGAAGAGGGACCTTAGCGTTGGATCTGGGCGGTTTCCCTCTCGACTTTGGACTTAGGAGTGTGATCCTTCTCTTCTTTTGCGCTGTACTGTATCCTCATGATTGAGAGGCTTGATGTGTGAAGAAAGAAAAGAAGCTCATTCCATAGTGGATGGGATCCTATTAACTATGAAGGATTACTTGGGACTTAATGATATGGTAAACTCACACAAATAATAATATGTGAACTGGGTAAAAGAGGTAGATGAGATCTGGATCGGGAATCCGTAGTTAGGGTTGCCTTTAGTTGGCAAGAGGAATCGAATAAAAAGGTTATTGATTCTCTTTACATGAGGAAGATTGAAAACAGCTTGGTCCATCTTTCATTTAGCAGTAAGGGAAATTAGTATTAAGATTCTATGTTCCACTGACACATATACGGGTGCTGGGTATGGGTGTATCTAGAGGTTGGAACCACTCACATCCAGTTGAAGGGAATGTAGATTCCACAGAAAAGTCTATCTAGAGGAACCATCCAAATCCTGTTGAAGGGGATGTAGACTCTGCCAAAAGGAACTATTTTTGATATTTGTCATCTTCATCTGTGTGGTAAAATTGGTTTTTTTTTAATTATTTTTTAAGCAGGCACTTGACTTTGTTTACAGCATTAATACTGCTACAGAGTATCTATGGTTTTTATAATGACATTGTTAGTACAATTTGCAACTGGTGCCGGATGGGAAGGATAAAACAGTGTCCTTCAAGGGAACTTGATTTACTTTGAAGAGTCCATGCAACATAGCTAAAGTATATAAATACAAAAATTCCTAGTTATGTATGCACCTGTCTAGTTAACGGTTGTAACTGCTAATTGCTATTCAGTTTTTGTGGTTCACTCAAACATTGGCTACTTTGTGCAAAGACACGGGAGGGTTTTTGCGTCAGAGGGAGCTGCATTGTCATTAACAGTACTACACAAAATTACCCTTTAAAAAGATGGATACACTTTTACACATTTCTATACATTTTTCACACATTTTAATACACTTTTTAAGCCTTATAATCAGCCCATTGGGCTGATTTTAGAATTTTCGTGAAAAGATTGCTTAATTGTGTTCTTGATATGAGCAATTCTTTCCCTAAGCCCTCTCTTTTCCTTTTGGAACAGGTTGTAGTTCCTTACGAATTGAAGGCAGAAAGGTTTCCCCACTATATGGGAAGGAAAAGCAGTTTTCACTCCACTTCTGTTTTAGGACTAATTTACGACACTGTGGAACAATCATTCGAATCTGAACAACTTCCAGCGGAAGGTGAGAGTTATGTCTATAGTCCTTGCGCTTAAATTCCCGGGTTCCAACATATACCTAATGTGGGATAGGATTGAGGTTGTGGTATTACTTTTTTCCATGCCTTAAATGCCCTCCTTACAAATGGGATAGGATTGAGGTGGTGGGATTATTTTTTTTCATGCCTTAAATGTCCTCCTTACACAACCAAAGAGTCCTACAAAACATTATGTTTTCATTGCTGTAGATGTCGAGGTCTCCAAATTACCTTGCTTTGATGTTGAAGTCCCAAGACTCTGCTTGAACATGTGGGGCGAGAGGTATAATGAATACAGAAAAGAGATGTCGGATGCATTGAACTTGGATGCCGAAGCAAAGGATTCCGCTGCAAATGCAGTAACCGATAAATACAAACAGGTTATAATCAATTCCTGTTTTTTCCCATAACTCAATTTTTTTCCCATTAACTTTTTAATTTACTTCCAGCTTCTTGTTGATTAACATTGTTTTAATTTAGTTGTTGTATGATGCCGCTGAGTTTGAAGAAAGTGCAAGAGACGAAGAAGATATACATACGGAGGCCCTTGCGATATATAATGTTGTTTATAATTACGCGGAGAGAATTGGTGATGTCAGGAGGTGTAAATTTGCATGGAAAGTGGCTGGTCCGGTCCTCTTTAAGCTCTATATGAAGAAAAATCCCGAAAAACTCGAGAGACCCATTTCTTGTTTACCATCTGTCCTACGGGAGTTGTTGAATAATTGAAGAATTATACCTGGTGTTCGTGTGGATTAAGGTATATATGTGTTATGGGTATGTACGTATAAATGTATTTTTCTTCTGGTGTTTGAGCAAATGTAATGGATGTTGTATTTTATGGTCATATGATGATCTAAGGGTAAATGTATGCAGCCTTACGCCTGCTCCATCTGCACATTCATTTTCTTTGTTAGGTTTAAAAACTGGAGTTCTACAATTATATCGAGGACTCGACTGAAATTCCAGAAACATATATGGTCAAATGGTTCTACATATTAATATTATAAAAATGAGTATGAGGCACTCACTATCTATTATGGGGATATCTATTATGGGGATGACGGTCAAGGATAAATGAGTAGGTGAGTAAAAAAAATGAAAATAAAAAATAGTAATAATAGTAAGCTAGTACTAATATTTTATGTGTAAATTGTATCGTGTGTGTATGGATAACTAACACTAACATGGAAGCGGGGGTGCTGGTGATCGCCCCCTGGTGATCTCATCCAAGCCGTTCAAATTTTTTTTGGACGATCCAGATTTTTCACGGAAGTGTTTCCGTGAAAAAATCCGGACCGTTGATTGCTGAGATGAACGACTCGAATGCAATCACCCGCATCCCCTGATAAAAACACAAATATATAAATATTAGTGGGCTTAAGTCCTCGGTTTGATCTTATACTGTTATTTTAATTATTAATTCTTATAAGATATTGCACACAATGTGTGTTTTGAGTGTTTCAAGAGAAAGCAGGATAGATATAGTGCATGGAGGTGTGACGCGGCACACTGGATCGTTCTCTAGTCAAGTGCCAATGAAGAAAAGAAATAAAATAAACAAAAGAAGTACTCCAGAAAGAAAGTCAGTGGATGCACAGTAAGTGTCGGCGGGGAATGAGATAATGGAAAACAAATATCACGGAGTCCTATTGATATCATATTTTGTCCTACGAAACACATGTCGAGCACATAAATTACAAGAGCTATACCGTTTTATTCTCAGGATTAAAGTAAGAAATTTAACTATTCCGGCACTCCAATCAGACTCCGTTTTGAACATCAGTGGAATCAGTGGCTTTTTTCCATTTACTTTTTCTTTACTTTTTTTCTACTATTTCTCTTTCTTAAGCATGTGCTTGAATGTCAGAATTGTTATAGATAGCAGATGTTTAATTTTTCTGTAGGCTAGGCTCTGCCATAAAGCTTCTTAGAGTGCATGTTGATGTGCAACTAAGGCTCCGTTTGTTTCAACGTAAAATGTTTTACAATGAAAAATATTTTCCTAGAAAATGTTTTACATGAAAAATATTTACGAATCTTTCATTTTCTGGTGTTTGGCTACAATTTTAACAATATTCACTTTGTTCACTTCACATTTCTAAAAAAAATTCTAAAAAGATTCTTTTCTCATCTCTTATCTATCCAATCATTAATCACATTTCTCTCTCTACTCATACCCCTCTATTTAATCATTATTCTTATTTTTCTCTCTATCTCTCTCCAATTATTACACCACTCTATGATTATTACTTTTCCAAAAATCCATCCAAACACTATCTCAAAAATATTTCTCAAAATATTATTCTCAAAACTCTCAACCAAACACAGCGGCTGTGTTTGATTGAGAGTTTTGAGAAGAAATTTTTTGAGAAATTTTTTGAGATAGTGTTTGGATGAGTTTTTGGAAAAAGTATTAATTAGAGAGATGTGTAATGATTGGAGAGAGATAGAGAGAAAAATGAAAATAATGATTGGATGAAAGGATATGAGTGAGAGAGAAATATGATTAATGATTGGAGAGATGAGATGGGGAAGGAATCTTTTTGGAAATTTTTTTGGAAATGTGAAGTGAACAGAGTGAGCGATTGTCTTTCTTGAACTTGATCAGCTCCCAGGTATTTGACTTCATAACAAATATTTTTACTGGTACAATAAACTATGGGGAGTGATTTCTACACCCCCAAATTGATAGTCACACCCTTTTTCTTGTCTTTTAGTGAAGTTTTTACACATAAAAACTTCACTAAAAGACAAGAAAAGGGGTGTGGCTATCAATTTGGGGGGTGTGAATATAAATTACCTAAACTATTCTATATAGTATATATGTACGCTTATGTATGTATGTATATCCTTTTAGCTTGTATTGTAGTTCAATTAATGGAGAGAAGAAGTAGCCCACCCCGTTCTCTCTCTCTCTCTCTCTAGCTTTTTTGGTCGACACTTCCCTCGTGCATTCCTCTGTTTCGGCCTTTGGGATTGAGCCGATTAAAACTGTTGCAAGGGTTGACACCTCCCTTAGGAAAATGTCTTACGGGGTTTTTTGAAGTAAATCATTTTACGCCATATTATGGAAAACATTTTACTCTGGAAAATGTTTTACACATTTTTGTCCAACCAAACAAACGAAAATGAGTAAAATATTTTACAGGAAAATATTTTACGTCCAAACAAACGGAGCCTAAGTGTGAAGACTAAGTAGCATTAGAAATTAAATGATTGGTATCACTGCAAAAGTCTTTGGTTTGGTTGCCAAGTGTTGACAATACAGTTGAGTGCTACAAATATCGACAAATTGCGAGTGAGCTGAATCTTAGGCTAAAAAAATTGAGACACGTAGGCCTGAGCCGTTCTTTTATTTTGAAATGGAAAAAAATAAGGTGATAGTAACATGTTTGAATTAGGAGGTCTTTTGAATAACCTTTATTTGAATAAATCGTTGGGTATTTCGTCATTGTTACCTATAATCCAATTCAACATTGTGTCCTTCGGTTGAGCTATCAATTGTCCGAATTCTCTCTCTCACTCCCTTAGTTTATTTTTCGGAAAATGCTAAGTGCAAAGAAAACTTACTCATAAAGTACCTAGAAATAAAAAATGAGTGGCTCAGATTCACTTTTCTGAAAATTTTTTGGGTAAATTTTATGTGCATTTAGCACTCCTGTTATTTTCCTGTCTTTCCTATCTTCTTCTGTTTTCCTTCTGTCTTTCAAAGTTTCAAGCTAGAGTTCTTTCCTCTTCTATTGTCATTTAATTCAAGTTTGTATTGTGTTGTAATAAATTTGTAGTTTTTTAATTTTAAATTCTTGTTTTAATTTCATCTTTATATTTCCTTGTCATTTCAATTCTTAGTTTTAGTCCGCTTAATTTAGATATTGAAGTTTGGTTGTGAGTATGCGCGAACTCCTCGGTTGTTTCTCACACCGAACCCGAATCTAAGATTAGTCTTAGTTGTGGATTCCTTTGAGATTGAAAGGAGGACACCTTTGGTCTACCCTCTCGTACACATCTCCTCGGTACACTTTTAAGACCGATCTTTTTAATCACGTTAAAAAGCCGTTATGTTTAGTGTAATTTTCAGCCTTGCCTTGGCAAGTTCTTCGTCAATGGAGCGGTAGTTTTTATAGGCCGGCCTGGGGTGATCATCACTTGATGGTCTAAGTGGATTCATGATTCTCGCACTCGTGCTTTCAAAGTTTGTTTGTGTTTAATTTGCACTTGAAACTATCGATTTAAAACTCAAGGTTGTTAAGTTTTTTATTTCGCGTCGACACTAACACTAGCACGCGTAATGCTTAAATCGATGTCATCTTGAGGGTTTAACAATTTTCTATCGAGTCGGAATTAGTATCAAGCACCGTTAAGGAATCTAAATTATGCGTCGACAATAAAATTGGCACGCATAATACTTAGGTCGATGTCTTTTTGAGGGTCTGACAAACTCCTTAGAGAATTTGGCCAAACTAAGCATAGTCTTCCAAAAGGGTGCACAAATACCATGTGACTCGATCGTGTAAACTTTTGAGAATCATGGATCTATTTAGGTTATAGGTGGTGTGAAGCTAGGCCCGAACCACTTTGTTAAACTAGAGCAAGTTTTAGTTTTAATTTTAATTTGGCAATTCGTAGTCTTAAGATCACCAAAACTCAAACTATGAAAGGGCTGGCTACTTACAACTGAAAAATCACTGCTTAGATCGATAGGCCATTTCACTCCAGGAAACCGTTCCTTGTGGATTCGACCTCGGACTTACCGAGTTATATACTTGCAAACAATTTTATAGCCCTACGCTTAGGGTTAAGCACTTTGAGATACAATCTTTGGTTGCGAGCAAAAATGCTTGCGACTTAACTTTGTATCGTAGCAGCGTCGCCCCAAGCGTAGGGCTAGGTCGGTTGTAGCATAATACTAGGTAATAACGGGGTCGAATCCACATAGAACGGTTTTCTGGAAATAAAAGAGCTTATCGATCTAAAAGGTGATTTTTTAGCTGTAGGTAGCCAACCCTTGCTTTGTTTGAGCTTTGGTGATCTTAAGACTACAAATTGCCAAATTAAAAGTAAAACTAAAACTTGCTTGAGTTTAACAAAGAGGCTCGTTCAAAGGTTCACACCACCTATAACCTAAATAGATCCATGAATCTCAAAAATTTACACGATTGAGCCACACGGTAATTGTGCACCCTCTCGGAAGATTATGCCTAGTTCGGCCAAATTCTCTAAGGAGTTTGTCAGACCCTCAAAAGGACATCGACCCAAGTATTATGCGTGCCAATATTATCGTTGACACAAAATCAAAGACTTAACACTTTTGAGTTCCGAACAGGACTTTGACTTAACACAGACAAACAATTAATTTAGATACCTTAACGATGCTCGGTATTAATTCCGACTCGATAGAAAATTGTTAAACCCTCTAGGTGACATCGATTTAAGTATTACGCGTGCCAATGTTAGTGTCAACGCGAAATAAAAAACTTAACAGCCTTGAGTTTTAAATCGGTAGATTCGAGTCCAAATTAAACACAAACAAACTTTGATAGCACGAGTGCGAGAATCATGAATCCACTTAGGCCATAGGGTGGTGATCACCCTAGGCCGGGCCTATAAAAACTACCCCTCCATTGACGAAGAACTCGCCAAGGCAAGGCTGAAAATGACACTAAACATAACGGTTTTTTAACGTGATTAAAGAAGATCGGTCTTAAGTATGTACCGAGGAGATGTGTACGGGAGGGTAGACCAAATGTGTCATCTTTCAATCTCAAAGGAATCCACAGCTAAGACTAATCTTAGATTCAGGTTCGGTGTGAGAAACAGCCGAGTAGTTTGCGCATACTCACAATCAAACCTCAATCTCTAAATTAAGCGGACTAAAATTAAGAATTGAAATGACAAGAAATATAAAGATGAAATTAAAACAAGAATTTTAAAAACTACAATTTTATTATAACACAATACAAACTTGAATCAAATGACAGTAGAAGAAGAAAGAGCTCTGGCTTGAAACTTTGAAAGACAGAAGAAAAACAGAAGAAGAAAGGAAAACAGGGAAATAAACTAAGGGAGGGAGAGAGAGAATTCAGACAGAGAGTAGGGATGACAATGGGGAGGGTAGGGGGTGGATACCACTACCTCCATCCCCGATCCCCGAACCTATATCAATCCCCATCCCCTCCCCGATCCCCACCGGGGATTTTATTTTAACCTCCATCCCCGCCCCGATGCGGAGAATGGGGATCCCCACGGGGAATCGGGGATCCAAAAATGGTTGCTCTTTAATGTGTAGATTTTTTTTAATAGTCTTACACTTTAAAATGAATCCAGCTTGCTACTGTCCCAAAAGCTCGAGTTGTTTGGAACTTTGCCCAATAATGTACATCCAGCACTTCCATCACGTGCTACTGAAGAGTTAACACTTCCATCAGACGTGAGAGTTGGGTGAGACCGTGAGAGTTGAGAGGAGATCGCCACTCGCCAGATCGGGTAGGGGATGAGAGAGTAGACTCAGTAGAGATGGGGCGGCTATGAAGTTTGGGGTAAACCTAATTCCTAATTTAAGTTATGACTTATGAGTTATGACCAGTCCAGTAGTCCACTGACCAGGGTTATAGACAGACGAGCCGGGCGGCTGTGGTGGAAAATAAATTTTTAAAACTTATAATATAATAAATATTATATATATGTGAACGGGGATGCGGGGAGGGGAGGGGATCGGGTCGGGTAGGGGAGGGGAGAGGGGAGGGGATCGGGTAGGGGACTGACAATACCATCCCCTATCCAATCCCCGAATTTTTTAAAAAATAATCCCCATCCTCTACCCCATCCCCGAAAAATCCCCGAATCCCCTCCCCGAATGGGTAAGGGGCGGGTTGGATAGGGGCGGGTCGGCCGAGATTGTCATCCCTAACAGAGAGGGGGAAAATAAGACTGCTTCCTACCTAATCTAATACTCCCTCTGTCCCAATTTCTTGGTCCCTTTTGGGAAAGTGGGTTTTTAAGGGGTGTGAAAACTTTGTATTGACTTTTCTATTTTGCCCCTAAATCCAGTCAATATTACTGTGACCAAATTTGTGAGGCTAATTTATTATATGAAAGTCAAAACATATTCAATATGGATCTTGTTTGATAGATATCAATTAGTTTTATTATACAAAATTTTCAAAATCATAAAAACCGTTATAAAATAAAAGATAATAGACTAGCCAATTAAGATGGGAAAAATACTTTTTAAGGGTGAAATTGGAAAGTGACCCAGTTTTGATGGATGTTTTTAGAAGTGGGACAAATATTTTGGGACATCCCAAAATAGAAAGAAGGACCAAGAAATTGGGACGGAGGGAGTAATAGTAATATCTAATGCCTGTTAACAGAGTACTCACATGCCTTATTATATAGGCAAAAGAAAGAAAAAGAAATAGAAAAAAGTAAACAAAAAGTAAATGGAAAAGAGCCACTGATTGTTGCCACTTGTATTGATGGGTCCGCAACACTCTCGATTGATGTTCAAAACGGAGTCCGATTGGAGTGCCGGAATAGTCAAATTTCTTATTTTAATCCCGGGAATAAAACGGTATAACTCTTGTAATTTATGTGCTTGACATGTGTTTCGTAGGACAAAATCTGATATCAATAAGACTCCGCGATATTTGTTTTCCATTTTCTCATTCCCCAGCCGACACTTACGTACTGTGCATCCACTTACTTTCTTTCTACTTCTTTTGTTTATTTTATTTCTTTTGTTCAGTGGTTGCCACACTTGACTGGAGAACGATCCAGTGTGGCGCGTCACACCTCCACACAACATCGAATGCACCATACTTATCCTGTTTTCTTTTGAAACACTCAAAACACACACCTTATGTGCAATATCTGATAAGAATTAATAATAAACATAATAATAAGATCAAACCGAGAACTTAAGCCCACTAATATTTGCATATTTGTGTGCTTATCACCCCTGGATCCCAAAAAACACATATCTCAGTGTAATATTTACATTTTCTACTCCTATATTTTCACGCACTTTAAAATTCTTTTTACACATATTTCATTACAGTTTTTAAAACCTTAACGACAGCCTAGTGGGCTGATTTTGGCATATTCCATGTAATAAGTTTCCACTTATAATTTAGCCATTCTTTTCGCTGTGTTTGGTTGAGAGTTTTGAGAAGAATATTTGGAGAAATATTTTTGAGACAGTGTTTGAATGAGTTTTTGAAAAAAGTAATAATTGGAGAGATGTGTAATAATTGGAGAGAGATAGAGAGAAATGAAAATAATAATTGAATAAAGAGGTATGAGTAGAGAGGAAAATATGATTAATGAATAGAGAGATGAGAGATGGGGAAAAAAAAAATTTGAAAATTTTTTTTGGAAAATTCTTTTGACTTTTTTGTTTTTCATGTTTTGTTGTATTTTCCAAAAATCTAACTTATATTTTTTTTAAACAAAAAAGACAAGATTTCTTGTCCGAAATCAAAGCTATCTTGACTTGTGCGCAGCGAATCGTCCTTTCGTACTTTAAATCAGAAATATCCACTCCATCAATTTTTTCGTGCCATGGGGCAAAGGAAAACTTCTTACGTACACAAAGGAAAACTTCTTGTGTACTCCTCTTCGTTGTGTACAGTACTACGTATATGTTCGGAGCCGTACTACAGGTAAAAAGTGGTTTTTTAAAACCACTTTTGTCCTTATTCAATTTTTTCCGGGATCCCGGGGATCCGTTATGTGTTCAAATGATTGATTGATTAGTTCATTCATCTCAAAATCAAATTTTGTGGTTTAATCAATGCAATTCTCGACGGCCAGAGAGATTCGATCCAATAAAATCACCTCATCTCATTCCAATTTTTTGAATGAAATAGGGTGATTTTAGATCGAGATCTTAAAGCCATCTATTTTCGATTCCCGTGCGACACACACTCAAAAAAATTGATTTTGAGATGAATGAACGAATCTGTTCGGATCAATCGTTTGGACCACAACTGGTCTCCAATCCGATGTCAAATGATTGATTGGTATTCATGGCATCAAATTTTGGCATCACTTGATTTTCCGATATGTTCGACATCACAAAATAGGGGTCCTTATGCTGGTAATAAGGAAAGAAGAAGAAAAAAAATGTATACACTCCAATATATTTCCTTATTTTTTTTATATATATGATTTTGAGATATTTTTCAATATTTGGACCTATACACATATTTTACCGATCGTATATTTTTAATTTTAACAACAACTCAGTTGACTAATTTTATAATTTTACATATTAGGAATACGTCTAGGAATAAATGCATTCTCACTCATGTATCATGTGCATGTGAAAGATTTTTTAGTGTAGGCCTACCTATGTATAACATGCATAAATGTGGTGTTGTCATATGCACATGTAATACGTCTAGGAATAAATGCATTCTCACTCAAATCATGTGCATGTGAAAGATTTTTTAGTGTAGGCCTACCTATTATAACATTTATGGTGTTGTCATATGTACATGTATGAAGTGAATAAAGTTTTTTAGCTTAATTTCAATGATTTGATGTATGTGAAAAAGTGAGGAGAATGATTTGTTTCGTAAAACGTAATAAGTCAAAAAGTCACTTATAAGTGCTTTTAGCATTGCTCCAATAATGGGGCCTTTGTGGGTCATAACTTTTTAAATTTTATTTTTTGTTTGTGTTCAGAATTGTAAATTATGGATTTTTAAATTCAGAATAAGTATACCATAAATTACTCCCTTCATTCCCAAAAATTTGGTCCCTCTTTGGTAATGCAACTATTTCATGGGACATGTAATCATTGCAATTTATGGTGGGTCTGCCAATTGATAAATTTAGATTTTTGCTCACATTTTATCAAAATCATTATTCAATTAATAAAAGCTAACAAGTGACTTTAGCCCAGATTTTATCAAAATCATTCCTCAAATGATGAAATGCATTGGGTGGAGATTTTATCAAATAAGATGTTATCATTTGGGAAAATAATCACTATGTTTGGTTCACATTTTCAAAAAAATTTCCAAAAAAATTCCTTCCCCATCTCTCATCTCTCCAATCATTAATCACTTTTCTCTCTCTACTGATATCCTTCCATCCAATCATTATTTTTATTTTTCTCTCTATCTCTCTCCAATCATTACACATCTCTCTAATTATTACTATTTCCAAAAACTGATCCAAACACTATCTCAAAAAATTTCTTCTCAAAACTCTAAACCAAACACAGTGATTTTTATCACACCTCCATAAAACTCTAACTAAAATGAAAAATCTAATTTTATCAATTGGCAATTTAGGCCTTATTTCAAATTACAAAAACTTTGTTTAACAAATGCCTTTCAATTCTACTTTTAAAATGTATCTATGAACACTTTACAAGGATAGTACTATTGGAAAACTAATAGTAAAATTAGACATCCTAAGATGGAAAATTGCCAATTATTTTGGGACGGACCAAAATGGAAAGATGGACCAAAAAAATGAAACGGAGGGAGTAATAGAGTGTGTGAGAGATATGTATAGAGTATTTTTTGTAATGGAGTAGTGATTAATTTTTTACGTTGTTGGGCTGTGGTTATTATTATTATTATTACCAATTAAGGTTTGTTCCACACCAATTGGCTTCTCAATTTTTTCGGTTCTGTCTTTATTCAAATTTTCTTTGTGTTTGTTTGCGTAGCGTCAAAATTTCCGCATCTCATTTGATTCGCCTTGACGGGGAAATCGGAAAGTAAAAAATTATGGAAATCACCGCTTATTTTATTTTTTTTTGATAAATATGTAACTAAAAGTCACCTTTAGTCAATTTAATCACAGGACAAAAAAGTTTAATGAAAAACTAACAAACACAAATAAAATTGAATAAAGATAAACAAAAAAATACACTAAAGTTAATTGGTAGTGGGAAAACCCCTAAAAATCGAGGATAATTGGTCTATTAGTGTAGCAAAAGCTCCTTTATTGTAGATATTCTAACGGCTCTGAAGTGTGTTTTTTATTTACTAGTACTCCGGAAATATGTGGAGGGTGATTTTGTTAATGCATTCGATATAAATTCTCAGTCATATCCATGGCTCCAAACACCCGTAACGCAATAAAAAAAAAATATTATGGGCATTATACTGTACTACATTATTTGATATACACTAAGGCCTCCTTTGGGTGAATTGAAAAAACTGGTTTTTTGGTTTTTTTGGTTTTGTCCTTATTCAATTTTTTTTTGCATTTGTTAGTTTTCAGTCGATTTGTTGTGGTTTCTTGGCTCCTCTCTACGAGAGAAATCTAAAAAGTATAAAATTATTAGTCAAACTTAAAGTTTTGTGAATAAAGACGAAAAATAAACCACAATGGTTTTTTTACCCAAAGGAGGCCTAAATATAAACATCTTGTGTGAGATTCATTTTGACGTCTTACGTAAATGATCGGAGCTGCTTAATTTATTTGCAATATGTTTAAGAAGTTTTTGTAAAAAATTAATTTATTCAGATATCGGTGAGGATTTTAATTGATTTTCATCCGTGAATCCACCGAGATAAAATTTTGTATGAATCGATCAAGTTTTTACAAATATCCAAATAATCTATTACAATATTTTTTACGATAAGCCTATAAAATATTATTTTAAACAAATTAAACGGCCCCGATCATTGTGGGTTACACATAAGTGTTGGATATTGGTGATCTAATCTCGTCTTGGATACGACGCGGCTGTTTGGCAGAATTGGGGTTGTTGCTGTGCACCACAACAGTAGGTGTTGTGCATATCCGAGCTGCAAACACGATAACGAACGGTTCGGATGCAAAAGTACCGATGTGAAATATATATCGTCTATTTGATTAATATACGGCCCGAATATACATAACATCTGCTGTGTATGAGACTGCACAATAGTAACTTCAGGGGGTGTTTGGGAGCCTACTTTTTAGTTTTTCATTTTCAACTTTTTGGCTTTTTAGTTTTTTGGATTAAGGTCAGAATGTGTTTTGAATTTAGGAGAAGTGTTTGGGAGAAATGTACAGAATGTATTTTGCAAGAAGAGAATGAGAAGTAGAAATGGAAAAGTAGCCTCCAACCTCTTTTTAACTTCTTGCCTAGATTGTTCAAAATCAAGAATGAGTTTTTTGAGAATGAGTTTTGGGTGTTCTCCCCCAAACACCCAAAATGAGAAAATGAGAAGGTGAAAATGCAATAAAGAGGTGGCCAAACACCCTCTCAGTCCCGGTCTGGGAGCCAAATTATTGGTTGAGTTTATCACTGCGTTCATGGGGCCCACCACAATTTAAAGTGTGTTGGACACACCATTTCACAGTGATCTCGGCCGCTGCATATACCTATCTCCAAAGTCCTTCAATTATGATTGAAAAAGTAAGCTGACGCCTGACGCCATCGCCTTGAATAAGGATAAAATGATGAGTTTTTCAAAATAATTCACATTGTTAAAAATTATTTTCAAAATTTGTTTTTATTCAGTTTTTTCCCGCATCAACACTGTTATTTATTATAAAAAAACTCATTAAATTTGTGTTTGAAGTACTTTTCGTGACTTATTAGTTCTTCACAACCAGAAAAATCGAAAAAGTAAAAAATTTAATTGTTGTCTTTTTTTGGAAAAGTGATAAACTTTTAGCACTTTAAACGGCCATTTTCCAAGGAAAATAGAAGAAATCATAATCAATTTTTTAATTATTCGATTTTTCTCGTCAACACGAAACAACAAGTCACAAAAATTTGACTGAAAATTAAGTGACGCAATTTTTTTTCTAAGGGTCTTGCTAGTGCGTAGACTGGGCATACAATAAGTGGACAAAAAAACAAACACACACTCCAACGAAACTTTTATACATTTCAATTAATTTACACTTATACACTTTTCATATATTTCAGCATATTTTTTCAATCTTAAGTGCCTATCATTTTCCTTTTTTATAATAAAGGCAAAATTTAAGAGTAAGTTTGAACGAGGGTAAGTTTTCAAAATAATAAAATCTGCTAAAGTCGCCAGTTTTAAACGATAAAATTTGCTAAAATCACCCGTTAATTTTATCAAACGGGAAAGATTTGGAAAACAAAGGCAAAATAGGCATATATATACTCGCAGACCCCAGTGTCCCAGTTAAGGAAAGTATACAAACAACACCACTTTCCCTTTCTTCACCGACTCTCTAGCGGGAAATTTCAATTGATCACCTGAGATAATAAACCAACAAAACCACACAACTCTTCAATCGGAAAACCCCACCGCCAAACCAAACAAACTCCACAAAACCCTCCAATTCCACCGCAAAATCTAACCGACAATGTCCAACTCTTCCCCTTCCACTCCTACTCGCCCCCCTCTCCCCCCCTCCGTCGAACAACTGATCCAAAGAATATGTGCTGAGCAATGCCAGACGCCTCCGGACGCTGGTATCCGACGGCAACTCGGCCAGCTAGGGGAAGAAGCTTCTCTTCAAATACTCGAAAAGATCTCTGCCCAAAATATCAGACACTTGAGCGGGTACATAGCGCACATGATCAAGCACGCTCGTGGTGAAGAAACTGGAACTACCCTTTCGTCTCCTTCAAAACGGATTGCTATTAGCCCTAGCCCCGTTAGTTCACCGAGTAAGTTATAATAAGTAGTAAACCTTCTTTTTTGTTTCCTCTAGCTTCGGTGTGTTCTGAGCGTGTTTAAGCTTCTTCTTCTACTGTGTTGTTCTTGGAAATTCTGTTAATGCTATGCTCTTCTTTTTTTGTGTTTGTTCAAGTTAAAACCGTGTTGGTTTTTTTTTCTTCTCTCTCGAGAAATGTTTTGTATATGAAGAAATTTGTTTCAGTGTTTCATAAATTTTTAGACTCCTTTTTAAAAAAAAAATAAAAAAATAAAACAGTAGATGGTCAATTCGGAAAAACCAACATTCCGATCCCTCTATTGGGAAAAATCTGGATTTTATGACGAGGCTTTCTTTTCTTATCTGTTCCTTTTTGGGAATGTTAAAACTTAAGTTTGTGATGAGGGGATTTATATAAAGTTGTTCTTACATTTGTTTCTATGGGCACAGATGGTTTGAATCCTCACTCACCAATCTCAAAGCCTCCGTTAGTGTCGCCCTCTTCGAATTCAGGGAAGGCAAGCATTAGCGGATATAGTCCCCAGTTGTTGGCCTTAAGTGATCTCGAGTTCAGGAAAGCATTCTTGATACTGAGTTACACTGGGAGGTAATGTTTTTCAGTTTCAGTTCACTGATTGTTATGAGGGTCCATAGATATTCGCTCAAGAAAGGTTGTAGAAGATATTGATGGCATGAGAAGATTGGTTTCACAATTATCTTTGATATCGTTTGAGCAACTGCTTTTTGTTTGTGCAGGGGGGAGCTGGATAAGCTCATGGCAGTCGATGACATTATGAGGCTCAAAGATCTTCCAATGAGGGATTTTGAGATGAAAGTATGGGATGCCGTTAAGGGCGTCATGGATGAAAAAGACCGGATAAAGGTGACTCTTTGATTTCATCTGATGATGGTTTTCTCTCTCAGTTTGATGCTTTTAAGTTGATAACCTACCCTGATGACGTTGTTGTGTCAAACAAGCAATCAGTCGAGAATTCTGTGTGGATTATTCTCATGGTTTGTAAGTCGTGACAACCCTACTAAGTGGAACATGCCAGTAGAATTGTCTGGGAACTAATTTAGATCGTAATTTCTTCATCACTCTATTTGTTTTTTCTCCTTGAATCCTTTCCCTGCATTATTTTCTTGTTTAACTAATTTTGTGTTCTTTTTATGTCGGTTAGAATTTTGGTCGCTCTTTGGATTCCAACTTTTTAAGGACACTATCATTACTCTTCCAAATGTATAAATTCGGAAGATACCCTTCTTTTTGAAATGCGATTATTACATTTTAAACTCCATTCATTTTTTTCCTCCACTGTTGAATTAAAATTTGAATACATGAAGGGCATAGAAGGCAATGGCACAATTTTTTCCCCTTAACTAGTCAAAATGGAATTTGGGACATCCAAAAAAGAAAATGTGGTCCAAAATTATGGGACAGGAGGGAGTTGTATATATGTTTTCAACTACTATTTGGATCTCGTAGGATTTCCTTTTCTGAAACTTAGATACCATTTCCTGGTCAAGATCTTAAATGTAAAATTCAATAAGTTTCCTTTCCCATATTTTATTGCAATCACTGGTTGTGTTAGTTGCTAACCAGGCTATTGATGGGTTTGTCATTACAGAAACTTCACCGCTGTTTATAGATTTTTGTAGAATGTAAGTATAGCTAAATACAATCAGGAAAGAGTGTCACATACGTAGTGATGAAGTTTTTGTATTGTGTGGTTCTGACTTCTTTATGCAAGTATCTTGAGATTCAATTTGGGATAGCAATTAAGGCTTTCATGCTTTTAAGCTTCTTCACACAGTTCGCTCACCTAGGACAGCGTACCAACATTCAAACACAAACTGGAGCATCCAAGTCGAACTCTGCCTAAACTCCCTACCTGTTTTTAGTAAAGTCAACTAATTTGTTTCCTCACATTTTGGACGAGTTTTAACGAGTTTTACGTTGGGCCAAGCATTGCACTGACACGTTTACAATTTGCAATTGATTATGTGTTTTGAGTATTGAAATTGTGTTGTCCCAAGTGCAGCACTTGCGCTTGGCACTCTCCTGCACCCCCCATGGCACCACAAACTTGTGACTTATTTTTTATGTAGCATATTGCTATTGTTTGATTATATATAGAAAAACTTAGTTCAAGTCTCTGTCTGGAAGTACTTTTTTCGTTCAATTGTTTGTAGTGTTTAAATCTCGTGTAGATGGTTCTGTATTTTCTCGATTGAACCTAGCTGTTTGGGGATCTCATGATCCCATCTGTGTATTTAAATTTTGATTTTCCAAATTGGAGAGGACAATAACCAACACTAATTGATTGATATATTTTTCCATCAAACAAAAAAGGAAACCATAAGCTTCTATGTAGAGCGTCAGCTGGTGTGCATTCTGGTATCAAATTCATTGACTCTGTTTTGTTTCTATCTCTGTATTGCAGTATCTGAATTGGGATTCTGGAAAGACTCATCTATACCACTGCAATGTTATTCTTAAAGATGGCAGTTATACTTTCAAGGTAGTACCTTTGTTTTAGCCCTTATTCATCACTCAAACTGTTATGTGAGTTTTTTAATCTTTGCTCTCCTTTTGAGGCCATCATAGAGAGTGCAGTTGTTTCTCGGAGCTTTATAGGCACCTTAATCATCAGTGATCACATCCACTATGCATGCAATTCACTTCGGACTCATGTTCTTTGTGCTCTTATCCTTAGTTTGTGAGAGATTGTGTCCGTAAGTGTAGTCTTCCTGACTTATGGCTTGCCCAAGGTTGTTGCCGATGTAACCAAGCAGTGGTTTTATAACACGTTCTCGTCTCGTTGAGTACAATGAAAATGGGTTGATTTTAGAAAATGAGGAAACCATTTGCTAAAATCAACCCATTGATTTTATGAGATTCCCATTTTATCAAATGGAAAACTAGGCCTAATTATGGTTTGCCCAAGGTTGTTCCTTATGTAACCAAGCAGTGGTTTTATAACATGTTCTCATCTCGTTGAGTGCAATTACCACTGGCCTCTCTCTCTCTGGATTCTAATGGTGACATGATCATGCTGTACTTTTGGTTTTGGATCTTGATTTTCTGTTTCAGTGGTTGTTCTGATAGTTTCTCATGCCCCTTCTCAGTTTAATTGTGCATAGTTACTTTTTGAAATTATTGAACAACATTTGTGCATGGTTACTTGACTCTTAACTCTGACGGGATAGAATCAAATTACTTTTCTTAGGTTTCAGTACTGTTAGTGACAAAGGTTGTTATGGTTTGTCTAAGGTTATTGTCTATATAACCAAGCATTGGTTTTATAACATATTCTCATCTCGTTGAGTACAATTACCACTGGTCTCTCTCTTTGGATTCTAATGGTAACGTGATCTTGCTTTACTCTTGGTTTTGGATCTTGATTTTCTGTTTCAGTAGTTGTTCTGATAGTTTCTCATGGCCCTTATCATAATATTGGAGTTTAATTGTGCATAGTTACTTTAGTAAATTATTAAACAACATTTGTGTATAGTTACTTAACTCTGACAGGATATAATCACATTACTTTCTTAGTTTCAGTACTGTTAGTGACAAAGGGTGTTTGATGTGTTTTTCTTTGTGGCTTTAGTCTGTGATGACCAACACAATAAATACTTCCCATTTACCTTTTGTGGAGCATGCTTTCGAGGAAATAGTTCTCATTTTAATAGACCAATTTCTGATTTGTTTTGCATTTAACATCTCAATCATCACACTCATTGACTTTTGTAACTCAGGGACCATATCTGGGCAACACGAGAACTCACCTACAAAGGGTGTTAGGAGATGACAACGTTTTAATTGTTAAGTTTGCAGTAGACGCCACAGATTCTGCCAATAAGATGGTTGGTTCAAGTAACTATGGAGCTGTATTGAATAGGATTTATGAAGAAGGAATTCTCATTGGCCTGAGGCGCTATCGGTTATTTGGTGATTTTTCTTTTCATGCTCTTAGTTCTAAGCACGTTGAATCCTCAGTCTTACTTTTCTTTATCTCTCAATAACCATCTTTGTTCCTAATTACTGCAACATATTATCGAGGTGGGATACCTTTAGATGTTATATTGAACTCATTTTGCAAATATGCTGGGACCGTACTGTGGACTAGTGATTTTGCACTCTTCTTTAGACTTGTTTGATTTATGTGTTCTCTATTTATCTGAGGAGATGATTTAATATTTGTGTCCACTTTTCAGTGTTTTGCCTGAATAAATGCATAGGTTATCAAGGGATCAATAATTAAGCTACTCCGTCAGATTTGCTATTATTGCCTTTTGCCTCTGAAAGCCCCTGTGTGGTCCTTGTGCTCAGAGAAGCCTTGAATGATTATAATCAAAATTAAAGAGTACTGTTGTATTTAACCAAACCCCAAGCAACCAATCTAGGGCTCCATAGAAGGATATAAAAGTAGTCTATCCGGGTTTCCGTTATTTTACTTCGAAATTCAAATATTTAGTAGGTTGTCGTATTGGGGAACATGGAAAAGTGGGAATGGAAATAGAAAGTTGTTAGAGCTTCTCTGGCTTTGGTTAATTATAGCCTCCAAAACTAGTATATGGGCACGGGCGGGCTCTCCACCCACTTGCCAATTGGTTTTTTGTTGGATGCTTAACATGGTATCAGAGCTAGGCTTTCAAAGGCTTTTGGACAAGACTCTATGCCGTTGACGGTTGGGACATTTGTTCGTCGTTGATGGCAGATAGTTGTCGTATGTGTTGAATAGTTTGTTTACCTCATCATGTGCGAGTCAGCAGTCGCATGTGTAGGGGAGTGTTAGAGCTTGTCCCACATTGGTTGATTATAACCTCAAAAACTAGTATATCAGTATGGGCGGCCTCTCCACTCATTGCCAATCAGTTTTGAGTTGGATGCTTTAGCAAAAGTGAAATTTCGTTGGAGAGAGTTATAGAATTGCTGCGGCTGAGTTGTTAATAACTTCATAGGCTCATAGCTATTTTGTTGATTTACTGCCTTTTAGCATGCATGTTGATGCTAATTTTATGAGATTCCTATATTGATGGCATACCTATCTATCTATTGTTATTGATCAGCGTTCAAAGATGGAGGCAAAGAAGAGAAGAAGAGAAGCCAGACTTTGTCCTCTGTTAAAGGCTTCTTTGTACGATTCGAGTCTCTTGCCCCTTGCGAGGAGGGAGAACCGTACATATTGGCGAACAAAAAAATTTCAGAAGCGAGGTCCCTTTTCATGCATGTGAACATGGTCTCTACCATGGCGAAATATATGGCGAGGTTAAACCATCAAGAACTTCCTTTTTTTTTTTTTTGCAATTATTGTTTCAATATGACTCCCTTTTTGGAGTTATGGAGCTTCTGTTAACTGTTGCAAATGCAGGTTTTCCCTGATTTTGTCCACGACTATAAAGCTTCAAGTTGATCTTGCTAATGTAACAATTAAAAGAGATGAAGATATTCTTTGCCGTGTATGATCTTTTATCTTTTGCCCCATTGATATTCATCCACACAACCTTAGTAATTTATATTTTTCTGGATTATTCCATTTTCCATGAAGATCGAGTGTTTTTTTTTTCCCCTTTGAATTGCAGGATGAAAATGGTGATATTGTACTTGATGAAGATAGAGAACCCCTCATACATACAGATGGAACTGGTTTTATTTCAGAAGATTTAGCTTTGAAGACTCCAAAAGATTTTACCAGAGCCAAGTACATAAAAGATGAAAAATTTGAGGTAATGTTTTGTACTTGTTTTTTGAGCATATACTAGTAAGTTGTAATAACTTACATATGAAAAGTTGTATGGAAGTCTAATAATCTACAGAAATAAATAGTTGGAGCTTCTTTCGTTTATGACTAATTATGAGTTGCTCATAAGAGGCTCTAGTACATAGTTTATCAATATAGTTTTAAGTTTTAACCACTCCCATAAAGGTTTCTTAACCCAGTATTTGGCCATTAGTACGTCAAGTGGATATCCCTCTTTGGTGCCACTCCTTGAAATCTGTTGATTAGTATATTCTATAGCTCTCTAACAGTGTTGGCCATTTTTTTAATACTGATTTGAATATGACTTCTCAGTGGTTGCATAATTTATATAGTTGATCATTCATTATGCATCTAAGTTTGCTACAAGTGGATAGGGAATTCATGGTTTTTTATTTTTTATTTTTTATCTAGTTACTGTGTTCGAAGAATCGGACACAAAATTGGGCGCCACTTGCTCATGGTGAATGCTGATGCCTTAGACCATAAACCAACCTTCCTTCACAAATTCCATTTCCATCAAAGAGGCACTATTTCTCGCCAATTGTTGGAGATGAATCTTTGCAATACATACAACTAACTTTTAATAGCAGGAATCAAACTTCATTAAAAAAATACTCCTAGATCGATATTCTGCTGTTGGTTTCAAATGAGGCCAGACTGCCATTTTAAGCCATTAAAAAAAAGAGGAACTGCAAAGTTTATAGTTGATAACTGTGATTTTGTAAATTAGTTGAGATAAAGATGGAGTTTAGAAACACCACGGACAGAAAGGCGTCACTCCAAGTCTGGTATATGTAATCTTGTTTCCATCTACCCTTCCCCATATCAGCTCAGGTTACTTGTCTTGTGTTCTTGCAATCTTATCTGGCTTCGAACTTCTTAATCTTTAGCGATTTCTTGATCATGTCAACTGTGAGGATATATCACCAGTTCTGAGAGGGTCTGAAGCTCATACCAGGGAACCGGTACGTGTCTATAAGATCTGTTGGTGGTATATGCTCTTGAGGATCATTGTTTTTTCCTCGTCCTAATCATGTTTTTTGATGTCTCTCTTCCACTTTCTTCTAGCCTTTGCTGATGCAGGTTCGTTTGTTCTACAATGGGCTTGCTGTCAAGGGAACTCTTCTTGTCAATAAAAAGGTACATTTACATTTTTCCTATTCAAAGCAAGCATATCATCCCCATGCTCCACCCCAAGAAGTATAGAAGGGAACATATCCTCATTGTTATTTGATTCTATTAGAGCTATTCAAAGTATTCAAAGGAAGTCGTGAAATGAGATTCAAAGGAATCATATCACCAAAAAACACTCCAGGGGAACTAGGAAAAACATTACGCTCTCTTTCCAAGTTTGAAAAAAGAGACAAGTACTCTTCAATTTCCAGCCCAACAAGTGCCTTCCAACACAACAATGAAGACTTTAATCCTTCACCAAAGTGGGTCCCTTAAAGCTAAAGAAAGGATAAAATAAAAAATTTGAAGATCTCATGGTATGTGCTAGTTCTTGTGTCACTTCATCTTGGCACACATGTAAACGAACTCTGTATTTGGGATAAACTTTTTGCTTCCTCTCTTGGAGATGTTCTTGAGGTCTCCGTACAAGGAAAAGAACTCTCACCTTTAAAATAATTATCCCTTTGCGACAAATGTTTGGTCCATTTTTCCATGTTGGCATATCCTGAATTGTTTGCACTCTTTAAAAAGTCAAATTATAATTTTCACTTTTTCAGAATTATCCCTTCTGTAAAATTGAATGTGAATGAATTCAACGATGAGAATAAGGGTTCTTTCAATTTCGGAATGATTGCTTTGTAGCACCTCTAATTACTTTGTGCTACACAAAATTCTCACTATAATGACTTCAAACTGAAAAAAGGCTGAACCAAAATTCTCAAGCCAAACTAAAAAATTGTATAACATGGATGCATTATCGTCCTTGTTGTTTTGAATATGACTTTGCTAAAAGATCATTTGCAGTTAACAAAGCTCCTACTAGCAGTGGGGTCTGGAGAGTTAGTAGTAGGCAGCCTTCCCCTTACTTTTTATGTAGAGGCGGATTTCAGTGAGTTGTACTTGTGCAACAGTGCTGGGTGTGCGTTTTTATGAGTGAAACTCAAATCAGATGATTGTCACACCAAATAGCAACCCATTCATAGATCCGGCTATTCCTTTTTTGGCATTTTTTCGGAGCACAAGGTGCAATAGAGTTTCTGTTTGTGGAGGGTACGGGAGACGTCGACCATGCTGAAAATCAAAATCTGTTGAGGACTCATAGTTCATGCAGTTAAGATTTTAAAAATTAGTTTCTGCCTTTTGTCCCAGAAGGAAAGGCTTGTAGAATTCCTGTAGCTAACTGTTGTATTGTTGCTATTTACATTTTTAGTCTCCCTCAAGTACTGGTTAAGTTCGCGGTACAGCTTTTCAAGTTTAATTTCCTGTCTCTTGATATTTGCAGCTTGAAAAGAGCACAATTTGTATTAGGCCCTCAATGATAAAGGTTGAAACTGATCCAAGACTACATGATGTACAAACATTTAACTCCCTGGAGATAGTTGGAATTAGGTACCCTTCGAAACATCTGGTTAATTATTTTTTGAAGTTTTGTGATATTGACTTTTCTCCATGGTCATGCATATTACGAAAGTGCTTGACAATGTTCAGTTGAAATATTGGCATGATGGCATTTTTGTAAGGGGCTCAATGTAAAGTCAATATGCTTCTTGTATACTTGCAATATTCAGATGATGCATACATGAAACATGCATATGTCCCATTATGTATTTAAAAATGATGTGCGTAGTTTCTTGTGGGAAAAATTGTCAAGCTTTTCTAGCAAGAATGGTGTCTCCAAAGTCAGCTGGGATTTTTTTCCCCGTTTAATGGGAATCCCACCTTGACGAAGAGTAAAATGATGTGCTGGAGGTAGGCCTATATATTATGGAATTAGTCTTCAAATTATTGGAAAAGTTTGTACATTTTTTCATAGGCGGTCATAGCCTGAGGGCGGGGATTATGGGAAAAGTTGGTACATTTTTTCGTACATAGGTGGTCATAGCCTGAGCATGGGGATTATGCCTATGGCAACACCGGAACCCTTGACCTCTTAGCTTAGAAAAAGAATTCCAGCCATCTAACTGATCTAAGATCCCAAACGGAGAAAAGTTCCAACTTGACCGACTGCCACTAGAAGGAGGCATTGCATTGTGAACTGATGCAGCGAAGCGTATGATTAAGATTGACGTGAAACGAGGACAATCACAAACAACGATTGAGCCGGAGATACTCTCTCCTTGAACAACCAATTTTGAGTATAAACTCGTTTTCTTTAATTCATAAACAACTGAATTCTGTCATTAGGCTTACAATGATACTTATAGGGCCAAAGTAACCCTAATCCAACTAGGAGTCAAATAACAAACCCTAATCCAACTAGGAATCAAAATACTCTAGAACACTTATTTCTAAAATTGCAAGACTTTCTAACAAAATTAATAAAATAAAAGTAAGGAAAACTTAAAACACTATTTGTAAGTAATACTATTAAATTTCCAATTTGCATCACTCCAATATGTTAAAATCGGTCCTTTTTTATTTCTATGGAAGTTACATGATGAATTTAGGGTTTGGATTTTCTGGTCCAATTTTTTGTTGCTACTGAATCGGTGCCTTTGTTTCGGTGAAATATCATTTACTTTAATTTGTTCAACTATCTATCTCATTATCCATTCGGGGCTGAGGAACTACATGACAGTTATTGCTACCATTATATACTTCTAGTACATGATTAGGATGACATCATTTTAACATGAGCGGTAAAAATTTCCTCCTGTTGTTAGAGGTCACAGTTCCAACTTTCACTTTTCATTTCAGCAATAAACCGAGGAGAACTTTTCTGTCAAAAAACTTGATTGCACTTCTCAGCTATGGCGGGGTCCCTAAAGAGTGCTTTTTAAATTTAGTGGCAGAAGCTTTGGAAGATTCTAGAACAGCGTACTCTGACAAAGGTGTAGCATTCAGAGGTGATTGTCAGGATCCCATTTGCTGTTGTATTGTTGCTGTACATTCTAATCCTTTCTGCCCCCTTTCTGAAACCATATATAGATGTTGGTTTGGTTGTTTTGACACGAGACTGAAGACTTTCACGTTTATTGATGTGTTCTTTAGTGGTGTATTAATTTTTGTGGCAATGGTGTCTTTTTTTCTTCTTGCTATTTTTCATTTCCTTTCTCATCTTCCATGAGAACTCGGCTTCTACATTTCCAGAAAATAACCATTGTAGTCTGTCCTTTGGCAAAATTAATTTTTATCTTTGTTCAATTTTTTTTGGCATTAGTTAGTTTTGCGCCAATTTTTCTAGATTATTGAGGAATCTAAAGAGTAAAAAATTATTAACCAAACTAATTTTTTTGTGAATAAAGACTAAAATAATCCAATAATTTAAAAAAATTTGGATTATTTTCGTCTTTTGTGAACTTTTTTAAAATTTTGATAATATTTTTTGACTTTTAGATTCCTCTCGTTGAGACGAATCAATAATTCATAAAAAATCAATGCAAAACTAACAAATGCAATTTTTTTTGGAATAAAGACAAAAAAAAAACAATTCATTTGGATTATTTTTGCCAAATGACCATTAAAGATAATTTGCCCCCTGTTTACTTCATTCTGTTGTTAGTCCCACTTCACTTTAATGGCTGATCCTTTCTGAGTTGCCTTTTGCTTATCTGTTTCTTGATGCAGTTGCCGTAAACCATGGAGAAATAGATGATGATTTTACTGTGGCAAGAATGATTTTAGCTGGAGTTCCTCTGAATGAACCATACTTGCAATATCGTTTATCTGAGTTGAACAAGGAAGAAAGAAAGGCGCTAAAAGGGGGCAGGCTTCCTATCCCTGAAAGCTTCTACTTGATGGGCACAACTGATCCAACTGGATCATTAGAAAGGGGTGAAGTTTGTGTTATCCTGTATGTATATTCATTGATCTGTTATCTAATTTGATTGACCAAAATAATTAGGGTAATAAGAAGGTGAGACAACAGAAAAATTGGATGTCCCGAGGGCAGTTAACCTTGAGGCTGTAGAGTTGAACTTGATGGTACCCACTTTGTGCACCCAATCTACCCTCCTGAGACCCATTACTCGGGACTAAAATTAAGGTAATAAGGAGACAACAGAAAAATTGGCTGTCCTGAGGGAAGTTAACCTCGAGGCTGTAGAGTTGAACTTGATGGTACCCGCTTTGTGCACCCAATCTACCCTCCTGAGACCCATTACTCGGGACTAAAATGGGTATACTTAAATGAAATAAACTTTCTATGGGCTATCACATGTCGATTTTTTGGCGACAAATGTTGGTAGAAGAGTTGATCAATGACACGTATTCATACCAGAGTAGATTTTTTTAATTCTTATGCGAGTAGTTACAGTTGAAACTCTTGCAACTCTTTTACACAAGTGCATAAAAATTTAGAACTCTTGAAAAGCTGATAATTTTTTCTTTTCCTGTTCTAATGTAATCTGCAGAGACAGGGGCCAAATTTCGGGAGATTTATTAGTCTATCGCAACCCTGGTCTTCACTTTGGAGACATTCATTGTTTGACAGCTGTTTATGTGGAGGCCTTGGAAGAGATTGTTGGAAATGCTAAGTATGGCATATTCTTCTCGACCAAGGGTGAGAGATCGGTAGCCAGTGAAATAGCGAATGGCGATTTCGATGGGGATGTGTACTGGGTCTCTAGGAACCCTGAGGTTGATATTTATATTCTGCACGTGTGGAAAGTACATATCTTTGGTTGAGTTTCTTCTGAAATTGGAAAATTAACTGTGTTCACTATTCGGCGTTTTGGTTTCATTATTCAGCTGTTGAAACATTTCAAAGAGAGTGAACCTTGGAGACGTATCTATTCAACCTTAAGTGTACCTGGTAAAAAGCCCAGCGAACTTTTGGAGGATGAGTTAGAACACCAGCTTTTTCAGTTGTTCAAAGGGACCATGTTTCAGCGAAGGTATGCAAATGTTGTGCATACTTCATAGTATCTCTAAGAAAACATTTGTATGTAGGTAGGTATAGCATAATGCCACATTTGATTGGTGAGAATATAATGAGGGTTATATTTATTAACCTTTGCCGTTGGTGGTTCAGTTGAAATAATTGTCAAGGGATTATCAATACCTTATGTCCGAAGGTATTGTATGCCCCACATTGTGTGAGATTTGTTTTTTCGAATCCTATCAGTTATTCCTGCGTGATTAGTCACTCATCGGATTATATGTCCCTTTACTATTACTCCATTTGGGAATTTGTCCCACATCGATTAATTATCACCTCAAAAACTATTTTATGAGCCTCGGCGGCCTCTCCACTCATTGCCAATTGGTTTTGAGTTGGATGCTTTAACACTCCAATAAAACAAACGGGGCATAGAGTTTATCCTTGTTGCTAATGTTTCCATGTACTTTCTGTTTCTCTAGTAACCCGATGAGTGTGGCTGCTGATAGTTGGACCGCATTTATGGACCGACTTCTTACTCTTGGGGAGGATTGTACAGAGGAGAAAGACTGCATGAAAGTGTCAATGCATCGATTGGTAGACACATACTATGATGCTTTAGACGCTCCAAAAAGTGGAAAAAAGGCGAGTCTTGAAACTTATATCATCCCCTGCAATCTTACGTGTACCTTTCTGCGTCTTGCCCAATTCTATTTTTTGCCAAGTCCAAATTTTAGACATTAGTTTCTCACGCTCCTTTTTCCATTCGAATCCTATGCTCTTTTATGTTTCTTACTGATTCTTTTCCTACTTAATCTTCTCTTTAATAGGTCCCTCTTCTAAGGATCTGGAGGATTTCCCTCTCGACTTTGGACTTAGGAGTATGATCCTTCTTTTCTTCTGCTCTGTACTGGATCCTCATAATTGAGAGGCTCCATGTGTGAAGATTCAAGAAAGAAAAGAAGCTCATTACATAGTGGATGGGGTCCTATTAAGGAATAAGGAGTACTTGGGACTTATCTTAGCTGGGTAAAAGTGGTAGATGAGATCTGGATCGGGAATCTGTAGTTAGGGTTGCCTTTAGTTGATAAGAGGAATTGAATAAACTGGTAATTGATTCTCCTTACATAAGGAAGATTGAAAACAGCTTAGTCCATCTTTCATTTAGCAGTAATGGAAATTAGAGTTAATTTTTTATGTTACACTGACTGGTGTGCGGGTGCTAGGTGTGTATCACTGTGTCTAGATGTTGGAACCACTAACATCCAGTTGAAGGGAATGTTGATTCCACGGAAAAGTGCATCTAGAGCTACCCACCCAAATCCTGTTGACTCCGCCAAAAGGATCGTATTTTTTGATACTCGTCGTCTTCGATTGTATGTTAAAATGGTGTTTCATATAAATGTATAGGTTTTAAGAAAGGCGCTTAACTAGTTTACAGCAACACTGCTGCAGAGTATATGTGGTTTTTATAATGACAATGTTAAATTTAATTATGCAACTGGTGTTGGAAGGGAAGGATCAAACAGATATCATCCTACCACCTTGTTCCTAGAGAGGGAACTTACCCAAAACGAACAAGGTCTAATTAATTTACTGTGAAGAGTCCATGTAGCATAGCTAAAGTATATTTAGTATACAAATCCCTCGTTGTGTATGACCATGTGTCTAGGCAACGGCTGTAACTCTAATCCCCATACAGTTTTTATGGTTCACTCCAACATTGGCTACTTTGTGCTAGGACATGGGAGGGTTTTTGCAACGGAGTGAGTTGCGTTATGATTAACAATACTACACAATTACCCTTTAAAAAGATTGTGCTTTGAATGTATTCTTGATGTGAGCAATTCTTTCCCTAAGCCCTCTTTTTTCCTTTTGAAACAGGTTGTAATTCCAGATGAATTGAAGGTGGAACTGTTTCCCCACTATATGGGAAGGCCAAACAGTTATCACTCCGCTTCAGTTTTGGGACTTATTTACGATTTTGTGGAGAAGTCATTAGAATCTGAAGAACTCCCAGCGGGAGGTGAGAGTTATGCCAATAGTCCTTGTGCTTAAATTCCTTAGATAACGATTTTTTTTAATCCCGGGTTCCATCACTGGACATCTAGTTAATCGGGATTGGGATTATTTGTTTTCATGCCTTAAACATCCTCCTCACAACCAAAGAGTCCTACAGAACATTATGTGTTTTCATGCCTTGTAGTTTAGTGGAATGACCTCTATGTTGTTATTGCTCTAGATGTCGAGGTCTCGAAATTACCTTGCTTTGATGTTGAAGTCCCAAGTCCCTTGTTGAACTTTTGGGGCCAGAAGTATGATGAATACAGAAAAGACATGTCGAAGGCAATGGAGACGAATGACGACGGAGCAAAGAAAACTGCTGCGAATGCAGTAATCGATAAATATAAACAGGTGATGGTCAATTCATGTTTTTGCATTAGCTCTATTTACCTCCAGCTCCTTTTTTGATTAGCATTGTTTGAATTTAGTTGTTGTATGATGCCGCGGAGTTTGAAGAAAGTGCAAGAGATGAAGGAGAAATATTTAATGAGGCTGTTGCGCTATATAATGTCGTTTATAATTATGTGGAGAAAAAACGAGAAGTCGGGGAGAAAAAACGAGATGTCGGGAAATGTAGATTGGTATGGAAAGTGGCTGGTCAGGCCCTCTTAAAACTCTATGTCATGAAACACACCTCAAAACTCGTTTATTCTTCATCGGCTGTCCTACGGGAGGTGTTTAATTGAAGAACTATAGCCGGTGTTTGTGTAGAGTTGGGTATGTATATGTATATGTATATGTGTGTGTATTTCTTTTCTGGTGTTGAGCTAATGTAATATATGGGATGTGTTGTATTTTATGGTAGTAATATAATGCGCTAAGGGTAAGGCATGCAGTCCTACGCTTGCTCCATCTCCACATTCATTTTCTTTGTTGGGTTTAATATTTTACTACAAGTAAGGTAAATTCTCACCCCTCAAAAGAACCAAATTAAATCGAGAAATAGACTGAAATTCCAGGAACATAGGTAAATCCGGACACTTCAGTTCAAAGAAGAGGTAGAAGTCACCGGCAGGTTTTTTTTAGGTACATCGGAAAGGAAAAGAACAGAACAAACAGAAGAAAAAAAAAAAAAACAAGAAGAAGAACAACAAATCAGCAACAAGAGTGATCAACCCAAATCACCGGCAGGTTTGCACATATAAAAATACATATAAATTACAGGAGTTGCGGGGAATGATGGTCCTAATATTGAGAAAAAACTTGCGAAAGTGATTTTCCGATCGCTTTTTTATGAGCCTGACTTCAATCTTTCTGTATTTATGTGAGTTGTCGCTATTATATACTAGTATTCAATACTCCATTTTACTTTATCAAATATGAATGGATGATATGGTAAATTCACATGGATAATGCTAGCAATGATTTACCGTCCAAATAGACCAGTTCACACTCACAACGCCGCTACTACTAGACCGTCCAAATAGACCAGCTCACACTCATCTAAAGAAGACATTATTTGGCGTCCCTTGGACACCGAAGTCTTTTATCACTACATATTTATGCAGAATTCATATATTTAATCATAAGAGTTCTACAGAATTGTGTGGTGGACGAGAGGTCTGGGGGACCGGGGCATTGAATAAATTATCGAGGAAGTCCACGTCGAGAGCATCTTCATCTTACTACTCCTTTGTAAAGTAGTATTATTCACCTGCATTACTGTCTGTATGGGTTGGTTAAGTTCCAGCTCGAATACACCACATGGCCCCCTCTTATCCTCTCAGCTCCATTTGAGTCCTTTAAAAATGGGAGTTGTATAGCGACAAGGAACAACGTACTGTACTGAAGGATTTGTGAGGTTAAGGAGGAAGCGGTGCACACAGTCCGGATTGGACCGATTTGTAAAAATTCAGTAATCGAATCATTTTGACCGATTTTAGAAAATTAAGAACTACGTAAAACCTAACCAAGGAACAACATCTATAGTCAAGAGCAGTAAAAAAACAAATGACTAATCACGAATATTCCTGACAATCTGGTGCCCTCTTAAAAGTATTGGGTAAGTGCTTGGGCACAAACTCTAGGGTTTTTACTATTCTATTTTTCCAAACTCTTTTTTGCACACTTCGACCATGGAGGCAAGTGCACTCTTTTTTTAATGTTTCCTATTTTTATATTATTACTCTTTGCAGATTTTTTTTGGGTGGTATTTTTAAATCGGGGTTGGCATGTGCCACCTCCCCCTCTTGGGCTCTGTCCCTGTTACAAAGGTGATTCCATCTATAGACACGAAATTGAGAAATTCAGTTTATATGAGCAAAAGTAAAGGGGGTGTTGTTTACCCAAAAAAGTAAAGGGGGTCACTTTTTGAGTTTGTGTTACCAATTTACCAATCTACCCTTCCTTTTTTAAAAAGTTAGTGGAATTGGTTGGTTTTTTTAGGGCTTTTTTGCTAACGGAATGGGGTAACTTTTGGGTTAAAAATAAGTTGGGTTTTTTTTAGTGGAACACCCCCTAAATTTGGTTTACGGGCAAAGTCTCTAATTATATCAATTGACTAATTTTATCTGTGCATATCCATTTGGATTTTCCTTTTTAAAAATAAATACGAGTAAAATACTCTTTCTAACTCGCCAATTTTTTGTTTTCTAGTTAAAGCTACGCATGTTTCCCCTCAATAAAAAAAAAAAAAAAAGAAGAAGAAATCCATGTCAAGACAGCAAAGTTACACAAATCATAGCCGCGAACGATACCCAATTATTCGGAACCGGCCGGGTTTGGCAAACGATACCCAACGGCTTGGATTTAATCCAAATATTTTTTTTTTCTTTTGATAACTAGATGTCCGGGTTAGTTTACGAGCAGCTCGAGTACTAATGCTGGAGCCCTGAAGGTAACGAGCGGACATAAACCCTAATATCCCAAAAATTTGCTGGCGAAGTTGCCTTCTCTTCTTGCCTCAACAAAGAAAAAAGAGGGGTTAGAGTACTGTGATGACCCAAATTTCTTACTGTCTAAGAAATATACATGATGTGCCTATCTAAAAACCTTCATAAAAAAAAAAAAAAAACGTTTCCCAAAAATCTCTAAATCTTAGTTCCTATAACGTTTAATCTCCAACTCGGCTGCTACTAACTTGCTGTGTACCTAAAATATTTGTAGCCTCGTATTTGACTCATCTCGGTAACAGGCCAAGTACCCTCTAGGTTAAATCTTCGTGTGCCAATTGGGCCGCGTAAAATCTACTCGGGACTCCCCGTGGGACAATTATTTTCCAATTTAAATATTCTGTTTGTTACAAATCACGATACCAAAGGCGATAGTTTAGAGATCAAATGAGGACAAATGTAGAAGAATAAAAAATATATATATGCTTAATTTGCAAAGAAATTTAGTTAAAAATATATTGCACACTACCCGGTATCTCAAATCGGGATCACGTGCAACGAATACATGAATATCATCCTCACAAACGACATTACAAGCTTTCATGCTGACCGACACCAGAAAGCTACATGATCTGCCACGACAAGTAATCCTCTTCTAGCTAAAGCAGGTATATCTAGTGTTTCAGTTTGTTATTGTATATACTATGGTGGTCCACACTTAATAATTTTAATTTTTTTTTTCGGCGAGTTAGTCCGGACCAACTTACGCATACTCGCCTATTCTCTTTCTCGGTCTGGTCAAATGCATGCTATCCACTCGAAGAGTAGGAGATTTATAAGAAATTACTTTCTTGCCGCTTGAGCCGAAATATCGAACCCTGGTCAATTGTGTGGAGAATAAAACTCACGAAAACTGGACTACCCACTACGCCAAAATGGGGCATTCTTAGCGTTTTAATTACTGCCGAAAAAAGACACTATTACCAGGATTTCAAGAAATGATTTATTTAAAATAATGCCGGCAAAAGTAAAATTTCTAGCTAAAACATTACTGGCATTTTTGTTAATGCCGGCAAAAATACTTTTACCGGCCTTTTATGAAAATGCCGGTAATACTCTTTTCCACTTAGTGGCCTTTCCAGCATTTGAAAAATGCCTGCAAAGGCGAAAATTCCTGTAGTGAACCCAAAGCTGTCCGCAAGTGGAGTGGAGTGCGGTTGGTGTTACCCTTATACTCCCATGCACATGGGCATGATTCAATTCCCGTAAGCACCCATCCCCCTCCCCCAGCCCAGCCTCTAGGATAGAATAGATTAGGATTAAGGAATGACAAAAAAAACCCCAAGCTGTCCAAAATTAATAGTAAATGCTCAATTACATTATTTTTTTTTGAAGACACAACCAACATGACCATGCATGGCAGCCCATAATTTATCGGATCCATCCCAAATTTCAAATTTTCCCCGCAAGAAGTGCTGAATGCCACGTACCGTACACGTTTACACTTTCCACATTTGAAAAAAATAAGTAACTAAAATCTGTCTCCCTCCCGCCCTACTGCCATCCCTGTTCAATTGCGTAAACGTTGCATCCTACAGTAATTTGTAATAATTGATTATTTATTGTGGAATTTATTTTTTTATGCTTCATCAATTTGTAGTATTGACAAATACTCTATTCATCTCAATTTATTTGTTCACTTTTAAACTTTCTTAAATGTTTGTCCATTTAACCTTTTGACAGACCAAATGTTCTTGAACGGCGATACATACTCCCTGGGAGCCACACCTTCTCTCATATGGGGTGTGGTCCCCACATCTGGGCCCCACACCTCATGTGAGAAAGGGTGTGGCTGGGAGTAGCTTCTAGGGAATGTATGCATCATTTTTCAATGTTCTTTATGCCCATACTATAGCTTTTTTAAAAAAGTTGAAAGAAAAACATTGGAAATTTGAATGTGTATATGTATAACCATTATGTTCCCTAAAAAAAAGGTAATTGATATTCACACCCCCCAAATTGTTATTTACACTCCCTTTTTGTTTTTTAGTGAGATTTTTACACATGAAAATATCACTAGAAGACAAAAAGGAAGTGTAGATAACAATTTGGAGGGTGTGAAAATCATTCCCAAAAAAAAATTGAATTTTTTAAAATGGACAAATAAATTGAAACGAAGTACTTTACCTTGTTTTTACCATAAATCGCTATTCGCTATCATCATGATCAAAAGTCAAGTGCAGAAATAATGTAAAATCAAGTGCTGAAATGACATAAAGTCTCTCCACTTGGTTCCTTTCCCCATCTATCCTTGGATTAAGCTCCTGTCCAGTTGTATACGTTTGTCCGTTCCAGCCTAGTTTCGATTTCATGTGCTCATTCCACTTCACAAAAACTATCAAAATCATTCTCTCTCTCGTAGAGTTCGTCAAATACTTCAACTGTGAAAATAAGATGTTCATAAATATAAGACACATCAATGCCTTCCCAAAAATTTTTTATCTTCAAACAAGTGGGGCCGGCACAGTGTGAGAAGGTAAAAGTTTATGGGTACGATATTTGATCAGTATTCAATGAACACAAATTTTTTTACTACTAGAATACTTAGCGAGCTTATTAATAAACGGTTTCAATTATTATTGAGGGTCCAGGGTGAGCCCATAAATATTGAATTTAGATGGGACTACACACTACATTAACATTGTCCAGTCCAGTGCCGTCTGGTTTCAATATCACCTAGTAAACACTAGTCAAAGCGTCTCTCTCTCTCTCTCTCTAGATTATCTCCACAAACATCTCCTTGATTATAGGGCAATTCATTTCCCAGTAAATATAAAAGGAAAATTTATAAACAAAAATGATATGTGCAAGAAAGATTTGCATGGAATCATACAGGGAAGGCTTTACAGGACCTAGTACGGATCCTAAACAACTGATCTGAGCAGCTCAAAAATTTTAAAAACACATTTCGAGTGGACTTGCGAGAAACTAACTCCATCCGATATGTGTGGATGCTTGATCCAAACTTTCTTTTTTTAATGGCTCGGATGAAAAAAGAAAAAAAATGAAAGTTTGGATCAAGTATCAAAACATATCGGATAGAGCTGGTTTTAGAGGGTCCACTCGAAATGTGTTTCTAAAATTATTGAGCGGCTCGGATTAGCCGTTCGGGAACCATACTGGGTCCCGCAGGGCCTTCCCTGCGTGATTCCCTGCAAACCTTTTCGTTGCATATAGCATTGCTGATTTATAAAATCAGTCCACTGAGTTACGGAGGGCACTACGGGTGCAAAAGTTTTTTGCACAGAAAATGTACAATGACTTTTGGGGCCCACTTTTAGGGCCCGCAAGAATCATTCGAACCGTTAAATAATTTCAAAATAATTTCTCGTAAGGCCCTGTAAAAGATCAACTCAATTGGATATGTGTAACTGGTCGATCCAAAACTCCAAGTTTTCATTCATGCAGTTTATTCGTGTGGGATCCAAAAGTGGGCCCCAAAACCAATTGTACATTTTCTGTGCACTAAACAATCTGTACGCATAGGGTTATCCCTGAGTTACCGTTAAAGTTCAAAAAAATGTATTAAAATATGGGACAAGTGTATAAACTATAAAACTATCAAACATTCAAACTACTAGTCAAAGCGTCTCTCTCTCTCTCTAGATTATCTCCACAAACATGTCCTCGGTTATAGGGCAATTCATTTTCCAATAAATATAAAAGAAAAATCATAAAATCAGCCCACCAAACTACCCTTTAACGTTTAAAAAGTGTAGTAAAATATATAAATATATAAAGTTTAAAGTTTAAAAAAAAAAGTTTAAAAATACATTCGTGTATGGATGTATGCTTTTTTTTTTTTCCTTGTCTTATTGTCGAACTGGTGTGCTGTCAAAAGGACCCATAAAAAATCCTTAATTTGTACAGATGTCTTCAAATTTAAGGATAACACACACCTGTGGCTTGGGGATTTGGTGGAGTTTGTTTAATCTGGACACCTCTGTCTGTAGCTCCACTTCCTTCAATCCACGACCGACACCTTTTTTCCGGTACTATTTCCTTCAATTTTTTTAATTTTATTTTCCGACATAACGGAAAGAGATTAACCAATAATTGTACTTCTTTATGTCTTATCAGTTTTGGATATTCTGCAATCTACGCACATATACATATATACACACACACAACGAACCAGAGAAGAGGATAAAGGACCACTTCAGTAGGAGTGTATTTTGAAGATAAGACTGTATCAGTTGATCGCGCGTTGAGATGGATAGTACGATGAAGGAATTGAGGGGTGGGAAGTCGGTGCTGGATTTGGATCCCAAATCCACCGTAGGCGGCGGCGTTGAGGACCCTTACGGCGAGGATCGTGCCACCGAGGATCAACTCGTCACTCCCTGGACTATCTCCGTTGCTAGGTTTTATTCCTGCTTTCCTAGTTCCTACTTTTAAATCGATTCCTGTTCTTCATTATATATTTGCTGGTTGTTTAGATCAAACTACTTTTGATTGAAAAAAGAAGAAGAAGATCGAAGTACTAACTGATGTTTATTTCGTTTGATTTCGGCCTTCTCCTTTTAGATCGACACAGACTAAGGATGTTCACTATTTTCATCAATTGTGAGTGCGAGAATACTGAAAAAATAAAAAATACGGAAAGCATTTTTATTGAAGACTCAAACTAAATCTCGACTAATTAACTTATGCTTGGTTTGTTTCGGAAAAGGAAATTTTCCTAAAAGAGGTTTGATATAAAAATGAAAAAATTTTAGTTTGAAAATTGCACATATGGGACTGAGGGAGTAGTATTATAAAAAGCTTTTCGGAATCAACAGTACTAGAGTCACATCTGACATCACCACTACTATTCCGTCCATACAACTACCACTGCTGCCGCGACCCACCACCAGGGGCGGACCTGGGGGGGTGCCAGGGGGGTGTTCGGCCCCCGCACTCCCCCCAATTTTCGACAAATTTTCAATTTTTTCAGTGTATTTTTTAATTTTTCTGTATATTTTCTATGGAGTGGCCCCCCTTTCTATGGAGTGGCCCCCCCGCAGCTACAATCCTGCGTCCGCCACTGCCCACCACCGCGATCAGTGATCACTAGCATTTTAAGGGCCGGGCCATATAAATAGATATAGCCTTGTGAATCTCTATCCATTTTAAAAAGTAAACTACTACTACTACCATAAAAGTAAAAGTATTGGTACAAATCTGAAGTTTTACCCTCAAGGGAAGTAATTTTCTTGGGTTTTAAAATTAATATAATACTATAAATGTAAAACTATTGGTACAAATAAGATTTTTTTCTCAATATTGTTGGGCGGATGTTGAATTGTTTTAAATTGTTTCTAAAAGATGTTGGGCGGACAAACATGTATAACTTTAAAGTTATCCAAAAAAAAAAAAAAACTACTATAATTTTGATAGAGATTTGGAACGGTCTCCGGGGTCATCCGCCCCTCGGTCTGTCTTATGGTTCATTTTGTTATGAATGATGTAGTGGCATGTTACTATGTTATTGGAGAAAGCTATGGTGTAAATGGGCGGGACAATAGCGATGTTACTTTCTTATCATTATTTTGTTAAGTAGATTTTTTAAATGTAATTACAAATAAGTATGTACCGTAAAAAGTAAAGTTTTGCATATTTTTCTCAAGGTGCAAATCTTATGGTCAGTTATGATTATTTTGCTATATGTGTTGTGTGCATTTTTTTATGGTTGGATGTGTTATTCTTCTTGTTAATTTGTTACGACTTTTTATGGTGTTTGTTTTGTATTATTCTGGTTGGTTATAAATGAATGTTTACGGTTCACCCACTAAATGTGGAGTACGATTTTTTCTGGTTGGTTACAAATGAATGTTTACGGTTCACACACTGAAATTTTATGATTATTTTGGCAAGTTACGACTTTTTTTTTTTGGTGAAGTTTTGTAGTTGGGTTACACAATCTCAAGTCATGGTTGCAACAAAAGCTTCTGCTAATTTTTGGAATTTAGTGAATTTGGTCCTGTTGTTGAAACTGTTGGAGCATTTTGGTCTTCTTCCCTTAGTCTCGAGGACTTTTGCCTAAGAACAGTATTTTCAACCATTAGAATTGGTTGCTAGTTTTGATAGCTATTCAGTTTTCCTCAAGTTGTCTCTGCTTATTTGTACTAGTGCCAAGGGTTTAAATATTGTCTGATAATAGGAATAAGAAATTTGGACCTCCATACTGATAGTGTGATATATTGGGTGATACTGCTGTCTCATATTGGCCGATACGTGGCTGTATGGCTGTATTAGTGATGCCCATACGCATCCTGCTATCGCTATTTGAATGTCCCCTCTTGTCTTGTTCAATGGTCCCACAGCTTGTGTTGATCCACTGATTATGTACAGCATCAGTGCTGGTCAACACACTTCATTACTTCTAACTTCCGGCTTATTATGCGTTCTTTTGATTTCTTCCAAGAAATGATTAATAATGGCTACAATTTGAGAAAAAAAGGGAGACTATTAGACTGATGAATTCATAGAGCAGTCTTTGCATTTACTTGCGTATGTATGTCGGGCATGCCACATTACTACATTGCCGATGATTGTAGTGGTCTTCCAATTGCAAATTTATCTGATAGTTTTCCACTTCATTGTGTGCTCCAGCGGGTATTCTTTGTTGAGAGACCCACACCATAACAAGGGGCTAGCATTCACTGAGAAGGAGAGGGATGCTCATTACATACGCGGTCTGCTGCCACCAGTGGTTACGAGTCAGGAGCTTCAGGTCAGGCAAATCAGCTGTGTTTCAGATCTTCACACTATCACTAGTTATTATCCTTTTGTTGAAATTTTCCGAATTGACTTATCAGGAGAAGAAACTATTGCACAATCTCCGCCAGTACCAAGTCCCACTGCAGAAGTACACGGCCTTGATGGACCTTGCGGTGATTTTTTAACCCACATCGCTTCCCAGTTGTCGGTATAATGCTTAGAAGCTCTGCATGATTAGATTATGAATGTTATCCCACACACCTAACCCTATAGCATCTGATGAGTTGTTATTGTCTTAGTTGGCAAGGATGAGCATTTACTTAATTTTTATACTATATTTGTTGTGATATACCCTTCAATTTTCATTCCACTACTTTTTTCCCTTTCACTCGTTCTACTGCTTTTCGTGTGATTCGCCCTGTTTCCCCCTTTGGCTGTGTTTCTCTGTGCGTGTTTACTTGAGATAATATCATTCAATGTTGTTTTGAAATGTTCAAAAGTGCTGTGGGAATGGAGATTTTCTACCTTTCTGTCACTATTTTGTTCTTGCTAATTGTTTTCGTTTACAGGAGAGGAACGAGAGGCTGTTCTACAAGCTTCTTATTGACAATGTTGAGGAACTTCTCCCAATTGTCTATACACCAACTGTTGGCGAGGCTTGCCAGAAATATGGGAGCATTTTCCAACGCCCTCAGGGCCTCTACATTAGCTTAAAGGAGAAGTATGACTTTGTTTAGTTGTATTCATGAGGCTCTTATATTTACCCTTTAAACTCCAACATAAGAGGTAACTTTCTTCTGCAGAGGAAAGATTCTCGAGGTGTTGAAAAACTGGCCAGAGAGGAGCATTCAAGTTATTGTTGTGACTGATGGCGAGCGGATTTTGGGACTTGGGGATCTTGGCTGCCAGGTGAATGTGCATTATGATTTTCTTTATCTGCTTGATTACTGACGAAACCAGAATTTGGAGTATCTACATGGCATATTTCTCAGTGCTTCCATGTTTTCATATAGATTCATTTGTTCAGTTATTAGTTGGGAAGTGTTTCCGTTTATTTAGGGTTTTCCGTTTTGGTTCATGTGCCCTTTTTTTTTTTGTGGGATATGATTGTCAAGAAAGGCATTTATATGTGATGACATGCTTACTGCTTACATTGTTATCAGGGAATGGGAATACCTGTTGGCAAACTGGCTCTGTATACAGCACTTGGAGGAGTTAGACCTTCTTCGGTAAGCGTCACCCCCGCTCTTAATATACACTCTCTTCTATGAAGATATTCACATTATCACATTCTTTAAGCCTTCACTTCATTACACACGAAAATAATGATAAAATGCATGTGGTCGCGTCCATTCGCACACTGGCATGTGAGTAGCTGGTACTGTTTGAAGAAAGTCAGAGGCCTTGTTTACTTGTTAGCTTGACAGCCTAATCTCGATTGATATTTGCCCTATCTTCTCCTTTTACCATTTTGGTTAAGGCTTTTTAACTTTCCGGTGCAGTGCCTGCCCATAACTATTGATGTGGGGACAAATAATCAGCAGTTGTTGGACAATGAGTTTTACATTGGGCTCAGACAAAGGAGGGCAACTGGGAAGGTCAAATTTTTTCAGCATTTTATTGTGCTTGGTTTCAGGCATGAAAACACATTATTTAACTCTCTTACCAAATTACTGTTTGTAAAATTGGTTTTCCAGGAATATGCAGACCTTCTTCATGAATTCATGTGTGCTGTCAAGCAGAATTATGGCGAAAAAGTACTTGTTCAGGTGGAGTAGGCTTTGCTGCTTTCTTAAACTTGCCTGACTTTGATTCTTGGGCTGATTTGTTTTCTTTACTCTACAGTTTGAAGATTTTGCAAACCACAATGCTTTTGACCTGCTAGCAAAATATGGTACTACTCATCTTGTCTTCAATGATGATATACAGGTATGTAATTATTGACATGGTGAACCTTTTTCTGAACCTTGTGGAATCCAATATTCTTCTCTCACATTTCTTCCCGACTTTTGCAGGGGACAGCAGTTGTGGTTCTTGCAGGACTTGTTAGCGCACTCAAGTTACTTGGTGGTACCTTGGGTGACCACAAATTTTTATTCCTTGGTGCGGGGGAAGTGAGTCTCTAATCTTCTTCCTTCTTCATGTTATCTATATTTTTGCACCCTGTGAGGAACAGAAAAACAAAATAAATGGAGGTGGGAGAGTTAAGTGGATAACTAGCCAGCCAATTACTGTTTTAATACGAAAAGAACTATTTTGTTTGATGACAATGCTAAACCTATTGTTCTTTTTCACAACAAATGCTTCTCGATCTTTAACCAAAAACCATAGAAAAAGAGAGAGGATAAGAATCGAGTCAATAAAGTATGGGTATTCTAAGGAACATATTTGCTCTGCCAATTACAAGTAATCTAGGGGAACTTGCTTGTTCATTCTTTACCATTTTTCATCTTCCACCTTGGGAGACGTTTTTTTTTTTTTTTTGTGTGTGTGTGGAGACTTTTTTCTGTGCAATGATTCTGATAAGAAAAATTCTTTAAGTTTACTTTTATCTCACTTTTATTCTTTGGAATTGCAGGCGGGAACTGGAATAGCAGAACTTATAGCTCTTGAGATGTCAAACCAGGTACTGATTTACTACTACATGTATGTTTGCCGGTGGCTTTTATCAGTGGGTATAATACGAGCAACATCTAAATGGTGGTTGGTGATTCTCGTCTTCCGTTTTTCTGTTTCAGACTAAAGCTCCAGTGGAAGAGACCCGCAAGAATATATGGCTTGTGGACTCCAAGGTAAGTCTAGTCTAAGTTTCTTCCTAAACGGTTGATTATATATTGTTAGATTACTATATATTGATTAAACTCCAATTTAAACTTTACCCTTTTGGTGTTTGCGTCTGCGTTTAAATAAGTTGGTGATTCCTCTTGCAGGGATTAATTGTTAGTTCTCGTAAGGATTCCCTTCAGCACTTCAAGAAGCCTTGGGCTCATGAACATGCACCTGTGACGACTCTTTTAGATGCTGTCAAGGTTTGATGACTTCCATTACGTCCATAGTTCATCACAAGAAGATAGTAGTTTGTAATGGTTCCGTTGTCCATTTTCATCAGGCTATCAAGCCGACGGTTCTAATTGGAACATCTGGAGTAGGAGGCACATTTACAAAAGAGGTGGTTGAGGCCATGGCAGAATTCAATGAGGTAATTTCTCTCTCTCTCTCTCTCTCTCTCTCTCTCTCTCTCTCTCTCTCTCTCTCTCTCTCTCTCTCTCTCTCTCTCTCTCGTGTTTCAACTGAAGTAAGATCATAAACGAATGACATGCAGAAACCTCTTATTTTGGCCCTCTCCAACCCGACATCACAATCTGAGTGCACTGCTGAACAAGCTTACACATGGACTCAGGTACAAAACAATATGCGGTTTCTCATCTCATATTTTTCTTGATAATGCTGATATTTGTATGCCAAACTAACATATTTTCTTTTTCTTTGCTCCTCCCCCTGTTTTGACACAAGGGCCGTGCAATTTTTGCCAGTGGAAGTCCGTTTGACCCTGTTGAATACAATGGCAAAGTTCATATACCAGGCCAGGTCATATAACTTGATGAAGTCATATATGATGCTATATCTCCAAAATACATTTGGGCTTGACATTGACTGACTGTTATGATTTCTTCTCTGAACAAAACAGTCAAACAATGCATACATTTTTCCCGGATTGGGTTTGGGTTTGGTCATTTCTGGTGCCATTCGGGTACAGGATGATATGCTTCTGGCAGCGTGTAAGTACACAACATTAAGACTTATAAGACCCATGTTGAATACAACTTGCTAATCCAGAACCAAATAATTTCTTCTCCTTTCCGTGATTATATCTATTTAATTTCTTTTTCCTTTGCTTTAATTTTCTATTTTTCTGTCCATCAGAGGACACTTTGCTGCATTTATTTTGGTTTTGGAAGGTTTTGGAGTTACGTTGAGTATCTAATGGACAGACAGTCAGGATGTCCGGTAAATGGTTTGAGAGATAGACTTGGAAAACAAAAACTGTAAACCGGGAGTTTCTAGTGGTTTACTATTTTTTTTGCTTTATGTGCAATCGCATGTCTGAGAATAATGCAAAAGATAAAGCAAGTTCTGTTGAGTAACAGCCACGCAGGGACGTGGTAAATTAGTAGATATACGACTACGTATCCAAAACAAAAAGAGGGGTATATTGGCTTGCACTCCTTTTTTAATGTACATTTTTACCTTTGGCAGCGGAGGCTTTGGCTGGGCAAGTAACAAAGGAGAACGTTGACAAGGGTATGATCTATCCGCCATTCACTAACATCAGAAAGATCTCTGCCCATATTGCTGCTAATGTAGCTGCTAAAGCATATGAACTCGGTGAGAAACCATTTCTTCCCATATTTCCTATTCCCTTTAAAGAAGAGAATGTTTCTCGTATCTGATAAATTGCACAATGTTTTCGTAGGTTTGGCAACAAGACTCCCTCGACCCGAGAATCTGGTGAAGTATGCTGAAAGCTGCATGTATACTCCCAACTACAGAACCTACCGGTGAAATTGTAAGTAAACCACCACTGCTGGTTTTACTTATTTGTGGTTTTAAGTAGTGCCCTTTGTGTTTCTTTATGAAATCTACCTCTAGGTCTCCCCTTTTGAGGATGTATTTTATGTAATTTCCCCGCGTGATTGTAATACTGGAATAATGTGTGTTCAAGATTCAGTTTTATGATTTAACAAACCAGTGCCTGTGTTCAAGATTCAGTTTGTGTATTTATGATTCAACAAACCAGTGCCTATGTATGATTTTAACAAACCAGTGCCTCTGTTCCAAAAACTGCGAGCCACACACAATATCCATTCTTTCTAAAAAGAAACAGAAAAGCAATGTGAAGGAAGAAAGTCGAGCCGCCAAGCTCCTCAGCTCCCATCATTTTTTTCAGAGCAATGCTATTGCTAGGTATCCAGCAAAGAAAAAAAAAAGGCGAGGTATCCAGAAAACTTATCCCGAAAATTATCCCGAAAGTGAAATCAGTGGTTTCGATTCACGTGGGTGTTTATCTGAACCACTAATTTCACTTTCAGTGTAATTTCGAGGGTATTTTTGGGGGCGTACTTAACATTTTTTATTTTTTATTTTCCAGAAAAAAGTTTCTAGGCACACAATTTCAGTTCGCTATATAGTTTTAGCGAATACTATTTTTGTTGGGGTAAGATTACTATTGGCTACACAACCACAACAACAACAATAACATAATCTATTTAGTCCCCAATAATTGGGGGTATGGGCGGGGGATAGATAGAAGACAGACCTAACATTTGGCAATAAATGTACAAAGTGACTGCTCCCAGAATACCACTGAAACAGATGGATTGGAGACAGACCTAACCTTTGGCAATAAATGCACAAAGTGGCTGCTCACATAATACCACTAAAACAGTGGTCTCCCTATACCGTCGCGTTTGCTGCGGAATCATGTCCTCAAATCAAAACCAAAAGGCATCAAAGAGGGCAGACACAAAAATCATTTTGATTTATGTGCACATTACCATGCTTCTTTCATTCACCATCCAGAACATTGGCGTTGCACAACACTATTGGCTACACAACCATGCTACTAAATTGATTTCTGGGAAGAGTCTATCAAGTCCAAAGAACAGTACGAGAAATTTTTGAGGGCGTGCTAATGCGCTAGTTCTATACAACTTACGACTAGCAAAGAAAAACCAATAAGGGTTTCACAAGACGAGAGTCAAGATTAGACAACATTCTTGAACATTTTGTGCTATGACTTCTGGTGGATAGATTCGTTAAAGGAAAGGAAAGGAAAGGAAAGGAATAGGAAGTGACAAAAAACCAAGAACAAGAAAATTCTGCACATATGCTTCACATTTAATTGAATAAGGAGGTGATTGGAGAAGATGCTTATTACTTTGTTGCTTTAAACTTGCTGTAAGCACACCAAGAGCCCGTTTGGCCGCTTATTTATCAGTTTTTCGATTTCTCCTTTTCGCATTCTGGGTGTTTGGCCAACACACCCAGAAGTTGTTTTACCAAAAACTGTTTTTCCGTTTTTGAAGATAGAAGCCAGAAATCAAAAATAGGTTAGGAGCTGTTTTTTGATTTCTACTTCTTCTTTTCCCTTTCCAAAACACATTCTGCACATTTCTCCCAAACACTCCTCCCACATCCAAAACTCATTCTGACCAAAAGCCAAAAAACCAAAAAGCCAAAAAGTTAAAAATCAAAAGCTAAAAAGTAGGCTTCCAAACACCCCCTTGATGGGGCAATCCGCAATTGGGTCCAAATTATGATTATATAATGGCACCACTTGACCAAGTGATGGTGAAATCTTGGCCCTACCATTATAGATTTTAAATTTTATACAAAAGGAATATGGAAGTGAGAGAAGCGACTTCTGACTTGCCTAACTTAATAGTACTCCTAGTTAATAGTAGTATTAAATGGAGCTGTTGGGGATTGGGATTGCTTTGGGGAATCACATCCACTTTGAGAAGTCCATTAAACAAAACCATTGGAAGATGGAGGGTTCAATATACTTATACGGATATCAATATACTTATACGGATATCAATACTTTTCTCAGATATCAATACATTTTTTTCGGATATCGATATACTTTCTACACATTATTCTCAACCTTAAGGGCTGATGTTAACATTTTTCTTATATTAAACATATAGTAGCAAGCAGTTTCAGATCCATTTTGTCTTTTGTTCTTGACTACAAACTACTTCATCCTCCCCACAAAATAGTAAAATGCAGTTTCCATTGCCCCGTTCCACTAATTTTTTTTCACACTTCGCAAGACTGGTCATTTTCCTCACATACATCAATCCAAAAAATTAAAAAGCTAAAGTTAGTGGAACATGCCAAGCATACTATAATATACGCAGAATGGTAAAGGACCCATTTGTAGGGTTTTTTCTTTCTCTCTAAACCTATCTAAAACAGTCGCTGCCTCAGTTTAGGTTTTGGGCGGGGGAGGCGCACTGATGCACCTCCTCTTTCCCCCCCTCCTCTCCTCCTCCTTCTAGCCATCTCTCTCTCTCTCTCTCTCTCCATATCTAATTCCACCATTCTTCCTTCTTTGATCTTCTCTTATCTTTTATCCAAAAATAATCGGCAGCTAGCAGTGTTAGACGACGGCTTCGGAGCGGTAGGCATGCATCATTGGCTTCATGGCTCTCACTTCCGGGTTCTCTGGGGTCTCTCTTCCTCTTAACGAGTGACTCTGCATGTGACTCTCGGTCGACTACGAGGGCGACATCCTTAACAATTTTCTGGTGAGGTCTCTCTTCTTCTTGTTTTCTCCTTCTCCCCATCTATTTTTTTGACCCACCTGATCTTAGGATGTGGTGGGTCTTCCTGTTCATCTCTGCCATGGTTGCTCGACATCTCATTCCAAGTGCATCTTCGGCCATTTTTCTGTAGGGAGTTACGGTTTCGCTTAACAGTAAGGATCTGTGCGGTGGGAGTGGTGATCGTCATGGTCTCCCGCTATGGTTGCCAGTGGGTTCCGTGATCTTTGCTTAACAGCTCGTGGAGCTTCCGAGATAGCTTATGTTGGTTGTCGTCAGCTCCGCCATTTTGTGGGTGTACCAATGGTGGTGGTGGCTGTCGGGTTGTGATGGTGGTTGTTAGGAACTTTGGCGGTGGTGGCAGAGGATGTTTTGCACTGGGCTTAGGGTTTTCTAGAGGTTGGGCCTAGCCCACTTGTTTGTGCTAGATTTTTTTTGCTTTATTATTGTATCTGGGCTTTGTAGGCATTCAGGTGTAATTTTCAATGTTTTATCAAGGCTTTCAGGCCCAAAGGTGTAAGGGCTTTGCCCTTTGGGTGCTCCAACCTTTGGTTGGATCTTGCTCTTTTGCTCGATGTAATTTTTGTCAAGCTTCTTTAATAAAACTTTTGTTACCTATAAAAAAATATATGCTGATTAGTACGAATTTTTGCAACTGATCATAAAAAATTAACTTAAGTGACTTTTTAATTCACTTTGTATCACTTCATCCTTTCCTTGTAATTTTTGAGCAGTTGCTTCAGGTGCTTGCTCAAATCCACTTTCACCTCTGTTTTGCTTTTGATATTAATAGGAAAATGGTGTTGACTCACTGTTGTGAGGAAAACAAGCTTAAAACTTCATTTAATGGCTCATTTACACCATAAAACACCATTTATACATTATAAAACATGCTTTTCATCCATTCAAAAAGCAAAAAAGAGAACTTTCACTCTTTTATGCAAAGAAAATGACCTCTAATAGGAATTTTGAGATAATAAATGGTTTTGACTCCATAGATGTTCATTTGTTCCCTTGAAAACATGATTTTTCACCTTTTGAAGTGGGAAACAGGAGGTATACAGTTTGTTTTTGAAATGTAAATCATCACTAACATAAGCTATGGACCAAAAGAAAGTATTTTAGGATCAAAAGAGAAGAAAGTGAACAGAGCCTGAAACTGCTGCTTTAGGTGTCGAGGAAAAATGCTCTCTTGATATGTTTAAGTCATTGTAAGCCCATTATTGGTATTGAGAACCAATATGGACTTATTGACTTCCCTCAACAAGGACTTTCCAAAGTTGACTACATTTTAGAGCTTTAAAGTGGATGATTGGGCAATGGAAATGGGTTTTGGATGGATGGTGGGTGGTTTGGATGAGATTAAATACTGGTTTTAGGTGGTTTCTTGAGAGGAGAATGACATAACTTGAGTGTAATGGGTTTTAGGTGGAAGATGGATGGATTGGAGGTGATGTTTGGCTGATTTTAGTGGTTTCTTTGAGAGAGAAGTGACTGACTTGGGTGCTTTTCTTCAGATTATGGTGGAACCTCCTCAAAGGAGGGGTGTGGGGGTTTAAATAAAACTTCAAAGGTTAGTTTAGGTGTCTTAGGGGCCATTTTAGGGGTCTATTTAGGCTCATACTCCCTCCTGATGATATCCTGCAAAAACGGCCACCATCGGATCGTAATGATTACATTCCAGATATTCCTGCTCAAATTTTAAAATTCTGGAAAAAGAGCTTCAGGCGCCTGAAAAACCCAGGGCCGGCCCTGAGATTATAGAGGCCTAAATCGAATTTTAATAAATAGGCCCCTCAGTTTTTTTTTTTTTTTTCAAAACATTCAATATAGATGACTAATATTTAAAAAATAGTAAACATGGTATTTTAAGTTCGTAAGTTAACTAAAACAAACTTTTAAATTTTTTTATACCATTCTGACAAAAGGAATCAAATATAACAAGTCCCACTCATTTTCAAACTAATCACATTGTTAACTTTAATTGTAAGATAATAATATTTATAACAAGAAGAGAATTCTTTAACATTTTTAATCTAATAGAAAAATAAGAGAAAAGAATATAAAAGACTAATATAAGTACAATTAAAAAAACAAGAAAAAGAATATTCTGCCCAAAAGGAGCTAGCAGGGTTTCGAAACAAGGGCCTCTTGGTTCTCATGAATACACAATGACCACTGAGGTGGAAGCCAAGCTTGTGCAATGTTTCGGAAAAGCAAATATATATTATTTAAATTTCTTATATTGGAGAGGGCCCTTGATTTTTGTTTAATATTTTGGGCCTAAAGCGGCCGCACCTCCCGCTTTAGGCCAGGGCCGGTGCTGGAAAAACCCTTTAGGCATCTGAAAGGCCCCTTCAAGCGCCTGAAGGAGATGCTTCAGGTGCCTTAAGAATGGTTGCTTCAGGTGCTTAAGTATGGTTCAGGCGCCTGAAGGGGGTGGTTCAGGTGCCTTAAGGATGGTTTAGGTGTGTGAAAAACGTTTGTTTTATTTTCCCAACTAATAAATTTCCTAAGTTTTCATATTGGAGCAAAAACGTTGACTTTGTTTTCTTAATTGCAAGTCAACCATTCCTTGCGTGAAGGATTTGTACATATGGTTTCATTTTCTTCAAGTGATGACTCGACTGGGATATCGATCAAACAAGACAACAATTTTGGTCAACGACTCAAAGGGAGAAATCTGTGCACTTCACTACGTTTTATTACTGTCAAATGCTAATCAAAGCGTCCAGTTGGTTGGTGAGTTTGCTTCTCATTTAATTCATTAGCGTTCGAATCTCGGGGCTAGGTCGAAAAAGAGTACTCCCTCCCTCCCATATTGCTTGCCCCTTTTGGGGAAGCGTGCATTTTGCACGCAAAAAATGACGTGTTTACTAGAATTATTCAATTAAAAAAATTACACCAAGTTTTTCTACTCAATCAAATCTTTAAATTGTTGCAAATTTTTTTAAAAAAAAATGAATGCTAATACATTAGATTTTGCGTGCAAAATGCACGGGAAGCCCAAAAAAGGCAAATAATTTGGGACGGAGGGAGTAATTTTTTGTGAATCACCTAATCTCGGCGTAGATGGCGTATATTTGATTGAACCGGAGATGAGATTATGAGTATTATTTTGGGCCTATGAGGGGGAAAAAAACAAAAAGGCCGACGACTTTTCAGATCGTTTTGGCCGACAACTACATACTATTCTGTTTCTTTTGGAATAAAAAAGAGGTTCTGGACGTCGTACCTGAAAGAGATATCCACAAATGAATAATAATTGTGTAACTGAATACAGAAAAAGAAATCATAGTCTAGTCGTCGACCATATTAATGGAGATATAAACAAATAATCGGAGCCGTGTTAGGTCGTGTCTTGTAATTTCAGTGTTACAAAAAAATTGCAAGGTAATCTGACGGTTGAAAATGCATTAGAACAGAGGTACAGAGGGTGCAACTGTCATTTCACATCATAGGTACCTTACCGACCTTAGGTTAGATAATTGAAAAAGATCCAAACACTGAAGTGTCACAAAATGTTCGATGATGTACGTGAATCTCGCAAAATAATATGGGATCGGTCAATTGAAGTGTCTTGATGGATTTTTTTGCCGATATAATCGAAGTACAACCTAATTCACCTTTGGATAACAATCAAGAGCAAATAAGAGCCAAAATAAACTCCGAAAAACAAAATCGAAAATTCAATCTCAATCTTGGAAATTAAATTCATTAAAGAAAGCAATACATTAATTTAGGGTTCCAAATAGGAGATCGATGGATCCTTTCCGGATTTGAGGTCCTAATGTAAGTTTTGGACTAAACGAGACAGTTCTAATTTGAACCGTCAATTTGCTGGAATTAATGATTTAAATTTGCTCAAAAACTCTAGCCCGAACAAGTTAAGTTTAGGAGCAACTCCGAACCATCAATTTTTCCAACACACTGTCCAGATATTGACTGTCTCGTCCTGTCCAAATCCAAAACTTGGACCGGAGAGGATCCGGAACCTCTCTAAGCTCACCACTTCATCAATTCTACAAAATATTGATCTCTTCAGGGCAAGCATTAAACGAACACCAACCTAATTAAGACTCAGAACTTTTCCGGTGACCGGAAAAATTGCACCGGCAAAGAGGGCAAGAGTTATGGAGAGAGAGCCAGGCGGCAATACAATCGGAGTGGTACACGTGGCCACATGGGATTTGTTTACCAGTTGTACCCGATTGGAAGCCTTCCATACACACCGTACAGTTAACACCCGCCGGAGCAATCACCGTCGCCAATATTAACTCCTCCGGTTGGAAACAATTACTTCTACTCTGTTTCTGATCATCTGTGTGTGATGATGCCAATGAAGAGTCTTCTGGGCTTTTGGTCGCTTCGCGTGAATAGTCCTCCATGGTTAAAGCCAAGTCGAGGTCGAACATTTGGTCGATTGACGAATTTGACATGTTAGAGAGAGAGAGAGAGAGAGAGAGAGAGAGAGATAGAGGTTTTGTGCATCAGATTTTATAGACAAATTTTTAGGAATGAAAAAGGCCCACCAGAACTATTTTTTATGAAACCTCTTGGGGTTTTCATTTTTCCACAAGCTACAGTATTTTGGTCAACTTTGAACCCCCAAGGCCCCAACAAAGTTACTATCAATTTGATCACATTTTTAGTCTTACGCGTAAAAGATATTACTTAGTACAATTTTGTGCGTTCGCAACTAAAATGGAGGTGCGTGATCTTTATTTTTGGAGACACGCAAAGGTAATTTTGCAGACCAAATCTACATACGAACTATATTTTACGATTTGTTTAGTTTGTCTGTGTACGTCGATCTATTTAATAAAAGTAATAAAAGTAGTACCGAATTATTGGGTGAAAATGAGTTGATGATAAGGATGTTAGCTACTATGATCACCCTTTCTTGTCTTGATATATATAATAAATCCAGTCCAATTTGCAAATTAATCCTACAGGCATCGGAAGTAACATGGCTGGCAACATCGCACCAGGTGATCACTTGTATTCAGCTGCTAACCAACTTACTCCATCTAAAAGAAATTGTTGTTAGGAGAAGGCGGAACTTAATCTTAAAGGGGACAGCGCAAAGTCCTGCACTTAATGGTAGACGAACGTGAGGCGCTTCGCAATGTTGCACGTACAATGCAGATGGGTGAAGGCGTTTAATCCTTCCAATATGTTTGCCCCGCGCCAGTAGGGGGCGCCTTGAGTACAAGGTGGATGTTGGCTTGTCCCCATAAAGCGGACATCCCGGCTATTCAAAATGTACTCTTTTTTGAGGAAAAGAGGACATAAATTACAAAATTTCCCCCCAATATGTCACTTCCACTCCCGAAATTTAGAGTAGCTAGTTGTGTTGGAGTTGCTCTTACATGGTATTAACCTTGCAAAACAGCATAGTTTTGAGGTAGAAAAATAAGATACTACTTGATTTGCACCGAAACGATGGCCTTTTGTGGAGGCAAACCTGCTAAATATAGAAGCTAAAGTCAAAACTAATTATTTGTGAATTAAAAACAACAAAATTAATTGAATGGGTGATTGGCCAAAAACACATGAGACGAACTTATATAAATTTAAAGTTTCTGAAAGAAAAAAAACTTTAAGAATTTGAAACTTGGATAGAGCGGTTGTCCATGTAAAGATCTTTCGCATAAGATAATTCATGTAAGATCAAGAAATAAATGATCAAATATTGACAAGTTTTCGATTAATCACATTTGTTTTAAATAGAGTTTGACCATCTAATTTTCTTCTTCTGGGCTTTTGCCCAGTGGCGTAGCCAGAAAATTGCTCCAGTGAGGGCACAATTTATAAAGCCAGTACTTTTGTTGTGAAAAAAAAAAAAAAATCTCTTTTTAAAGAATCTAACATATCTTGATTTTCATTTGAAATGAGTCTCGCTTGACTTACATTTTATAGATAGATGTTCCTCTTAGCCTATTTTGTTGTACCGCTTGGCTTCCAAGGGGGTTTGGGGTTCGAGTTGGTGGAGGTCTGGGGTTTCGTAAACACGTTATAGTTTCGAAGAAAATTTTTCACTTAATTAAGGCTTGTTTCTGAGTAATTAGTTATACAGTGGTTCTGGGGCATCGCCAGTCGTCACGTGATGCACTAACACCCTTCTCTATTACTTATTTAGTCTTGAGTCCCGCATAAATATGCGCAGGAGAATAACATTATAACACCAAGTAAGGACGCCCCAAGAACACTAATTAGTTTTTTTGTATATATGAAAAAAGTGATGTATATTTTACTAAAAAATGCAAAAATGCGAAAAAAAAAATCCTTTCAAAAATCCAATGTGGGCACAGGCCCACACTGGCATGCATGTGGCTCCGCCACTGCTTTTGCCCGATTAGTTAAGTTTACGTGGTACTTGAACGCTATATCCGGGCCGTCCAAAAGCGTATTGGACTGCCCAGATCAAAATCCTCTCTCTCTCGTACTCCCTCTCCTCTTTCTCTTTCTCTCTCCTGTTTCTCTCTCCAAATTTGGATCGTCGAAAACCAAAATGGACGGCTGAACGTGTGCGCGCAAAACTCATTCATTTTATAGCCAATTTTCTTTTGGAAGAGGCCCACCAGAAGTATTTTTGTTTAAACAAAAAGTATCGGATACTTCTTGGGGTTTTCATTTTTCAACATGCAATGCAGCAATAGTATCTTGTCAATTTTGAACCCCCAACAAAGTTATCATTTGGTCACATTCAAAGTCTCACGTGTAAAAGATGATACCCCTCCGTCCCACAATACTCGCCCTAGCTTTTGGGCAATCTAAATTTTAAGGGGACAATGATATGACATTTATTTGGTTATGAGTTTACCAATCTGCCCCTTGATAGGATAGATCATGCATTTTTAATTCTTTGTTGGCATGTTAGTAACTCCATTCGTTCCTAAATAAGAGTCTCTTTTCGACGTATGTGATGCTTACAAAATTGTCTACATGTCACAATATACGGTGTTTTGAATAATTTTAAAATTTTGTGTAATAGAATTAATTGAGATTATCAAACATGGTTCATATTGCAAATATAAAACATTATAAATTGAAGTATATAGATATTTTTTTGAGAGCTCCGTGATAGTGAAAGTGGTGTCTTATTAAGGAACGAATGGAGTAAATGTTAGAAAAGTAAGGGTAAAAGGATAAAGGATAAAGTTACACTAATTCGCAAGTGAAGTGGAGTGCAGTTGGTGCCTCCCTTATACTCCCATGCACATGGGCAGGGTTCGATTCCCGTAAGCACCCATTCCCCTTCCCAAGTCCTAGGATAGAGTAGATTAGGATTAACGAATGACAAAAAAAAAAGAAGGTTACACTAATTCCGACAAGTTGGGAGCAGTGGCGTAGCCAGGATTTTGTATGAGTGGGGGCACTATGAAACAAGAGTTTCGAGTTGGTGGTTGTTGACAATTCGATTGTCACTTGTGTCCTGCATGCGGCGTGAGATCGAAGAAATGAGAGTAGTTTTTAGGTTTGTGTGGAGTATTATTTAGTTCACCCACCAAAAATATAGATGAACATTACTCAAATTTCTTTTGTCCACCCTGAGTTATTACTTCGATAATAAAAAACTTTAATTTTGTAGGCTTGATTTGTGAAAATTCAAGGAAAAAAATAATTAGTTCATCCCTATTGTTATGTATTTTGACCGAAATGTATGTTACTTTATAATTTGGGTTCAAATTTTAGACAAAAATATTGTATCCTCCGATCAAATGATTTCCTCTAGATTAAGATTTACTCCTATATAACAAACTATTCTGATCAGAAGTGGGACGAATATGTATCCTCGTAAATTAGGTAATGTTCATCATTTTGTTGAGCGAGCGAAAAAATATCATTGGGTATATGGATCTGTGAGTTAAGAATTGTCTAAATAATAATTGTTTGTTCTAGTAACAGCTACAACTTATGAAATACCAAGACATCCTAAGATAAAACTTAGCAACCACTCGGGGTTAGGCCTCAAAAGAGAAATCTTTTGTGAATTGCTAATCTAAGCGTGGATGGCTTGCCTTTGACGGGACTGGAAAGGAAAATCGAGATGCACATAAAATAGCCCGGATCTCTGACTAAAAAAAAAACTCGCGAATTTAAAAATGGCAGTGTGGGCACGTGCCCACACTGGCCATAGCTTGCCTCCGCCACTGGTTGGGAGGGAGGGAATACCATGATTTCATACATCCGTGACTTTTTTCTATCATTGGTCTGCTTCTGCTGATGGCTTCATTATTTCATCGGCTAACTTAGAACAAGTAATTATTTAATGAAAGGTCCGCTATTAAATAGATAGCCAAATGTTTTCGTCCGTAAAATGACCATATTATGCACGATCTAATGTTTTATTTTATGAGCTATCATATGATCATCTGATGGTCTCACATATATAAAACATGAGATTTGAGTTCACATTTGACGATTCCTCTACGTCGTAGTATTCAAATATACCCATCAAATTCTACAATTAAGTACTGGCCGGACACATACGATGCATGTGCTTGCGATTTGTGTGAGCGTATATATTTTTTGTTTGAACAAACTTGGCAAGAAAAATTTTGACGAAAAAAAATTGCGACATGCTAGGAACAATATTAGAAAAAGCTAAACAAGAAATTAATGGGTGGTTCATATACACTATGCATGAGAATTACAGCAAATTGAATCTAATCTACATACGCAAGGATGGAGTCAGGGGGTGGCTAGTAGGGGCTGTGGCCCCTGCTACAATTTGAAAAAACCCTACTATTATATTGAAAAAATATATATACATCATCAAATTATAACACTCCGCCCCTCCTCCACATACTTAGCCCGCCCCCACTACACAAAAATCCTGATTCCGTCCCTGTACATACGAACCTTTTTTGCAAGTTTTTTTTTTTGGTTTGTTTGTGTACGTCGATCTGTTTAATTAATAACACCGAAGTTTTGGGTGAAAATGAGTTGATGAATGATAAGGACATTTTTGGTACTGTATTAAAGAGGTGGTCCACCTATCTACCATGATCACAAGTGGGTGTCCCTTTCTTGTCTTGATATAAATCCAGTCCAATTTGTTGTCTTTGTGGACATAAATAGCCATTTGGTGGAACAATGCCAATATCTTTACAGGCATCAGAAGTAACATCGCACCAGGTGATCACTTTGTATTCATCTGCTCCTCTGCTTTTGTCCGTCCGGGTGTGATTTCAATTTTCAACTGTACGATTACATAAAAGGAATCTCGTGTTAGGGAAGACGTAACTAAATTTTAAAATGATCAAATATTGACAAGTTTTTTTGACCATCTAATTCTTCTGAGGTAGGAAGAATATGTATTGTACAGTTCATTTAATTTCTGAATATCTTAATCTGAATATCTTAAATGAACTAATTAATTCATAGAAAATGTTTATAAAGGAATCAATACATGCATGAAGTCCAAACAACTAACAACTCAGAACCACCAATACGAATATTGTTGTTAGCATACCCGACAAATAAATAATATTATGAATGTTCGTTAATTATATATTCATTTGGAAATCGATCGACCAAACTTTATGCATTATTTATCAATCACTTCCAATCAAAAAATTATAAAAAATTCCTCAAATAAATAATTAAGAGGCCAGTGTGCTGCAATTTTCGATTTAAAAAAAAAAAATAGTTTTTTAGCTTTAGAATAATAAAAGTAAAGTCTTTTGGTTGTTCTTTCCAAACACAAACTTAGGAATCAACGTCCAATGAACTTAATGGTCGTTAAAACTGATACTTGATGATCAACTTAATAATTAAATAGACGAGTGAAGAATCAGTGGGGCAACCGAATAGCGATCAAGTGATAGCATGATTGCATATATAGAGAAATGCATATTTCAAAGCATTGATAATGAAATTATCATGTTTTCAAAACGTGAAAACTCGTCGCGGTCTATTGTAAAGCCTAATTTTTAGTACTAACTTTTACCCACGACTGCGATAGTTTTGTTTTATAGAAAGGTTGTTACCAGTAATATGAGATTATAAATATATACATATGTTACTTTTTGCTAGTGTTTCTTGATTCCTTACTACGCCACAGGGTGCAATTGCTAATTCGTAAATATATCTCACAAAATAATGAGGGGTATGTCGTCGCTCGTGCCTTGGTCCGTGTGCGAGAATTTGTGCATATGGCTATTATTTTCCAAGATAACAATCAAGAGCAAATAGAACACACTCAAGTTTTGCCATAAAAACCTCCAAAAAAAAATAAAAAAAATTCAATCTGAGTCTTGAAAATTAAATTCATTAATGAAAACCAGTAACCTCACTTTTAGCAATACTACTACAAAATATTGGTCCTCTTCATGGCAAACATTGAACCAACACCGACCTAATTAAGACTCAGAACTTTTTCCGGTAATCCGGTTGCCGGGAAACATGCACCGGCAAAGAGGGCAAGAGTTATGGAGAGAGAGCCAGGTGGCAATACAATCGGAGTGGTAGACGTGGCCACATGGGATTTGTTTACCAGTTGTACCCGATTGGTAGCCTTCCATACAGACCGTACAGTTAACACCCACCGGAGCAATCACCGTCACCAATATTAACTCCTCCGGTTGGAAACAATTGGTCCTACTCTGTTTCCGGTCATGCGTCTGTGAAGAGTCTTCTGGGCTTTTGATCCGTTGGCTTGAATAGTCCTCCATGGTTAAAGCTAGGTCCAGGTCGAACATTTGGTCTATTGAAGAGTTTGCCATGTTTAATTGATCGAGAGAGAGAGAGAGAGAGAGAGAGAGAGGGAGAGAGAGAGCTTGTTTTTGCCAAAACAGGGACTGCTAGAATCAGATTTTATAGCCAATTTATTTGAAAAGTCCCACCTCCGTGTGTGTGTGTGTTTTTGTTTAATTTACCTTTGAACGTGATATTGTTTTCCAACACAAAGTAATAGGATTAAGAAGTTTCTTGTGAGTTTTTACTTTTCAACATACTACTTGTCAATTTTGAACAGTGAACACCATCATGTTTATTTAAGCTAATAGTATTATAGATCTTTTAACGCGGATTGTACATTTGGGGTTGTTCCCAAAAAACCCCGTCTTTTTTAACATTATTTTATAGTCTTTTCAAGTTTTACGAGACAAGCTGTTCTCTTGTAGGAGTATAAAACATCAAACCCATTAATTTCGTAAATCAAACAAATTGTTGTCTTGCCTGATGGATGGGTATTAGCAAGAGTCTTTGTGATAAATAACAATGAGTAAGAAGTTTATACCCCAACCACACTAACAATTTATAAATTGACAATTGTAAATCAAACAACGTTATTGAAGAAAATTGATGCATGAAATGCGATAAATCCTCCAATTATTTTCAATTTATATATAAATGGTATATTTCAATTTTGGGTGTTATTTATACAATTACTCAAAATATATAGAGGCACAAGTGAGATTTTCTCATTTTGAGTGGGGGTACGTGCCCCATGTCGGTCCGCCCCTGGACTCATTCGCATACACTATGCATTGAGAATTACAGCAAATTGAAGCTACATATGATCTTTGTCGAAGGTTTTTATGTTTGTTTGTGTCCGTAGATCTTTTTATAATTCACAGTACACAAGTTTTCGGTGAAAATGAGTTGAAAAGGACAATTGCTACTAAAAGGATGGTTCTAGTCTTTATGAGAAATAGTTGGAAACAGGGAGAGAAACCCAAAAACAAACCAATAAAGTGCATCCGACGAGCGTCAGATGCGTCGGATGCATTTTATGGGTTTATTTTTGAGTTTCTTTTCATGTTTTCTACCAGGCCTCCTAGTCATTGCCTCTCATCTATTGCATGGTCTACCTAGCTACCAGAAAAAATGCACAAAAATTTGGGTGCTACCACGTGGTGGTGGTATCCACTGTACATCTTGACTGTCCAAAAGTGTTTTAAATAGTCCTGATTTGAGAGAACGGAGGGAGAAATCTAAACCGTTCAAAACACTTTTGGACTGCAGAGATTGACGCTTGGGCATCACGTGTACCCTATCCTATTTGCACTTTTGCACCCATAATTTTCTCAAAAAGATGATACAATGTTACCACACCCATGTGCACATCTACACTCATAAGTGTATGAGCTCCACAGACACTTCAAGTAACATATAGGGAATGATATTTTGTAGTATGACTCTCTCCCAAAAGAATGAATTTTGATGATTCAACCCCTTCATTTAAAGTAAGGATGAGATTTCTACGTCGGATACACAAAGATTGAAATAAAATTACAGTGTATGCAACTGCAAGGTGATATTAATTGGAGCTACAAATTGCAAGAACAATACAACTAAAAAGGTAAGCGCAATCAATTTGGGGGTGTTCCATTAACCCAGTTTTTTAAAAAAATTGGTTTTTTATGTGATGTGTTGTGAGAGAATGATCTGTCTCGGTGTTTAGAAAAAACAGTTTTTTGTTACGGTATTTGGAAAAAAACAGTCTTTTGTTAGTGGAACGCCTCCTAATTAGAAAAACATGATCATGCACGATTACACACGTGTGTCGGATTTCAAGTACATGAGGCGGAGAATACATTCAAAGTTCCTAAAAAAGATGGCCGACCAGCCTCTTCCACTCAAGCAGGTCGTAGGACGTGTGGTCGTCCAGCCTCTTCCATTCATCCTTTGTGTAAAGGTCTTTCAAAGAAGATCATTCACGTAAGGGCAAAACATAAATTGATCGGATATCAACAAGTTTTTTTTTTTAGGGCTTTTTAGAGTTTAGTAGGGATGGTAATGGGTCAATTCGGGTATTGCCATATCCAAATCAATTATCCGAAACAAGATGGATACCTACAACCGAACCGAAATCCGAACGGATAGGGGAAATTGAAACCATAACTGAACCAATCGGGGATCGGTTCGGGTACTTCCCGCTAAATTAGAAAATAAAATAAAAACGAAATAATTATGAATGAAATTCAAATATAAAAATTAGTTAAACTGGAAATGCCACAGATCCGTTAATTTAAAAGGTACGCAAATATGCATCTAGCTAGATATTTTAAATGCAAAACTAATACACATCTAAATAGAAATTCAATGCATTGAAGCTATACACATGCTAAACTTCTACATATGAAGGGTAATTTTGTAATTACACATATTTAGTTCTGTTCGGTTCGAGGAACGGTTCGGTTATCTCACATCCCATACCATACCCGTACTCATGGGGAATATTTCGGTTATGGTTCGGAAAAAAAACCAATTATAATTCGGGTACCCATTGGTTCGGTCGAGATTGTCATCCCTAGAGTTTAGCCCTAATTATTAGGTCCATCCCTAAATTAGTCCCTAACATAATATTTTTCCGCATATTATTATTAAATTAGTCCTGGCCCATTATTTAGGACAAAAATATACCCTCAAGTCGCATGTACAGTTCATATAGTCCCAGTGCACATAAAATGGTCACTCAGTGATGCAGAATGGAAAAATAATATTATTTAAAATAGCGTCAATGCTAGAAGTAATCATCCCGTATAATCATCCCGTATCATGAACCAGCGTGCACCAACTAAAAAGGAAAAACACATCTAACAATTAAATTTGAGTAAGAGTAACTTCATTCATAATAAAGATTCAATCCACCATATGTATGTTATACGACTAGAAAAAGACCTATTGCACATGAATGAGACATATTACATATTCATATATAATGGCGGATACACACGATAAATTGTTCAAACAGTTAAATGTCGGTCGGAAAAGCGTGTGCAATTGAACATCCAACAATCAAGTTGAACGAGGTAAAACTTACAAGTAAAAGACTGAAGGATTACTTAATTAGTTTTGTAGAGTACGTTTTCGTAAAAGAGAGTTGAAAGCTGGCATGAATTGGTAAACTCATTGTCAAAACTTTTGCCTGAAATTGGCTTGTGACAAAAAATGATCATATTATTCCTACATCAAAGCTATGCCATGACTCTTTCAAACTTGAATATAAACCTTTATTTTCATCTGCAGTATCCTTATTTATTTTTAACACATTTTTTACGATTTTTAATACACTTTCACACACTTTTATTCACTTTTCATATATTTCAATACACTTTTTATCCTTAACGACAGTCTATGGGCTGATTTTATAATTTGTCTTTTTTTAATTACCCCCAAAATATAATAAAACTGAAAATATTTAAATTTTTTCCCGGAAACATAAAGAACTTTATTACGAATGAGAGCGGTCCAAAGACCGAACATCAGCATGGGCGAGACTAGCCAGATATTGAGAGACTGGACCCCCCACACTCCAATCTAGTATCTAATAGGGCTTTCTTAGCTAGAGAATTAGATACCCTGTTACAAGAACGCTTTACATGAATAAAAGAGCAAGATGAAAATAAGGGTAAAAGCACCAAGCAATCAACAAGAATGGAACGTCAGTCCGAGAAGAATTTTCCATCTTGAGTTAGTGCTTGATCCACTTGTAGCGAGTCACCTTTGACAATGAACTTCGAAAATCCATGATTGGCCGCAATAACTAGAGCTTCGTGAAAGGCCAAAGCTTCACTAGAATGTGGAGACATAAGCCCGGAAAAAGGAATATCCCTCTTCTTATCTATTTGTAATTTGTATCTATGGAAATAGAAAACAAATAAAATCTAAAATCATGCCAACCAATTTGTAAAATTCTTTACTTGAAAAGTTCGAACTGAACGCAAACAAAAGAGGTGGGAAGAATAAGGTTGAATATCTTTTGTATTTCAGTTGTAGTGTGCAGATGCAATTTAAGAATATCTTTTTTATTTTATATTTTTTTACACCTACTGATTAATATTAAATCAAATAATGAACATAATTCATAGAAAACCTTACTCCTAAAGGAATCAATTCATGCAGTCCCAAGAATAATTCAGAAGCACGAATGTGAACATTAACAAAGAGTAATGGGAGACCTGCTTCATGCATTATTAAAATCAATCGTTTTCACTAAAAATATAAAGAAATTACAAAATTAAAAATATCATTAAAAAATTGAATGGGCGGATATATATAGGAAAAAAAATCAAGTCAACCCTTTGAGGGAGAGGGGGAGAGTTGACCGAAAAAAAAAACAAGTCGGCCTTGTTCGTTTCTCTGCTTAGTTTTAGTTTTAGTCTTGATGACATCATCATTTCTCTCATTTCTCTCTCTATCTCTCTCAACTCATTATACCTGCTGACATCATCAAAACTAAACTAAACTATCTAATCAAACACAACCGATGAAACTTAACCGAACAATAGTTGGATCAAATCCTTCTGAGACTATACCCTTGGAGTAATGTTTAATGAATTAATAAAATTGATTCATAATTTTGTCGATAATAAAAAAAAAAACCAAACTTTATTCATAATCATAGAAAATGTTACAATAGGAAACGATACAGATGCAAAATGCAATTTATAAAATAGGAGGTATTTTGAAATGAATACAGTCCCTGGCCCAAATCAGCGCATGGCCCACGAGCCAAAGTCTGATTGGATGGCCGACTTTATTCATTGATTATCCAATTTGGTGTCATCAAAGCCCAAAAATTAGTTAAAAAGAATCCTTTGGCATGGTGATCAAAGACTTACCAAATTTGCTTCATTTTAAGATAGGAAAGGCTACAATACACACCAAGGAGTGTGTACTATGTGCACCTATTGTATAGTTCATATTGTGTCACCTCATTGGTAATCGTAACATTTTTTAGTGTTTCATAATTTTTCCGCAATATGATTCTTAACATTTTAGTGTGTCTCGTAACTCTTTATTTTAAAAAAAAAATTATACTTTTGGAAATGGCTACAATACATACCCCTTATTTGAGTGTACCATATGCACCTATTGTATTATCCAGATTGTGCCATCTCATCGGCAATCGTAACATTTTTTAGTTTTTCGTAACTTTTCCGCAATTTGATTTGTAACATTTTCTATGATTTGCAACATTTTGGTGTTTCTCATAACTTTTATAAAAAAAATCGTAACTTTTACAAAAAATTCGTAACTTTTATTGGGGTGTGTATCATACACACCCAAATAAGGGGTGTGTATTGTAGCCTTTATACTTTTTATAGGGGTGGGTATGATAAAAATACCCAAATAAGATGTGTGCAATGAAGCATTTCCCTTTTAAGATTATTAAGGCCTTGTTTGGTGGCACTTCTGTTTTCTGTTTTCTGTTTTTGTTTTCAGAATTTTGACAATTTAAAAACAGAATGTTGTTTGTGTGCCACTTTCACTTTCAAATTCTACTTCTTACTTCCACTATTTATGAAATTTGGGGAAGTTGAAAATCTCAACTTTCACTTTCTGTTTTTGTTTTCTCACTCCCAGCCACCACCCTAGCCACCACCCACCACCACCACCCACCACCCCACCACCACCTCCACCTCCACCACCACCACCATCCCCACCCCCACCCACCATCACCGCCACCACCCACCACCACCACCCATCACGCACCACCACCACCGCCCCCCACCACCACCTCCAGCGACCACGCACCACCACCACCCACCATCACCGCCGCCACCCACCACCACCACCCCACCACCACCTCCACCTCCAGCCACCATGCACCACCGCCACCCACCACCTCCACCTCCACCCACCATGCACCACCGCCACCCACCACCACCTCCACCACCCATCATCACCGCCACCACCCCCCACCACCCACACCACCCACCATCACCGCCACCACCCACCACCACCACCCATCACGCACCACCACCGCCGCCCCCCCACCACCACTTCCAAATGACCACGCACCACCACCACCCACCACCACCTCCACCCACCACCACCACCACCACCCACCATCACCACCACCCACCCACCACCACCTCCACCCACCACACACCACCACCACACCACCACCCCCCACCCACCACCCCACCACCACGCACCACCTCCCCCACCACCACGCACACCTCCAACCGACTCATAATTATGTTTTTACTTTTTTTTTTTTTTGAAAATAATTTCACACAAACATATTTTTTGTTTTCACTTCCTTTTTACGAAAAACAGAAATTAGAAAACAGAAACAGAAAACAGAAAACAGAAGTGTTACCAAACATAGCCTAAGATTTCAGGTTCGAAAAATTAGAAGTGCTATCAATTACTCTTTTAAGGCCACTAAAATTGTTCTCGATCTTTAACTTCAGGACCTTAGGATTATTCGAGTGTGTAAAAGCATCTGATTATAAAAAATGAATTTGTATAGATGGGTGATAAATTTGGAGTCAACCCTTGATCTCTCTCTCTGAGAGAGAGAGAGAATAGTTGACTAATTTGGACAGACAGAGATGATGAAGTTAACCAATTAGCAGATGGATGAAGCAAATTCAGATTACACCAAGTTTTCAGTCAAGTGGGAAACCTAAACTTACGTGTAAGGAAGCAAATTCAGTCTAAAAAGCGGTTAAAAGATAGAGATATGGACATTGTTTTTATCATGCTATGGACATAATTAATGTTGGATGACCTACTTTATGCATTAAAACTGGTACCATTTAATTATGAAGAATTCATAAAAAAAACACTAATCAGTCACAAATTGGAGCCATGTGTGCAAATGGGAAAAATCTTCAGTCAACCCTTTCACATAACTTTGGCTAAATTTTAAAAATTGGTTTTTTGATTTTTTTCGTTTTGTCTTTATTCAATTCGTTTCTGGATTTATCTCGTCGAGACGAATCCAAAGAGTATAAAATTATGGTAAAAAGTAATAGTTTTTGAATAAACCCGGAAAAAATCCAAAATAAACCAGTTTTTTGGATTATTTTTCTTCTTTATTCACAAACTTTAAGTTTGGCTAATAAGTAATTTTATACTTTTTAAACCAGTTTTATGAATATCTTTTTTTTTCCAAGGAGAGAGAGTAGTATTAATTCCAACTGTCACTCCAAATCCAATGTTTGTGGTTACGGTTGCATACCAACTGAGCTGTATTTTCGTGACCCATGTTCAAACATGAACTCTCTGAAGCTCGATTTTCAGCTGGTTTCCGCCTCTATTAATAGTGGTGGTCTAGTCGATCTCCTCCCTCGCTGGCACAAGGTTAATTCTTGTCAAATGTAGATGTCTTTTTATACTTCCAAATAATACGACAATCAGAAAGAAACAGAACATCTCGTCGGGTGGAAAAGCCGTGAAAAAAATCTTTTTAAATTTGTGAAATATAAAGAAAACAATAGTATTTGATACATAGTGAAAAACGAATGTGGGAGGTCATCTGAGTTGACGGGTTCGGGAAGATAGAGATGATGAAACTTAACCGACCAATAATTGGATCAAAGCCTTCCGACTATACCCTATGAATAACGTTTAATGAATTAATAAAATTGATTCATAATTTTGTCTATAAAAAAAAAACAAACAAACTTTATTCATAGAAAATGTTAAAATTGATTCATAATTTTGTCGATAAAAAAAAAACTTTATTCATAGAAAATGTTACAATAGGAAACGATACAGATGCAAAATCCAATTTAGAAAAAAACCATATCGAAAAAAAAAAAATGCAGTTTAGAAAATAGGAGGTATTTTGAAATGAATACAGTCCCTGGCCCAAACCAGCGCATGGCCCACGAGCCAAAGTCTGATTGGATGGCCGAATTTATTCATTCATTATCCAATTTGGTGTAATCAAAGTCCAAAAATTAGTTAAAAAGAATCCTTTGGCATGATGATCAAAGACTTACCAAATTTGCTTCATTTTAAGATGGGAAATGCTACAACACACACCCAAAAGCCAAAAGTGTGTACTATATGTACGTATTGTATAGTTCATATTGTGCCACCTCATTGGCAATCGTAACATTTTTTAGTGTTTCATAACTTTTTCGCAATATGATTCGTAACATTTTCTATGATTTATAACATTTTGGTGTGTCTCGTAAAACTTTTTTTAAAAAAAGAAATTATACTTTTGGAAATGGCTACAATACACACCCCTTATTTGGGTGTATCATATGCATCTATTGTATGGTCCAGATTGTGTCACCTCATCGGCAATTGTAACATTTTTTAGCTTTTTGGTAATATGATTCGTAACATTTTCTATGATTTGTAACATTTTGGTGTGTCTCATAACTTTTATAAAAAAAAAATCGTAACTTTTACAAAAAATTCGCAACTTTTATTGGGGTGTGTATAATAAGGGGTGTGTATAGTAGCCTTTATGCTTTTTATAGGGGTGCATATGATAAAAATACCCAAATAAGATGTGTGTATTGAAGCATTTCCCTTTTAAGATTATTAAGATTTCAGGTTCAAAAAATTAGAAGTGCTATCAATTACTCTTTTATAAGGCCACTAAAATTGTTCTCGATCTTTAACTTCAGGACCTTAAGATTATTCGAGTGTGTAAAAGCATCTAATTATAAAAAATGAATTTGTATAGACGGGTGATAAATTTCGAGTCAACCCTTGCTCTCTCAGAGAGAGAGAGAGAGAGAGAGAGAGAGAGAGAGAGAGAGAGAGAGAGAGAGAGAGAGAATAGTTGACTAATAGATAGAGATATGGACATTGTTTTTATTTCCTTGTTTATCATGCTATGGACATAATTAATGTTGGATGACCTACTTTATGCATTATTCAACTCGTACCATTTAATTATGAAGAATTCATAAAAAAACACTAATCAGTCACAAATTGGATCCATGTGTGCAAATGGGAAAAATCTTCAGTCAACCCTTTCACTTAACTTTGGCTAAATTTAAAAAATTGGTTTTTTGATTTTTTTCGTTTTGTCTTTATTCAATTCGTTTATGGATTTGTCTTGTCGAAACGAATCCAAAGAGTATAAAATTATGGTAAAAAATAATAGTTTTTTGAATAAACCTGGAAAAAAACCAAAGTAAAAAACTAGTTTTTTGGATTATTTTTCTTCTTTATTCGCAAACTTTAAGTTTGGCTAATAATTTTATACTTTTTAGATTCCTCTCGTCGAGACAAGCCAAGAAACCACAAAAAATCGACCGAAAACTTACAAATGCAAATTTTTTTTGAATAAGGACAAAACGCAAAAAAAAAATCAGTTTTTTCAAATTAGCCAAAGGACAGACACGGATTATCAGGAAAAAATACTCAATGTCCGTAAGGCATGGTAAGTAGATGTCCCAAATTCTCTCCGCACTATATATTTGTGGTGTGCCCGCCATTTAATTATGTGGAGCCCATACAAATGTGTGGTGAGAAAGGAGTTGGGGCATCCACCTACCATGCCCCAGGGGTACTGAATAATCACTCCATTGCCAGTTGGCCCCAAAACGGCCGACAACATTTTCGACTACGATGTTGTTTGAGAGGGGTAAGGTTTTTGTGTAGCTATAAGTATGTGTTGGTGATATAGGGTTTGTTTATTGTTTGGAATTAGTGGGAAAAAAAAAAACAAATCAAAAAATTAATAATCGCAATAAATCTTTTCTTTTCCACAGTGCCGTGGTTTATTTAATGCGAAAAACACGGCTGTTTGAGCTACAAATTTATTTTGGATAATTTTGTAATACTCACTGTGATTTACTTGACGTAAGTGGATGATTTATAATCAGTGAGATTAATTATTGATAATAGATGTGGCTGTCGTGGAGGGAATCAGAAACCGTGCACTAAAGGGTTGTGTATGAAATCTAAAGCCGTCCAAAAGTGTTTTTAACGGTTCAGATTTGTTAAAACCATCCTACATGTTAGATAATTTATGTTGTTTGAAATCTAAACCATTAATTATAGAGATGAATGGCTCAGATGGGCACTACACCCCTGTAATGCACCTCTGCACAATGAATTTGGCAAAAATCCAAATTTGGCCGAACCATGTAGAAATCTTTATAATTTATTACTTGACCCAATATTTATTTTTGGTAAATACCACCAACAATATCTCTGTGTCGCAATATTATATATAAGCTTTTAAAATTAAAAATTGGTGACATATCACAATCTTAAGGACTGTATAATCCAGTCCAGTGTAAATATAAGTTAATCCACGCCTTCGTGGAAAGTGCTTTTGTTGTTTTTTCGTCACTGTATCTAACAAGATGACACAAATATACTTATCTCAATTAGATTTTAGTTGAAATATTCACTATGTTAATGCATCAAGATAAGTTAAACTATCTTAAACAGACATAAAAAGAATTTACAACTTATAAAAATTTGTAACAAACAATTTACAACTTATACATCGAAAAAAGATTATGGATAGATTGTCGACTTGACAATGGCGAAATTTTGTATTAATCTACAAGGAAATAAGTCGTTATTTTTGTGGATCAGTTTTATTTTTATAATGAAAAAAAAGAAGTAGAAGTGGAACACGTTATTTTTGTATATAAATATGCGAAAGTGTATTGAAAAGTGTAAAAATGTATATTAATTGGAGGGTGTGTTTTTGTCTGTTTGTGTGTTATTGTGTGCCTATTTGGGCACACGTTAGCATGACCTTTTTTTTTAATAGGAAGCCTAGCTTGTTGGATTCATGAGCCTCCTTGCTTGCAGGAGTAAGCGGGTATAGAATCATTTTTAAAATCATACATGTGCAAGAGCTTAGTTGACTTCTTTTATTTTTTTCAGAAAAGAAAAGAGAAGACGGTGAGAGTATTTAAATTAAGAGCTTAGGTGATTGGGTTCATTGATTTTAGATAAGCTTAGGTGTTTGGGTTCATTGATTTTAAATAAGTTGAACTTAGTTGACTTTGAAAAGTAATTAGTAAAAACTTTTACTTATGAATCTTTTTGTTTATATACACTTTTCTCATAACTTAGAGTAAGTTTCCCACATATTCGCATCACACTCTCATTATATTTCTAGTGGTGGTTGAAAAGCTCTTTGTGATCTTCATTTTGTTAAGTTTTTATGATAGAGAGAAACTATAAATATTTCTAAAAGAAACTTATAGACTGTTTGAGAAAGCTGAAAACTGAAAATTAAGTTCTGAAAATTGAATGTTGAATTTGCGAATAAGTTGTTTGATATGCAATGGATCTTAAGTATTGAAATAAATAAGTTGTTTGATCAGTATAAGGAGCTGAAGTATTAAATTCACTAATTTTTTTTTTACATTGCCTTCCATATATTCATACTAGAAAGCATAAATGAAAAAAATACATTTATCAAAACAATAAAAATATGTTAAATATTGGCAAAATTGTGGTATATCGGTGGTGGTATAAATTCACTAATTTTTATACTTTGCCTCTTATATATTCATACTCGAATGCAAAAATGAAACCAATAAATGAAACAAAAGCACATTTATCAAAATAATAAAAATATACAGGATATTGGCTAGATGGTGATATAGCGGAGGTAGTGGTAGTGATTGTGGAGTGGTGGCATCGTGATAGTGGGAGAGTGATGGTGGGAGTAGTGGTGGTCTTGTGGTGGTTGGAGTGGCGAAGTGATGGTATGAGTGGTGGGAGTAGCGGAGTGGTGGTGGTATAGTGGAGGCAGTGGTGGTGAGAGTGGTGGAGTGATGGCGGCGCAAGAGTACGTACTTGTGGTAGTGGTAGAGTGTTGATGGTAGTGGTAGAGTAGTGGTGATAGTGGTACTAGTAGTGATGGTGGTAATTGTAGAGTAGCGAAGATGTTGGTGTTGGTAGAGTGGGGGTAGTGGTGACGGCAATGATAATTTCGGTCGTGTGACGGGTAGTGGTTGAGAAAAAAAAAAGATTGAATGAAAACCCTCGTAAATTCAGTCAAAATTAAGTAGCTTAACGTTTTAGTTTACATTTTAATTGCCATTTTAATCTTTTAAGTAATGTAAAATGTGGTTATCAAACCTACTTAATTACTTATTACTTAATTCATTCAGTTTAAGTGATGAATTGAATTGTAAACATGAAAGCGTAAGAGCTCAATGAGATTCCCTTCTTTCTTTGTCGGATTCGAGGGGGAAGGACCCGTTGAGTTCTTAATAAATAATGAGAATATTTTTTCGTATAAAGGACAAAGTAGATTTCTTTTTCGGATCTTTGAAAAAACTCCATTCCATTTTTGAATGATATTCTTAACTAAGGAACTTCATTAATTAATTCAGAATGTTTGTTCATAGATAGTATCTATCGATACTTTATAAGTTAGATCAAACAAGACCTTATACAACTTCCCGAAAATTGAGAGAGTCTTGTTCATTTTGGGTATCAAGACTCGGTTTTCTCAATTATTATCCAATTATTACCCCTATTTTCAAATATTATTCTCATTTTTCTTTTTATCTCTCTCTAATCTTTAACCCATATTTTTAATTATTATTCCTATTTTTTACTCCAATCATTAGTAAAAACCAAAACCGAAAACCCAAACCAAACACAACCGAGCACTCCAGCTTAATAAGTAATGAATCGATCCATATGGGACCAAAGTATTGTTTGCTTAGAGCATCTCCACTCTTACACCAAATGTTTCACCAAATTCAAATTTGAGTAAAAATCACCAAAAACCCCCACTCCACTCCTTCACCAAATTTGCTCAACACCAAATTTACTCAAATTCTTCACCAAATTTGGTCAACACTAAATCCAACATCAAATAAGCAACGACTTTATTTGTTCAATGCAACATCAGAAAAGCTTCAGCTGCTACCAAATCCTTCACTTTTCTTCTTTTATTTTGCCTTTCTACACCTTTTGATCGTCAGCTTGAAAGAAATTTGGAGGCAAAATGAAAAAAAAAAAACTATTTTGACAAAATAGTAGAAAAGTTTTAGAGCCAAAATGAAAAAAAAAAAAAAAAAAAAACTGTTTTTGACAAAATTTTAACTGGAATTTGGTAAAAGAGTGGTTTCCCATTAGAAGGGGTGATATCAAATCAAGTTTTTAACCAAATTTTTACTCAAATTTGAGTAAAAATTTGGTATAGAAGTGGAGATGCTCTTATGATGATATGACGGCATCATATATGACCTCAATGGGTTGATGTCACCACTAGTATTCAACTTCCCAAAAATTGCCACGTGCCTCAACTTTAATCCAATGGTTGAAAATACTTTGCCTTCTTAAAGTTACCTAAACGGAGATTACGTTCTGCTGATGACGTTAACGTCATTTGTCGACGAACGCGGCTATAGATACGCACGCTCGCGTACGTCATATGCACGCAACTCATCTCAATCGTCTATCTCAAAAATCAATGGTCCAGATTTTAAATAATTTGTTCGCGCAAACAAACAAATTGTTCACATGAACAATTTATTTAAAATCCGGACCGTCAAAAATGCGCACGGACGATTAAGATACACCGTCCGTGTATTTGGCGTTACAGGCACTTGCGTACGCGTAGTATTTTTTTTTTTTGTCAACGGAATTAAAGCCTTGTTCCCCAGCAAATGGCTTTTTGACTTTTTGGTTATCTTTATTTAAATTTTTTCGCGTTTATTAATTTTGCGTCAAATTTTTATGAATTATTGATTCGTTTCAATCTGAGGAATCAAAAAAGTAAATTTTTTTACGAGTTGCCCCTCTTTTGAGAAATATCCATGAAAATGAAATTTTAAAATAGTTGGTTGTCTTTTTAATGTGTGTTACAACAAGTTAACAGATAAAAGTTCGTACAATTATTACTTTGTTATTTTGAAAAGTTAGTGGGTAAAGAGTATTAGATAAAAGTGGAGCTAAAAGTTAATATGAAAAGTGTAATGATGTCCCATTAATAAGTTGAATTTACGACACTTAAAAAGGGTCGGAATAAGTATCTTTTATTGTTTGAAATAGAAGGAGCATTAAAGTGTATAATAATAATTATATAAATTTGATGTGTGCAAAAAAAAATACAAATATTATCTTTCATGAGCAACCAGCATTAGGGGTGTACACGGTCCGGATTGGACCTGTTCTCTAGAAATCCAGTAACCGGACCATTTCGACCGGTTCTAGAAAATCAAGAACCAAAACCTAACCAATACACATGTAGAACCTGTCCAGATCCAAACCACAAGATCGGACCGGTTTTGGTTCGGTTCCGGTTCTACCCGATTAAGAAACACTTTATCACAACACATGAATTCAAAAAAATAGGAAGAAGATCAAGATTAGAGAATATGAGAATTGGGTATTTGAGTTTTCCTTTGAGTAGGCAGTAGCAATCTCGTGAAATTAGGGTGGAACATAAAGAATTGAAATTGGTATTATTAGGTTATAGTAATATATATTGAAAAACTTCTTAAAAAAATAATTTTTACGGCAACATTCTATAGGATTGTTTTCCTATTAAAGCATGATGCATACAACATAGGAAGAAATAATAAAAAAAAACGGTCAATAATCAATTTTAGCAAATCATACCTACTAATGTATTAGCAGGTTATTATAGTAGCCGATCAAAAAAAAAAAAAAGTTATAGTATTATATATTGAAAACTTCTTAAAAAATACTAGTTTTTTACTTTAAATAGACAAAAAGAAAACTACATTACTAGAAAAAAATTATTTACTTACCAAATCAAGATACATGATTCGTAAATGTAAAATTAATATGTATATATTAATATTATACGGTCCAGTTCGGTTCTAACCGTGGTTCTTATATTGAGAACCAGTAACCGAACCATAATTACCGGTTCTTAGTTTTTTAGAACCATAACCAGACCAATGAACCATAGAATCTAACCAAATAGACCGGTTCGGATCGGTTTGGCGGTTTTATCAGTTTTCTTGTGCACCCCTAACCAGCATTATGTCAAACGTTCAGCTACAATTCAGTAATCTGAGATTCCAATACACTACACTACAGTCTACACATATCCATAAATTATGTTTCAAACTTTCACCAAACACTTTCCACATGTTCTAGTCATAAATTTTTCATTATCCGGAACTGCAATACATAATCTGTAATTCACCACAATATTACGCAGTTAATCCTGCTCTTGACCACGTTATTATTGCGAAAATTGGTGAAGATTAACTATCATTAAGATTCTCATGATCCTTTCAAAAAACAAGTAAAAGGAGTACCATGCCAAACACCGTCTATGTATCGTGAAGGGTGGAAAGTTTGTAGAAGGCACCGCGCTTGCTCATGAGCTGAGCAAAGGTTCCGCGTTCCAACACCTTCCCATTGGCAAGAAAAGCGATGGAGTCGAGATTCTTTATGGTGTTGAGCCTGTGGGCCACCACCATCGTGGTCCTTCCAACCATGATCCGGTCCAAGGCTTCTTGCACTACTTGCTCCGAATGGACATCAAGAGCACTCGTCGCTTCATCTAGTAACAAAATAGTTGGTTTCCGGATGATTGCTCTTGCTATCGCAATTCTTTGCTTTTGTCCTCCAGATAGTTGCACTCCCCTCTCTCCACATTCAGTGTTATACCCTTCTTGTAGGGCTCTGCAACAAAGGAAAGAAGAAAAGGAAAAGTTATTTCATGCACTAGGAAGTAATCCATCACGTCTGTATTTTTACTTTTAACTGTACGTATAGGTAAATTTCTCAAACCGATATTCCTTTCGATACTTATTACATTTGCCCAAATATTTTTGGAAGCTCTATGAATGAAAATGTATATCCAAACCTATCTATATTGGTTTAACTTTGTGAAAATCTATTGCAAACAGACGGGAACAAAATTATTGGGCAACCTAGGACCTGCCCTGATAATGCAACACATGACCCATTTCGATACAGAATACCCAATGGCAAGCGAACCCACTCACAAAAAGAGTCAAAACATGTCTATCATTGCATTTGAGGGGCTTTACTAATGATTTTTATAAACTTACGGTTGCCAGCTGATTCCTAATAGGGTATGCATTGTGCTAAAACATGTAGAGTCATGGCACAGGAAAACTTACGAGATGAATTCATGAGCATTGGCAGCCTTGGCAGCCTCCACAATCTCATCCTCCGACGCATCAAGCTTCCCAAACACAATATTGTCACGAATGCTGCCAGAAAAGAGCACCGGTTCCTGGCTAACAAGAGCCATTTGCCTTCTATACCAACCAATATCGAGAGACCTTATATCGACCCCATCGACCTTCACTGTCCCCTTCTCAGGATCGTAAAATCTCTCAATCAGTGATATCAACGTAGATTTCCCGCACCCACTGTTCCCCACGAGCCCAATGCTTGCCCCTGGTTTCACTTCCAGGCGAAGCTGGCACAACACTAGGCGCTCCGGCCGTCCCGGGTATGCGAAATCAACTCCTTTAAACTCAATGCCGCCGAACATTTTTTGTAACTTGATTCCGCTCTCGGCCTATGCATGACAATTTAAATCAATGTCGGGAACAATACCAAAAGAAAAATAAGGGGTGACAAGTGGTTTAGCCCAAACACAATGGAGGCTTTTGCTATGGGTCAGAAGCTGTGACCCATCTGTTAGGCACAACTTCTTCTTTCGGCTTATGGGCCCAAAAAACAACTTAAAAAAGCTAAAGCAAACAGATTTTTTAGAAGCACCAGTATAATGCTTTTGGATTATCATTTTAAATAACCATCTTGCGATTGAGTGCAATAAAACGAAGAAAATAGCTTTCTGGGAAAAAACCTTGAAGGAGTCAGACTTTGCTCTTTAGTTCAATCAACATATGAGCTTTATGTCCCTCTTTCAATCAGATGAGGGTCAGGTGCAAAACCATAAGGGACAAACTGTGACTACCCAAGAATATAGAATCGCGAAGAAACAATGAAAAAATGTCACTTACATTGGAAATTAGTGATCGTCGATCAAGAATAGCGAACACAGATGCCACAGCAGTGGAACCTTTGGCTAGATCAGAGGTCATGCTCCCAGCTTCACCTATAACTTTTCCAGTACTCACCAATATAAAAAAAGTCTTGAACACTTGTGCACCTGTTATCTCCCCTCTAGACACTAGCCTCCCACCATACCAAAAATCCAATGCCCAACAAAGGAAAGTTATACACTGGGCCGAACCTATCCCAATTCCAGCTAGCCATGCCTTCTTATCCCCTTCCTTCCTCGGCTCATTTTGGGCTTCGTCAAAAAGCTCAAGAACTTTCGGGACACTTCCAAACGAAGTCACAATCCTATGGTTGTACACTGCCTCGATAGCAATTTGAGTACTTAAATTCTGAGCCCTTACAAATTTTGTCCCAACAGAAGATAATACAACTTTCCGCCCGTAGAAACATAGGATTGTGAGGGGTTGCACCGCAATCATAACGATTGCAAGCTTCCATGCGACAACTAATCCCAAGATCACTGCCAACACCACGGCTGAAATGGTCTGGATTAAAAGGGAAACTCTGTCCGCGACAAGGGATTTCACCAAGGCAGCTTCATTGCTCAATCTACCACATAGGGCCCCGCTGGAGTTTTGCTCTTCATCGAACCATGCTGGTTCAAAAGTCAAGACTTTCTCCAGCATTTTCCCTCTGACCCTTTTGGTCAGCTGCTCACCCATGTACGCAAAATGGTAGTGTTGTACGGGACTCATAAACATTGCAATTAAAGCGAGGGAAGAGAAAATAAAACAGTCGTTCCGGATCTTATCCTGCATTTGATCTCTAGGCAAGAAAAAGGCATAAATCATGCCACCGATGGTGAGGGCATAGATAGGTGTAATTGCACCACAGGCCATAGCAGAGAGGGCTCCAATTAGCCCTTGTTTCCACTCTGGAGAGTTCAAACCAAGGAGCCTGGTAAAGGAAGGTGGAGGGTAAGATATGGCATTTGGGTCCAGATCACCAGGGAGCGGAGTACCAAAGACGGATGGGCTTGATCTGCCAGTGCTTATCCTACTGGCACTGCTTCTTGCCGCAGAAGAAACACGAGATTCATTGTAGTGTTGGTCTTGGCCCTCAGAGCTGAGCTGATTCTGTAGATTCGCCAAATTTGCATAATGCCCATTTTCTTTTTTGATTAGGTCATCATGTGAGCCCATTTCAATGACACGACCGGCACTCATGACTGCTATGACATCTGCATTTCTCACTGTAGAAAGCTTGTGGGCAACAATCTGATCAAGTTCAATATTAGTAAGAGAATGAACGTTCGCCAATAACCAAAGGTGAAGGAGAAGAAGAAAACGAACAGACAACTTTCTTGTAATTCAGGTACAGGTTGGAATACAAAATTGGATAGTTGCACATCTATAAATTCCTTATTTCTGTTCAACACTAAGGCTTCTCTCTCCTAAATGGAATTTTCTCTATTTTCGTTCTCATTTTACTCATTTATTTACTTATTACCAAAAAAAGAAGAAGAAAAAGAAGAAGGAAACCCAAATTACAAATGCTGCCAAACTTAAGTAATCATGTTGATTTCCCCCCCTTTTCCATTGGTACCTATCCCATGGAACTTTTTATGGTAGTAACAACTAGTAACAGTGAATCAGTGGTTTCCACTTTTAAGTGCTTAATGGTAAACAAAAATAATCTATTCTTTCTCATTGATCCCAACACCCTATCAACACACGTTTTCCTATTTCTGATTCACGTTGAAGGGATTAAAGGTGCATGATATTTCAAATTTCTGCACTCGTATTGAAGGGATTAAAGGTGCATGGTATTTCGAATTCCTTAATTACAAGATTCACATATTACAGTTTATGAAGTAATCTTTAGAATTTGAAGTTTGGTTTCCTGACTCCTATTTTTCAAATGATGATAGGGGAACTCCTAAATGGTTAATAGTTAGTGCCAAATAAGTCTTTCTTCATGCATGATCACAAGTAATATAGAGGACACGAGTTTGACATGGGATAAAGTACGAGTTCTGTTCTATGAAAAGTGGTTCTTTTGCTTATATAAACATAATTTTGAACTACTGTACTTTGTTTGATTCTTTTAGGAGTTGCAATTGAAGTATTAGGGACCGTACAATGGGATTATAAGCTAAGTTTACTAGTCTTCGACCCAATAAAAGATTTATTTACCACCTTCCCGTGCGATGCACATGCACTAGATATGGCCTATATTGCATGAGTGTGTGGTCGGTCAAGTGTTGGAATTTGCATGTCTTTTGGATCATCCATTAGAGGAGAGATAAATGGCAGAAATGGAAAAGACACAGGGATAGAGGCAAAATCTATTTAGTTGGTTTACCAAGACCCATCCTCTCTAAATCCATGATCCAAACACGACGCTAAATTATCTGTTCAAAGAAACCATATTTCACTAGCACTAGCAAAAGGAGAGCACTACCAGTGTGGTTCTTCCCAGGGAAGCTTGCTCCAGGGAATTTTGCACAATTGCCTCTGATTCCGAGTCAAGCGCGCTTGTTGCTTCGTCAAGTAGAAGAATGACAGGGTTCTTGATTATGGCTCTTGCAATAGAAATTCTTTGCTTCTGCCCACCTGATAAGAGTGCTCCACGTTCTCCAACCTGTTACATTAATCAAATCAAAACTACACATTCCAAATTTGACCAACAAGAAGTTCAAGAAATCACTGCTAAACCTGTGTGGTATTGTTTTCATTTTCTGTTTCCTGTTTTTAGTTTGTTGAAAACCCAAACAAATTGATAGCAAACAGCTGCTCCAAACTCTTTTCGGAAAAAATCTCCTAAAATCAATTATGTTTCAGGAAACACGAAAAAAATGTTTTTGAATTTTCATAATATATGGAACATAGAATGTAAAAGAAATATAAAATGTATAGTGTGGGTGAAATTGTCGACAACTTAATGAGGTTGAAAACAGTACAAAAGGCGTCCCTTGACTACTGAGAATAGAAAACTAGATGGGGTAATGTCAATATGGCCTTAGCAGTTTCATCAGCACCAGTTATAGCCATACCGCAGAATTAGAAAGGGGCTAAAACCTTAAAAATATACCTTGCTGTCATACCCTTCTGGAAGCTGCGTTATGAAATCGTGAGCATTTGCAGCCTTAGCAGCATTCATCACTTCATCCAACGAAGCATTGAGTTTCCCAAACTTGATATTCTCCTTTATTGATGTCCCAAACAGTGCATGGTCTTGACTAACAAGCCCCATCTGTGCTCTCAACCATTTCAACTGAAGTCCCTTTATACCAACACCATCAACTCGCACGACTCCACCATTTACATCGTAAAACCTTTGGAGCAAGGCAATAGCGGTGGATTTTCCACTCCCACTTGAACCAACAAGGGCAACGGTTTTTCCTGCTTCAATTCTAAGGTTGAAATTATTTAGAACAACGGAATCAGGCCGTGAAGGATATATGAATCTGACATTCTCAAATTCTACTTCTCCACGTATATTCTCTAATACAATTCCCTCTGTATCTTGACCGTCAATTACTGGAACTCGGTTGATTCGATCAAAGATATGTGCGGCAGCTATTGAAGCTTCTGCCAAGTGCTTAACTTCAGGGAAGGCCACTCCGAGGGATCTGCATAACAGTTGGAAGAATTTGATTGAATGGAAAGAATTATTGGCAAAAGATTAAAAAGAGCAGTTAAGCAAGTTCCAATTAGAATGGAAAATGGTGGTTCAAATGAATTGTGATGCATTTACAGAAAGTAGAATTTACGCAAGAAGTGCGTAGGTTATCTGTGGTTTTGCCGGTGAGACCTCCAATGACAACCATCGTCCTCCTCCCTCGTCGCCGTGTCCACGCATGGACCACGGCCACCAGCATAGATCGCTTCCTTGACCTTCGCATCTCCGTCGGCATCATCATCATCATCTCTCTCTCTCTCTCTCTCTCTCTCTCTTTGGCTTTTTTGCTCTGTTGTTCTTCGGCTGTCTCGTTCACTGAATTAGGTAATTACAGAAAGTCAACTAGTTTCCCTATAATTAGGCATTGATCCCTCTTTCATGAAATCTACACTTTGGCCTCTAAAACTTCTAGAATTACACTTTGGTCCTCTTAAAACTTAAGACTTTGGTTCTCTTAAACTTTCGTCCTCATGAGACTTGATTACCTCTCTGTATCTTTGAGTTTATTTGATGGCTTAGTTTTTAAGCTTTGCTTGTTTCCTCATCAATTTCGTGTTTTATCTATCGAATGCATACTTTTATGCATCCCATTAAATCCATGGGAGACCTATAAACCACTCAAACTAATGTAATGAAGTGTAACATATACTTATTTTCGAGATCGATAAATCGAGGCCACTCTATAACCGCGAATCGCGAATACAAACATGAACACAAACACGTACACCGTCTTTTGTTCTCACCATGTAAAAAATACTACTAGTAGAGTATGCTCCAAATATCGAAACTATAAACCCTAGGGCCTTCAGATGGAAACCTTAGAGAGAATGATATTTGAGAAGAGACTATTTTTGAAAAGAAGGAGAGATATAGAATTCTAACTTATTGCTCCTTGTGTGAATCCCCAATTTTGGAGGACTTAAGTTATACTCAGTCCAAGAGTTTGAACTCATTTTAGTTATCCCCGATGGCATAATCAAAACAAAAATATGTTAACATGCAATAATCAAAATTTACAACATTTTAACTAATATCTAAATTTTGGCCTTTTCATAATCAAAGTCAGCAACATTTTCACAATAGTCAAATTTAATGGATCTCAAATCTCCTCAATTAAGTACGCTCATTATTACATAAAAACTTTCTTTCTATTTTCTCTCTTTTTCAACAATGTTTTAAAAAAATTATTTCAAAAAGACTTTTTTTTCTTTTTGAAAACTTTAAAAAAAAAATTTCAAAAATCGTTATTTTCAAAATTGTTATTTTTTCAAAAACAGTTTTTTCAAAAACAATTTATTTTTTTCTAAAACTTATTTTTTGGAAAATTGTATTTCAAAAAGTTTTTGAAATGAAAAACAATTTTGACTAAAAAAAATAGTACTAAAATAATTTAATTTTTTTTAGTTTGAAAAGGTACTAGCATTGTTTGTTTAATAGTTTTAGTTTAGTTTAGTTTAGTTTTGGAAAAATGTGTAATGAGTGGAGAGAGATAGAGAGAGAAATGAGTGTAATGATTACAAAACAAAACTAAAACAAAGCTAAAACTATGAAACGAACAAGGCCACTATAACACTGATTTTGATTATACCTTTGTAGACATCTAAATTGTTAACTTTAACCATCCTCTAAATAGATAATCAAAAGGTGATGTGACAATTTTTGGGCTTTGTTCGTTTGGCTGGTTTGACCAGATTTTGAATTTTTTTTTTTGAAATTGTTGTTTGGTTTTGTACTAGAATATCTCTTCTCCCATGGTCCCACCTTTCTAAGAGAGAGAGAGAGAGAGAGCGCAATGCGTAAGTTGGGTTTTGGAGTTGGGGGGGGGGGCCCACTGGCCCAGTTTTGCCGGTCAGTTGAAAATGATAACATCTTGAAAAAAACTCATTACGTACAAATGTTATGCATTTCTATAAATTATGCTACGTATTGAAAATGATTCAAGAATTGTATTTTTATACACAACTAAATACGCGCGCGTGTGTGTATCACTGTATTGTAACAGTTGATGGAGAGAATTAACTAACTTACTGTCCGGCTGTGACGATAGAAAGGCCGGCTGCATAAATTTGGCCTCCATGGGCTCCTTTGTGCACGACCAACTGACTCCCATACCAAGCAACTAAAGCCCATATCGCGTAAGTAAGCCCTGAGCTCCCAACCGCGAAGCCCTTCGCAAGACCTTTCCTCAGGCCAAGCTTCGTTGTATTACTAAGGTATGATTTATATCTTTTGACTATATTGTCCTCTGCAGTGGCTGCATATACAGTTTTAATGGAACTAAGGGCCTGCTCAGCTATTGTGTTTGCTTTGCTGTATTCTGTGAAGGATTTGACCGATAAGCGCATAAGGTATTTGCCATAAATAATTCCAGGAAGTGCTAAGAGAATGAGAGATGGGAATGCTACTAAGGAAAGTCTCCATGAAAAGTAGGTAGCGAACGAGAGTCCCGAGAAGAACTGTGACGTGTTCATCAAAAAAAGTGGCACCTGCAAGTCCCGAGAAGAAATTTATTAATCCTTGAGAAGGTTATACGTACGACTTGCTAGTCATATAATTAATCCATGTGGATCGATCCTACGTACCTTCTCACCGAGAACTTCTTGAATGAGAGAAGTGTCTTTTGAGATGCTATCGACGATTTCGGAAGTAGTTGCTTCTTGGGAGTCAAAGAAGGCCACTTCTTGGCTTAGAATTGCTTCCAAATACAGGTACCGCATCTTCAATACCTGTCTCTCACTGGTTTTACTCCAACAATATCCTTCTGCACAAATTTATTAGTGAATTTGCTTAGTGAAACAAATACCCTACAAAAATAAACAAAACAAAATCCCCACGGATCGGTTAGGGAGCCCTAAAACTAGCTGAAAGTAGGATTTTTTTTAGGGTTTAAGTTTTAACACAAATGAGCTCCTTTAGACCTGTCCACGGATAGGTTTTGGGTGGATTTGGTCGGTTTTCAAACCGATCTGCTCCTCGCAGATTGTCGTATTCTACATCCGCACACGTCCGTAAGTGAGTGAGGTACGATTGGGTCGGTTCGGTTGCGGATTAGGTGAATAAGGGGAGATGAGAAAGGCTATTGGGAGGATAAACTAGAATATTAGGATCCGCATCCATCAATCTGTAACATATCTCAGATAGGTTTGTAGATATAATTCAGTTTATGTAGATCGGTTGACCACTTGACTTGCTGGGCACCCCTAAGCTCATTATGCTCTCTTCTCCTTAGAAATTACAGTAGCATTTTTTTTTTTTTTTGTCTCTCAATGCTGTTTAAAATAAACAAAATGACCTGATCCCGTAACAAGGATCAGGTCTATTATTGTTTGTAACAAGAATAAATCAAACGGTCTGTTATTGTTTTTAACAAGAATAAATCAAACCAAACCACGCGATCTGTTCTTGTCTCAATCAATTGGGATCGACTACTTGTTTAATACTTGCATCTACTGTTTAAAAAAAGGCAAGCGAATAAATCTAGAAAAAAAAAAGGTAAATTACCCAGGAATGCCGCCACGAGGAGTCCTGCTGCCAGGTATACAATGCTCGACGTAACCTGCAAAGGCACACAGAAAAAAATTGTAACGACCCACTTTTTACTGATGTAATAACTTAAAAAATATTTACTCAAAAAAAAAAAAAAAAAACTTGAAAGGGGTTTAAATGGATTTTGTCAGAGTTTTTTCGGCCGTCACGTACTGGTTTTTTTGGACCTTCTATACCACTATACCCCTCGTCACCGGCTCTGCTGATTTCCGCTTCGTGTTGGTTTATTCTGATTTTTCACTCGCCACACGACCGCTATGGCCAGTTCAGGTGCTTTGGCGCTAATTTTTTTCTAAAAAAATACATGGCCGCAAACCGCGATACCCGGTTCCCGCTACGTGCCATTCGATACTCCCACTATCGTTACATCATTTCCGTTCATGGAAAATACTTCTTCTAATCTACCAACGTGGGACAAAGATTATGGACCGACCTTGTTCGGTTAACAAGTTTAGTTTAGTTTTGTTTTGTTTTGATGATGTAAGCAGGTGTAATAAGTGGAGAGAGATAGAGAGAGAAATGAGGGAAATGATGATGTAAGCAAACCAAAACATAATCAAAACAGACCCAAAACTGTTAACCGAACATGGCCGGTGTCATTTCCTGGTTGTGACTCAGTTGTGCTATCATGCAACTCTCTAACGATTCAGTTTTTACTTACTAACTTTCTAAAATTTCAATGGTTGGTTAGGTGTTGGATTTTTCAAAAAAAGTTGGGCTTACATAATCTTGAAATTTTAGAATATAGATTCATTCGCCCCTAGGTCCTTCCTTTGGACAGACAATTTAGGGCACTAAAAAACCCTTAAAAGCCCATAAAAATGATAAGAGTACTTGAGAGAGAGACAGGGCGATAATGATTTAAAAATCGGCTGTTACGTAACGATTTTCCGACCTTCGTTACATCCCGATATATCAGTATGAGGGAAAATATATAACATGCATATTGGCCTGTTCCAGTTACATATATGTATATCAGTTCGTTACCGATTCATGGTTCTTACGATGAATTCGGCACTTAATTATTTTTTTCCCCTCAAATACGATTTAGAAGAAATCATGGCAGTAACAACTGATTTTCGTTACGTATCGTTCAATACTGCTGATCCCATTACACTTCAATCGTTACCATTACATGTCCCGAGAAGATGGTGATTAATGCTTACCTGATCAACCTTATGCATGAGGGCACCACTTGGATCGCCCAAGCTATTGAAAAGGTGGCTAACAAACAAGAGTAACGCAGGTAAGGCCATTCCATCTCCAATAGCTCCAACAGTTCCCAACGCCATCAGCATATAGTCCGTTGAATCAGCGCATCCGAAAAGCACAGATACACCCACAGGTTTCTGATCACCCTGCAGGGTGTCTCCCTTCTTGTCTCCTGGTTTCACTTTGCTCATTTTGCCTGAAAAAATGGAATATGATTTTTTCTACAATGCAAGAGGTGAGAGAATTAAACGGAGCAGATTGCAAATATTGCAGGCCTATTGATTAAGGACCCATGAGAGCGTATTGATATCTGTGCGAATATACGCAGTATTTGTATAGGGGGCGAGTGTCTCATCAATTAGCGTTAAGGTCGGTTTTTTAATTAACAGTTTTTTTTTTTTTTCTCTTTCTTTATAGAGGTTTTCTCTCGGAAGCAATCTCTCTGTTTCAGACGTAAGACTGCTTACATCAACCGTTTTCGAGTTTTATTGACATTTTTTTTTCTTAGTTGACTTTTTTTGAAAGGGAAAGAGAAGACAGTGACAGTAAGAGCTTAGTTGATTGGGTCTGTCCTTTATTGCTGAAACTCCTCCATCTGGAAAGAATGAAGGAACTTGCAGTTTCGTTCCAATATTATTAGTGTTTGTTAATTTGCAGAATATGTAAACTGTTCACATAATTAAACAGTCGTAGACACATAGATAGGGTCGACAACGGAAGGATCGAACAACGAAACTTAACGATAGCTTTTTCGTACACGTTCGCTTGTATCACATACATAAGTGCTCTTTGAATCGTGCAATAAGGTTAGCTATAACACGGATCTCTCACTTGAGTTACCTTGGCCCCGGGCCATGCTATTCAGTAAAATTTGAAAAATGGCAGCGTAACTGTTGGAATTATGCCTTGAATTTTTGACATTCAAAGAAAGGTGCAGAATTCGTCAAGAGTAGCTTCGGACTATGGGAAAGTTTTTGGAAAATTCGCCCGGGCGGGTTTTAGGGCCGCCTGGGCGGTTTTGACAGATTCGGAGTTTTTCGACACTTTTCTGGAAAAGTCGCCCGGGCGGTTTTGCTGGGCGGAAATCCCGCCCGAGCGGTTTTGTCCGAGTTACACACGAATTACGCGTTGCTGCTCGTTTTTTTGAGGGTTTTAACCTAATTTTCTATACCTTCTTATAAATAGGAGCCTTGTGGCCTCCTAGGGTTAAGTCTTCAACTCTTGGGATTGGATATTAGGGTTTATTGCTTGTCTCTTTCGTGTTCTTGAGAATTTGTCCCTAGATATCTGTTTGGTGTTTCAAATCAGAGTTACGGGTATAGCCGACTCTTTGTATTCTCTCCCGTTCATAGTGAATCCTCTCTCGCTCTTCGCCCGGGGACGTACCTCTAGAGCTTCGTACTTAGGGGGAACCACGTAAATCTTTGTGTCCTTGATTTTCGCTTGTTGGTTGTTTTCTCTAACTTCGTGGCCTGTCACAACAGTAACAACTAGTATTGAAAGTTGGCCGTCTTTTGAGGGCGACGTACCATTTGAATGAGAACAGTAGTTTGAGTAAAAAAAAACACTTGCCTGTTTTTTTTAGCACTAGGCAATTACTTACTAGTGAGTGCCGGCGCAATTCTTGGCCGTCACTTTCAATTTTCAACACCAAAAGTGTATTTTTGATAGCAGAATAATTTCAAGGATTAATTTTACTGATGCACACTCTAATAGATCCTTCAAACACTTCGACCACTAAGTTATCAATAAATTTTTATTATTTACAAAACAGAAAGTACAATAAAAAGGAAAAGGCAAGATCCCTATTTTACATTTCGAATATACTGCTCATTCTTTTTAAAATTTGAATGCTGTGATTGATTCGAAGTATCTGATAGATCATGCTAAAGGTATATATATATATATATACGGGCCTCTATATCACGAATTATCCTGTCAAGGATCCCGGAAATCCAGGATTGAAGCGTTTTGAAGCATTTAGAAAATGTTTTTGGAAAATCCGAGCCGTCCAATGTGTTCAAAAGGTGTTTTCCAAGGTCCACGCGGGAAATCTTCAAAAAAAAATACCCGGAAGGGCTTGATCCAAGCATTTTTTCGCAAAAAATGTACATTTACAGTTTTGCGGAAAAATGCTTGGATCAAGCCCTTCCCGGTATTTTTTTTTGAAGATTTCCCGCGTGGACCTTGGAAAACACCTTTTGAACACATTGGACGGTTCGGATCGTCAAAAAAATATCGGGAAGGTGGAGTCCCGGATTCGGGACTCCCGGACTTGATCGGGCCTCTATATATATATATATATATATATATATTTTTTTTTAATAAGCCGGATTTTATTCTCTTGAGTGGATATTATATCGAACTAATAAATAAAATGATAAACTACATCATCATCTAAGAATTAACAATCCCAACTTATTTGCCACATACCACCCGACCAAATGTGTTTACCCATTCCCTAAACAAAGTTGGTATATAAAAAAGGCACCAACCAAAACGTTGGCCAAAGCAAAAAAAAATTCACATTACATCAGAAAATCCACATTACATCACCAACGGATAAATGGAAGATATTCAGCCAAAAAAGAAACAAAGGATAATTAAACTAGTTGCAGAAATTACAAACATGGAATCTTCGTATACGGGAAATGCTACGATACACAATCTTGTTTGGGTGTGTATCATGTAGACTTTCAAACTGTTATAAGTTTTTAGTACCAATATTATGTTATGATTTTTTATGAAAATATTATGAATTTTATTGCTAAAACGTTACCAGAAGCAATTATTATGAATCATTTCGTAGAAAAGTTATTGAATTTTTAGTATAAAAGTTCTGAGAAGAACCAAAATATTATGAATCTTTATGTGGTAGCACAATTTGAACCACATATTAAATACAGATAGTATACGCTTTTAAGAGATGAATATTGTAGAGTACTTCCCCGGTAACCTATATAGTTCCAGCACTTGAATATTTTTTATATTTGGTGTTAATTTCAAAGTTGTGATGGAGACGTTGGATTGACAATAGCGAGTATTTCTACATAAACATAAAAGATACTCGACATTACTTTATACAGAATGTCTTTGTCTAAATACTGTCATAATATTTTCTTTCAAGTTGACTAAACAAAACTCAATTGGCTATTTTTTATTTACAATAAGGCCGCGATCAAATGAGAAAAATCTAAAAGAATATATATAGTTTCTGATAGAATGAGGATACTTTTAAATAGTGTTTGATCGGCAAAAATACTTTTATTTAAGGCGTATATACCTGGACACGAAGCTTTTACACATTGGGAATTCAGGGAAGGGTTGACACATGTAGCCTTAGCCCTTATTTCAATAAGAAAAGAGATGCAGCTTTCGATACAAAAATCAAAATTCTCAAATTGATTACGTACTCGACTGTAAAACTTAAATAATATTTGAACTCTCTTTCTCTGATTTTATTTCTTTTTATCTTAATTCCCTTAGTCCTAGCTAGATATATACTTGAAAGAAATGAGGAAAAATTATCAAGACTCTCCGACGCTGTATATTCACGGACGGGGAGGCCTGTAGTGATGAGCTCACTACAGGATGTAGCGAGTTCGGCTCGGCCATCGACGATCTGGATCATTTTACACTTTATATAAATGTTTAACATATAATTTATGGCCTATTTATTCGAACCGTTGATTGCTGATCACAGGTGTACAACGCTCGATCTGTTCTTTGCTAGCCGTCCTAACTCTTAATGGCTCTAAATGACTATAAGTTGCTTTTCTTAATTACTTATATATTTTTGTATTTACTGACCTCCGAGTATGATAAAATCATCCGATAATAGATTCTAGGCCGTCTTTGGCAATCTTATAATGATATCCTGACAAAAAAAAATATTTTTGTGTTCTGATAGGAAAATCTCAAATTTTAAAATTTAACATGAATCACTTTCGTTCATAATTTTCTTAATTTTTAACTTAAAGATACTGATTACTCCTATTTCTTTAAATTGGTGTGAAAATTAAACAACATATGTGGCAATGTATTTTATTTTTATTTAGAAAATTGCACAGACTTTAGTCTAAGATTAAGTTTTTGGGACGGAGGGGTAATATATTTTTTAACATTTTGCGACTGCCAAGTCGACATGAATATATCGATTGGTTACTTTTACAAAATAAAGTATTATGTTCAAAATAAGAGAACAAAAAAAGGTATTTATATTTAAGAAAACAAATATACTCCATCCGTCTCTTTTTTATTGTTGATTATTCCATTTTGAGATGTCCCTTAATAAGTGTGTGTTTTGAAAAATTAATGGGTAAAAGTTTGTACAATTATTATTTTCCTTTTGAATAGGTAGCGGGCAAAAAGTTAATGAGTAAAAATAGAAGATAGTTTTGGAAAGTGGAGGTAAAAGTTGATGTGAAATGTGTAAAGTAGAGGTAAAAGTTGATATAAATAGTCTAATGATGACGTCTCTTAAGTTAGATTTACGAAGTAACATACTTAAAAATGGACGGATGGAGTATATGGGATGCATGATTGTGTTTTTCCGAAAAAATAGTGAATATATATCCCACTCATACTATTTTTTTGAAGTCTTTGTCTCTTCTCTCTTTTTCTTGATTTTTGGACTTCTAAAATACGGATTCGGGGGTTGTTGTGCACCCAACAGCCGTCCGATCGTGTTTTGGACAGTCCAGATGTATTCAACAATTTTGATTTATTTTTTATTTATTTTTACTGGTAAAAAATCATCACACATCAGCCGTCTAAAAAATGATAGGACGGCCGAGTGGTGCACATCACGGGTATGCACAACACCCTCCCTTCCCAAAAAATACGCATTGATTTGCTTGAACATATATTGAAACGTCATCGAGTAAAAGATCTTACTTTTAAAGCCGAAAAAATAAAATATTAACAAAAATATCTTGATTTTAAATTTTTAAAAAAATGCTAAACATTGACTAATAGAAAATGAAATGCAAGATTTCAACCATTGACTCCAATCACTTCAATCTAAAATCAGGAACACGTACCAAAATGATCTTAATTAGCACATCCCATGATTTGCGGTATGAAAAGAAATGTGAGATATATAGTCCAATCCGATACCCACATTCGGTCATATATAAAATGATGTATCAACATCATGAAGCGAGTGTCTTTTCTCTTATTTTGTTTTCCTTAATGTACCCTTTCGAGTTATCAAAGTACATATTTTTTTGCCGATCCAAAAACTAAAAAAAACAAGAGATAGTATGCATGACCCCTTTCTCCTTAGCGTTTTATAATATGACCAAACCTCACACATGGTTCTAATTTAAAATTTTCAAGGAGACTATTCCATTAATTGATATAAATTCTGGTAGTTATTTCTTTTTCGTCGTACATTTCTTCTTATTACGAGAGGAAAATCATTTGCATAGAGATGTCTTAGGAATTAATTAGATTTTTTTCTTTTTTTGAAAGGCATCTTTGGAATTATGATGGCACCGAAAGAATGATGTTGTGTCACAGAAATGTAAAATCCATGATGCAACGTTAATAGCAACTAGATAAAAGAATAACTAGAATAATGAATAAATTCACGATGTTGTGTCCTCGAAATCATTTATTTGCAGTTCATCGATCGATCTCGTGTTAGGTTATTTCATTTTTCACATCTTTGGGAAAAAAAAAAGTTCTCCAACTATTTTGACGTGGTTTCCTAATTTATCTTTTTATTTGACACCATTAAATTTATGTATGACCTTAATAATTTCAGTAATTTTATTTGACAAACAGCTAGGGTTTGCAATTTTTGATTCGAGAGACTGCATCGTAGAATGACAATGCATTCGTACATTCAAATAATGACAAATACATGAACAATACACACATGTATATGCGAATGTCCATATTTGGTACCCTAAATTTTCTTTGAATAGGTGATTAGGATTGACCCCATTGACAATGATTTCTGGATTCGTCACTGACTGCTTAACAAGAACGGTTTCAAGAAGTAGTTATAGTTGTCTCGCAAAATGATACTCCCTCCGTCCCTATTTAAGTGATGATGTTACTATTCCAACTGGATTCGAAAGTTGTTTATAATTTTCAATCTATATTACATAAAATATACAATATGGATCTTGTTTTTATAGAAATCAATGAGTTCTAAAATACAATTTTTTCAAAAGTACATAATATATTATAGATTGAAAGTTATAGACAATTTAAAAATAAAGTCAAAAAGTGAAAGTGGTCACTTAAAAAGGGACGGAGGGAGTAATTGCCAAAGTGGATGTACGGGTTTTTTCAAGAAGTAGTAGATTTTTATATTAGGATGATTATCGCCAATAATTGGAGTATAAAGTTGATGTAAGACATGATTTATAAGATTTTATATCGTTATTCTTATAAGTAGATTTTTGACTAGGAATATTTTTGTAATTAGCTTAAGAATATTATGTTTTCATATTTGAATGAATATTACTAGCTGTTTTCCTGTTTTAATAGGATCCTAAATCTACAAGAAATGAGATTTTAGTTCAAAAAATGTCTTTAATGCCGCTTATTTTATTAGTCTTTTAACTGCCATACGATCAGCGCTTGGTTTGAAACTAATGATGGAAATTCCAACTGATCCAATCTGATCCTCCGTTGCTCACCCTGTTCGGGTTGGAGTTTCAGAAATTTTTTCGGAGATCGGATCGGATCGGATTTGGAGCAAGGATTTTGTGGCTTGTGGGCTGATTCATATTGGTAAATAAATATCTTAAATTTATAATTTTTTTTTTATCAGCAAAGAAAGTGACATTTTATTGGTGACAATAAAACATTACAAGAGAAATAGAAGAAAGAAAAAGCAAAGAAAATAGGCCGGCATTTTAAAACTAAATGATTGTCCCAAAGGTACGTATAACAGCTTAATTAAAATATGCCTTTTTAAAGGATTGAAATTACATTACGTACATTTGTCAATGTTAGATTTTATATTTGGCCTATAATTACGATTAAATAAAATATATTGGTCTTTGTAAGAAAGTGTGACATGAATCACTTTAAAATTTAATAACAATCCAACCAAGTGTGCCACTTGTCGCAAGAAAAATCCTCACTAACACATCCTTTTGCTTAATATATAGCAAGTATAAACAATGGCAACTTATCAGCCGTCCGAGCCACAATTATTTTTGTTAAAGTGTAGCCGCGCTATCAATGATATTAAAGAAAAGGGAAAAAAAATTACTATCAATATTTTATCTCTCTCTCTCTCTCTCTCTCTCTCTCTCTTTTGGTCATCAGTTTTTTAAGAAAAATATCTACATGTTTGAAATTAATTTCTCTCTCCAGTCTCCACACTAAAGTTATATAGCCAATTAGCCATCGACATAAGTTACTAGTTCCCTTTCCCTCTCTTTTCTACGATCATCAAGACATGTAATCCTTACGGATGGATTTATTGTGTTCTTTTCATGAATATTAAGATGAATAAATACATGATTAGAAATTATATAGATGTCTGCGAACTTTATAAACACGGTTTTTTATGTGATGTATTGTGAGAGAATGACCTGTCTCGATTTTTGAAAAAAATAATTTTTTGTTAGTAGAACACCCCCTCAGTTTTAGATACTTTAATAAGATGTATGCATTACAAACTTTTGTATAGTAATGCACGTCATAAATTAGTACTATGATTTAGTGTGGTTGACTAGGAGATACTTTTTTATGATGATGACAATAAAAGTGTCCCCAGTTAGATTTTTGGATCCGTTCATGACGGCACAATACCAGGCTTCATGACGGCAATACCCAATTTTCTGAGTAATTATCAGCGCTACGACGCTACCGAAGTATCACGTGGCGTTATTTCCGTGGTACTCCCAACCATTTAAGTAGCGACAAATTATCCAATTGAAACAATTATCATTCACTTTCGTTGGGTGATTGAGAGACAACAAATGACACACCTAGTGTGATGACGGTCTTTTATTGGTAAAGAGTACACATGACAATGCTACATGGTACTACAGGAATACTCCCGGATCTAGTAGAACATTAGAAAATGTGTCAGTCGTCACTCAAGCCAGCAGCAAGGATTTTGTGGCTTGTTGGCTGATTCATATTGGTAAATAAATATCTTAAATTTATATATTTTTTTATCAGCAAAGAAAGTAACATTTTATTGGTGACAATAATACATTACAAGAGAAATAGGAGAAAGAAAAAGCAAAGAAAATAGGCCGGCATTTTAAAACTAAATGATTGTCCCAAAAGTATAACATCTTAATTAAAATAGGCCTTTTTAAAGGATTGAAATTACATTACGTACATTTGTCAATGTTAGATTTTATATTTGGCCTACAATTACGATTAAATAAAATATATTGGTCTTTGTAAGAAAGTGTGACATGAATCACTTTAAAATTTAATAACAATCCAACCAAGTGTGCCACTTGTCGCAAGAAAAATCCTCAATGATATTCAAGAAAAGGAAAAAAAAAATTATCAATATTTTATCTCTCTCTCTCTCTTTTGGTCATCAGTTTTTTAAGAAAAATATCTACATGTTTGAAATTAATTTCTCTCTCCAGTCTCCACACTAAAGTTATATAGCCAATTAGCCATCGACATAAGTTACTAGTTCCCTTTCCCTCTCTTTTCTACGATCATCAAGACACGTAATCCTTACGGATTTATTGTGTTCTATTCATGAATATTAGGATGAATAAATACATGATTAGAAATTATATGGATGTCTGCGAACTTTTATAAACACGGGTTAGGCTGGACAATCTGATGTCTGCAAACGTTAGATGTATGCAAACATTATACATGTTATATCTTTAATGAAATTAATAAATGAATGGATTTCATATAAGCATGCATTTAGGCGCGGGCAATTTGCTACTCTCTCCGTCCAAAAAGTTATACTCGCTCCGTCCCTTTTTAAGTGACCACTTTCACTTTTTGACTTTATTTTTAAATTGTCTATAACTTTCAATCTATAATATATTATGTACTTTTTGAAAAAATTGTATTTTAGAACTCATTGATTTCTATAAAACAAGATCCATATTGCATATTTTATGTAATATAGATTGAAAATTATAAACAACTTTCGAATCCAGCTGGAATAGTAACATCATCACTTAAATAGGGACGGAGGGAATATCATTTTGGGAAATCCAACTTTTTACGGGAATACGTACAATTTCTTGTAAATAAATGAATTTCTATAACTGCCTTCCTCTTTAAAACAACAACAATGATTAATTTTTAAACTCTAATTCATTTCCCTCCACTTTTGTATTTCAATTTGACTTAGAATATGAGAATAAGGGACAAAAAAAAAGAAATAGAATATTTTTTTCTCATTGACCAGTCAAAATGAACAAGAACTTTTAGTCATCCCAGAAATAAAAGATAGACGAATTTTTTGGGACGAATGAAGTAAAAAAAAAAAGAAAAAAAAGCAGGGATATGTTTTTCTAACATGTTTAAATTAACTTGGTGAAATAGATATTGGAATTGCTACTTTTTTCATTTCCTATTGTGCTTAACTTAGAGGATGAACCAGATGATAAAAGAAATTAGTTTCTTGATCCTCTCCAGTCCAAATGTTTAACTGGACGAGACAGTCCTCGTCTACATTATACATTGGTAAAATTAATAGTTCAGGTTTACTAATCAACTCTCACCGATAAGAGTTAACCACATTGAATTGATTAGTAAATCTGAACCATTAATTACAGCAAAATAGTCAGTATAAATGAGGATTGTCTCTTTCCTTCCAAAAGTTGGACTAGAAAAATTATCCAATTTTATGCATCTTCCATTGTTGTTTGCATTTGGGGGCTCGCAAACGGCCTCCTTAGCAGTTTAACAGGGCCCAGTTGCGCATAAAACTATTTTGACCGCTACGAGAATGTTCCTTGGGCCCAATAAAACCAGATTCAAGCGAATGTCTTTGCGTCTAGCCCAGTTAAAAGGTTTGCACATTTTGAAACTTTACTCCTTTTTTGTTTACTACGGTACTCGAAAAGTTTTTCTGAAAATGTTGAAAAGTTTTTCTGAATCTGAACCGTTTATTTCTCTTTCCTTGACATTTTCAGAGCAATTTTTTCTCTATGAATCTAAACCGTTCATTTCTCTTTCTTGGACATTTTTATGATAACTTTTCCTGAATTTTAACATTTTCCACATACATTCTCAAGGTCCACCTTTTCAGAGATATGCTTTTTCCTCTTTTTTTTTTTTTCAAATTAAGATTGGAAAAACTGACGTCAAAACTTTATCTATTTTTCCTAACACGCTTAAATTAGATAGATTTTTTTTTGTTTTGATAACCGGATGTAATGACTTGGCATAACCCCTAGTGGCCCCAAAAGTTTACTGGTAAGAAGAATCGAACCTGAGACCCTAAGTAAGAGCAAACTCCTAAATCTCAAGGCAAAATCACTTTACCAAAACCCTTGGGGTTCCTTAAATTAGATAGATGAAACAGATGGTAGAGATTGCTCACTTTTTTCGCTTTCAATTCACACATAAGAAATGCTACTGTAGCACAAAGGTATGCAAACGCAGTTCCTAATTTGTTGATAAATGAAATTTTAAATAAGGGCATCCACAGTTGGCTCTCAAAATGGCTCATAAGTAAGGCTTTTAACATTTACCTGGCCATGTGCTCAAGTATTGCCTTGAGTGGGCTCCCCATACAAACTCCTAAGGGTGGCTTGGGCATCTCTAGTGCACTACCTAAAATCACTACCTAAAGTGCCCTAACTAGTTAGCTAAGAAAACCCTCAAAAAATGGTCTCTAGTGCACAAAATTTGGCTCCCTAAAATCCTATGTGGCACCCCTCACTACCTAAAGTGCCCTAAGTGACTACCTAAATTTGGGGAGGTACTTAAGGAGAGAGAAAGAGGAGAGAGATAGAGAGAAAGAGGAGAGAGAAAGTTTAGAGAGTATTTTAAGGGAGCCCCATTAAAGTTTAGGGAGTATTTTTTGGTTATGAGGCCCACTTAAATGGGTCACACATACACTTTAGGGAGTATTTTTAGGGAGCCCCATTAAAGTGAATTTCTTCTTAGCTAGCTAACTAAGTTCTTAGCAAATAAAATTGGGTCCCACATGTGCTTAGGTGTACACTTTAGGGAGCATTTTTTAGGTAGTGCACTAGAGATGGCCTTAAGCTTGGCTCCTAGCACAATAGTTAAATTTAGGTAGCCTTCTAGCTAATTTCAAGTGGGTCCAAAGTCTATAAATTTTTTTTGATATGAAATCTTTGAAAAAGTTGCCGTTGAAAAAATCTCTCAACAATCATGCAACTGAAACAAAGGTTTCGACTTCACCCTTCTTTGCAAATGGAACCCTCACCTCCAAATTCAGATAATGCAGAATTTTTCGCGCAATATTTCATGAACACATAATTCCCCTTCACTCCACTCAACCAATTCGGTTCAGAGTCATCTCAAATTTCAATTCATCAACCATCTCAAAATATGGATTCACAAGCTCGCAAAAAAAACCAAAAAAAAATATAGTGAAGTGCAACCAAGGTAAGAAATACTAATTGGACGAAAGATGAAGACGAAGCACTATGCAAGGCGAAGCGCAATATGTCATGAACACATAGTTTCCCTTCATTTTAATTTTTTTTTCACAAAATAGATAATGCTATTGCTAGCTCATTGAGTGCACACATCCTCTCTAAATTTCTAAATTTAACAAGCTCTAGGAGTGAAAAGTGGACCCCAATTATGCTTATGCGTACACCTTAGAATACAACTTGGGAGCAATTTTTAGGGAGCCCACGCCAAGGAAGAAAATATACATAGAAAAAGATGATGCTTATTAGCTTCCAGCTGCACACACCACACGGATATGGCAATACCGGTACCACTACCAATTTCCTGTACCCATATATACCAGCACAAGATCTCTGGAGCTTACCATGGCCAACAATTCAACATGATAATTCTAGCCTCCTCCCTCCACCATGGCACTATTGGTCCAACAAGAACCCCAGTTCACACCACAATCTGGTTTATAAATAGCACCTTAAAAACTACTGTACTTTACAAGCTAGTCTACACAGATGCTGACAATTCAGCAATGCAATGTTTTTTCTTTTTCTTTCTTTTCATCTAAGACCATCTCCATCATCCTCGTTTTCTCTCCGGCGACGCCATTTTGGCAACCGAAATCTGAAAAAACCAGACCCAGCAGCCTCGCCAAGGCCCTCGCCATTTTTGTCGAAGCTACAGTACCTCGCCACAGGCGGCAAGGTTTGGCGAGCTCGCGGCCAGCGTTTCTCTCTCTCCTCCCACCCCGGAAAAAACGAGACACCGGAATATTCTTTCTAAAATTGATTTGATACCAGAGGCAGAGGGTTGTAGGTATTGTCAAAGTGATTGCAATAGTGTAAGATTCGTCGGCAGAGAAGTTCGCCGGAGCCCACACGCGCCGGTCAACGGACGCGCGTGTGGGCGAGTCAGATCTACTCTTGGCGCATGTGTTGCACGCACCCGTGCGAGGAAGAGGAAGCTGCCGTCGTTTTTTTTTTTTTTTTTTCTTCAAATAGCTACACTGCTGGGTACTGCAATTGTTAGGCTAATGGAGATGCTCTAAGGAAATCCTAATTTATTCTATCCTAGGGAAGGGAGAAGAGGCGTGACGTTTGAAACCTCACCAAATGAAGTGCTCATTACCCATCCGACCAACTGGGTTAGGAGGGCAGCTTCCACAAATGCAATTCAAAGATGAATAAGTACCCACATATGAAATCAAGTTCAAAGACCATTGGTAGCCACATGATCGGACACATTTTTCCAATAGTTCATTCTTTGGAAATCAAGTTGTCTGTCCATTTCTTTAAAATTGATGTTACCGGATATTGTGACTATTGATGAACTCTGAACTTATACACTGTTGATTTTTTGGCATGAATGATCTACTCAACAAACCTACAATATAAACTCTTCCATCAGGATAATAGGTTTGAGTAGACTCCGCCGAACCAGACTAGAGGTTCCACGAAGCTGATTTATTGTTTTATTTTAGGATACCTCTTCATCCCAGAGTACTATCATAAAGAAGTTATAATTGTTAATATATAAGTGTTATGCATTATGTATTCTGAAGGCTGCCAAGGTTGAAGAAGGCGCCGCGCAAGTTCATGAGCTGCGCAAAGGTTCCACATTCCACCACCTTCCCGTTGGCAACCAAGGCGATGGAGTCAAGATTCTTGATGGTGTTGAGCCGGTGAGCCACCACCACCGTAGTCCTTCCGACCATGATCCGGTCCAACGCTTCTTGCACCACCTGCTCCGACTGAACATCAAGAGCACTGGTTGCTTCGTCTAGCAGCAAAATAGTTGGTTTTCGGATTATTGCTCTTGCTATTGCGATTCTTTGCTTCTGCCCTCCTGATAATTGCACTCCCCTCTCCCCACATTCAGTTTCATATCCATCTTTTAATGATCTGCGCGCACACACACAAAGCAAAGCAAACATTGTATTCATAAGCTACAAAGTATTCCACGATCTCATAATTTGTCAAATAATCACCAAATTAGCAGTGTTCACATCCCAAAAATTGTTCAAATCCGCATACTCAAAGTTGAAACCTTCGATCTGTCTCAAGTTTAGAGCCTCCGAGTAAGATACTCACAGACACATAGTTGCGTTTTGCATCCGTATCGACCGATAAATTCTTTCCCAGTCATGCTAGATACGCTTTACCCAGAAAGTTGTGATTCTATGTCAAAAGTTTTATTTTAAACTTAAACATATATGTTAAACCATTTAAAATTAAGGTTTAAAGAGAGTCAAAAGACTTTTTTTTTGTTGACTGGGCGTTCACTTTCTCCTGGAGTAATTAATCAGTGTCTTTAGAGTACCGCCACGTGATGCTCCAAGCCCCTTCTCCACCACACATTGTGGTGGGATCCATACTATTTCTCATGTGTTTCACAACAATATGCACTTACAATAGGTCTAGGGCACAACGTAGCAGTGTCCTGGGTATAGAATAAATGAGTTTGACCACCTTTTTTTGTTCCTTTACCGTAATTTATAAATTGGAACTTTGGTCGCGACTAGTGTTACAGCTACAAGATTGTGGAAAAAGATAGATGTATAAGAAGAACTTACGAGATGAATTCATGAGCATTGGCAGCCCTCGCAGACTCGACGACATCATTCTCCGACGCATCAAGCTTCCCAAACATGATATTATCGCGAATGCTGCCGGAATATATCACCGGTTCTTGGCTAACGAGCGCCATTTGCCTTCTGTACCAACTAATACCGAGAGACCTTATGTCGATCCCGTCAACCTTCACTGCTCCCTTCTCAACGTCGTAAAACCTCTGAATCAGTGCAATCACTGTAGATTTCCCGCACCCACTTTTCCCCACGAGTCCAATGCTTGAACCCGGTTTCACTTCCAAGCAAAACTGGCGCAGCACAAGGCTATCGGGCCGTCTTGGGTATGCGAAATCAACCTCTCTCATATCTATCCCGCCAGCCAATTTCTCCAACTTGGAACCATCCCCCGCCTAATGGTAACAACAGAAATCAATGTCAATCACCAAGCTTTATAAATTGTATCGGGTTACATACAGGGTCGGCCCTGGTATTTGGGTTGCCCAAGTCTGACCTAAGTTTGGTTACCCACTTAATATTAAGTCATAAAAAAACATACAAGTCAAAAAAAAAAAAAAAAATCGTCACATTGTTCTTTTAACTTGAATTACATCAAAAAAATAAAATCAAAATGTAATCCCAGTTATAATGCTTTATGATTAACACAACAAATTAAAAAAAAAAAAAAACTTCTCCTTGTATTTTTTCAAGCAAGTTTTCTTGGTTTTTAATATATCCAAGAAGATAAACAGATCAAATATGGTATTGTAGTTTCGTAATTTAGCTAAAATAAACATTTATAAAAGAATTATACAACTCTGAAAAAATGATTCAAACGTAACAAAGTACCGCTCATACTTATGTTTTCTCTCACTAATCATATTTATCAACTTACTTTTTGTAAAGATACTATTTTAACAATAAAGATTATCTACTTTAAATCTTTTTATTAAAGTTTGTTGTAGAAATCGTGTTATCAACTTTACTCTCGTAAAAATGCTATTTTAACAATAAATATTATTTATTTTAAATCTTCTTTTCTCAAAGTCCATTGAGTAGAAATAAATTATTTTGGTTTATTTATTGTCAACATTTATTAATTTGTGAATTCAATTTGAAAAGCTAGAACTAGAACTAAAATAAACAAAGAGAGGCAAAAAAAAAACACTTACTATAAAAACATTGATGGTGTGCAAAAGAAAATGACTCTTTAGAGACTTGAACCCAGCCCATTTACTTCAATAGGCGTGCACTTACCAGCATTGTTGGCAGTGTCATTGAGTTCAAATTGGAATAATAAAATTATAATATTTATATCTTCGAATTTTTTTTTTGTTTTTTTGTTGCCCCAACCCGGGGGTTGCCCAAACCCGGAGGCTTGCTGGGCTTACCCCAGGGCCGGCCCTGGTTACATATCGCGACATCAACCATAATTAATATACAACTATAATTAATATACAATTAACAAATATTTATACTCCAAATAACACCAACGAACTATTAAGTTGAAAAATTTTACGTCTCTCAACTAGGATTTATCAAGCTACCTTAGTCAAAGATAGAAAAGAAAACCCCTAACAGTATTCACCCAGAACACGGTCGAAGTATGATTTTTCTTCTATTCATGTCCAACATTGAGGTTAGATATCTTTCGAATAGTTTGAATGTCGCTCAAAAGACTTAGATTAATGCGTTTGAGATTCCACTTCTTATAATAATCATGGGCGACCCCACCATAGTCGAGGTTGCTTGACGAAATTTGAATCAAATTGTTATAGTCCAACAAAAAAAAAAAAACAAAAAGCCTAGCCCAATTATGAGAGCCCAAAATATAGTACATATTTAATGATAGTGGTTGTCTGGCATTTGATTCAATGTGAAAACACTAAAAAAATCAAGGGTATCAGACGGCCCTTTTTTTTTTTTTTATACAATTTTTCATCATAGATACACTACGTATTTTTGTCAACGCTGGATGAAAATTCTGGAGATGCCCCTGAAAATAATATCCGAATTTCTTACATTAAGTAATCGTAGAATATGTACTGAATAAGGATACACATAAAGGTTTTAAATAGCGGTATCATGATACATAACGGTATTGGTGATACGGTCAAATATCGGTATCGGTCCCTTGAAAAACCGATACGTCGCGTATCGGCCAATATTTAAATCCTTGACACATATATATTGTAGGACACGCGATCCTAACCATCGTAACATAAAAATTTTATACAAAAATGATACGGGATGGGATACATATCGTTTTCTTAAAGAGACATACTCATAGTATGCGTATCCCATATCATAGGATTTTAATAACAATGTCACTGAAACACCTTTGGTTTAAATTGAAGCAAAATATGTTGACAGGGTAGAATCATAAGCTGTAACTATTCCAGTATTAAACCAACAAAAACTCACTTACAGTGTATGTCTCTTGAATTAGTGATTGTCGATCAAGAATAGCAAACACAGATGCTACGGCAACAGACCCTTTGGCCAGATCAGAGGTCATGCTCCCAGCTTCAGCTATAACTTTTCCAGTACTCACCAATATAAAGAAAGTCTTAAACACATCTCCAGCTGATATCTGCCCAGAATGTACTAGCCTCCCACCATACCAAAAATCCAATGCCCAACTCATGAAAGTTAAACACTGCGCGGAACCCATCCCAATTCCGGCTAGCCACGACTTCTTCCTCCCCTCCCTCCTTGGCTCATTCTGGGCCTCCTCGAAAAGCCCAAGTACTTTCCTAGTGCTTCCAAACGAAGTAACGATCCTGTGGTTATACACTGCCTCCACAGCAATTTGAGCACTTTGGTTCTGTGCCTTCACAAATTTTGTCGAAACAGAAGATAATAAAACCTGTCGCGTGTAGAAACACAGAATTGTGAGGGGTTGCACTGCGATCATAACAAGCGCAAGCCTCCATGCGACAACTAATCCCATGATCACTGCCACCGCCACGGCTGAAACAGTTTGGACTAGAAGGGAAACTCTGTCTGCGACAAGGGATTTCACCAAGGAAGCTTCATTGCTCAGTCTAGCACATAAGGCCCCACTGGAGTTCTTCTCTTCATCGAACCATGCTGCTTCAAAAGTCAAGACTTTTTCCAACATATTCAGTCTGATCCTTTTCGTCAGCTGCTCGCCCATATAGGAAAAATTGTAGTGTTGCAAGATACTTACAATGATTGAAATTACAGAAAGGGTTGAGAAAATTAGAGCATATGTCTGGATTCTAGCCTGCATTTCCTTGTGACTAGGTGAGAAAAAGGCCGAAATCATACCACCAATTGTGAGGGCATAGACAGGTTGAATTGCACCAAAGGCTAGAGCAGAGATGCATCCAATTAGGCCTTGTTTCCACTCTAAAGAGTTCATAGGAATAAGCTTCAAAAAGGATGGTGGAGGGTAAGATATCGTATGTGCATTCGGACTACAAGGTAACGACGTAGAGGAGATGGCCGGGCTTGATCTGCTGGTGCTAAGCCTGCCTGCGCTGCTTCTTGCCACGGAGGAGACATGGGATTTGATATGTTGTTGGTCATGGTCATCAGTGCTGAATTGCCTTTGTAGTTTTGCCAGTTTTGCATAATGCCCATTTTCCCTATTGATGAGGTCATGGTGCGAACCTATTTCAATGATACAACCTCCACTCATGACTGCAATGACATCTGCATTTCTTACTGTAGAGAGCTTGTGGGCAACAACCTAATCAAAACCAACAGCAGTAAGGTAATGCAGAATTGCAGATAAATCTCCTAATCTAAAATCAACTGCTGATTTTAGCAAAGATTATTCCTCATTTGCTAAAATCAACAGCTGATTTTAGCAAATGTCGATTTTAGCAGATTTTATCAGATGGGAAACTCGTGTTAGAGATTTATGGAGGGAAAAAAAAGGGCTGGAAAGGGGCAGAATCTACTTCGTTAATTATGTAGTGTACATACCTTAACCTATGAATTTATAAGGCAGGTTTAACCGAAAAAAGGGGTAAACTACCAGTGTGGTTCTTCCCATCGAAGCTTGATCAAGGGCATTTTGCACAAGTGTCTCTGATTCCGAGTCAAGTGCGCTTGTTGCTTCGTCAAGTAAAAGAATCACAGGGTTCTTGATAATGGCTCTAGCAATGGAAATTCTCTGCTTTTGCCCGCCTGATAAAAGTGCTCCACGTTCACCTACCTGTGAAAGTTGACAATATAAGAATAATGTATCATCAATCTTACCAACAAACAAGCTCAAGAAACCCGTAAATTAAATAACCAGCTTTGTATTCCTTTCATTTTTTGGTTTTCCCTCTTTTGATTTTTGGAGAACGCAGAAGGCTTCATAAGCAATTTTTTTGCATAACTAATTTAGAAAAAGTTTCTGAAAACAACTCAATCTTCAGGATAAGTGAACGAAGAAATATGTATCCAAATTTCAAGAACACTCCCGCACAAAAATGACGTATGAAAACAATTGAAATCAGAACTTTAGTTAAAATAAAAAGAAAAGAAACCATACGAAACACTTGAAGTGCAGTAGTTGAGAGAATGTAATGGCCTACTATAAGCAACATTACGAACCTTGGTCTCGTACCCTTCTGGAAGCTGCCTAATGAAAGAGTCAGCATTTGCAGCCATAGCAGCAGCCACCACTTCATCCATCGAAGCATCAAGTTTCCCAAACATAATATTCTCCTTTATGGATGTCCCAAACAGTGCATGTTCTTGACTAACAAGCCCCATTTGCCCTCTCAACCATTTCAACTGAAGTCCCTGTATACTAACACCATCAATTTGCACAACTCCACCATCTACATCATAGAACCGTTGAAGCAAAGCAATCGCTGTGGATTTTCCACCCCCACTTGCACCAACAAGAGCCACGGTTTTTCCTGCTTCAATTTTAAGGTTGAAATTGTTTAGAACAATGGAATCAGGCCGTGAAGGGTATGTGAATTTGACATGCTCAAATTCTACTTCTCCGCGTATGCTCTCCAATACAATCCCTTTTTTGTCATCACCGTCAATTTGTGGAATTCGGTTGATTCGATCAAATATATGTGTGGCTGCAACTGAAGCTTCCGTGAAGTACTTAACTTCAGGGAGGGCCACTCCAAGGGATCTGCATAATAGTTCGTTGAATTTGTTGCAAAAGTTGTGGCAACTAATGAAAATAACAACATGGCAACTTATAGAACGGAAAATGGTGGTCGTTCAAATGAATTTTGATGCAGTTGCATGGAGCAGTGTTTAAAGAAAAGAACGAAGGTATCGAAAACTTGATCAAAAGACCAGTTAATACTTACAGTCCACCCAAAACGAAAGCAAGGCCAGCTGTATATATTCTCCCTCCACTCTCTCCATTGTACATAACCAAACGGCTCCCATACCAAGCAAGAAAACCCCATATCGCGAAAGCAAGGCCCGTGCTCCCTACAGCTAGACCCTTTGCAAATCCTTTCCTCAGCCCTATCCTCGTTGTTTGATCAAGGATTTGTGAATATCTTTCGATTATATTCTTCTCTGCAGTTGATGAATACACAGTTTTGATAGAGCTAAGAGCCTGCTCTACAATGGTGTTTGCTTTTCCATATTCCTTGAAGGACTTGGTGGATAAATAGAGAAGGTATTTTCCGTAAAGGATCCCAGGAATAGCTAAAAGAAGGAGAGTCGGGACTGCTACTAAGGATAGCCTCCATGAAAAGTACATGGAGAATGCAAGTCCTGAGATGAATTGTGATGTGTGCATCAAAAATTTTGGCACCTAGAAGGAAGAAAAGTTGATAAGATGGTGGCAGCAAAACTATTTTTCCAATTCCCATAGTGCCCTTCCTATATCATACTGATAAGCATATTTGGTACAGGATACTCTGAAATATGCTCAGACAAGCTTTGTGTCAATGATTGATGAGAATATTTGAGAGAATAATGAGGCTATTTTTGGATCCTGGATGTATGAAAAGATTTCTGAAGAATCCATGACCATATTGCAAAAACATCCTTGGACAATTTTGTTGATTTTATGTCTCAATTATTTTTCACTCTTTCTTTCATTTACCTTAGCCCTTAACGGCGTATAGTAAAACACATATAGTCCATCTATGTAAGTTTTTTTATGTTAGATTACGGCATTAAACAAGTTCAAGAAACCAGAGATTAAATTGCTAGTTGTGAACAAATTTCAAATCATACATAAACCGTATTGAGACGTACCTTCTCACTAAGGACTTCTTGTATGAGAGAAGTATCTTTCGAAATGCTTTCAATAATCTCCGAAGTAGTTGCTTCTTGTGAATCAAAATACCCTACTTCTTGCCTTAGAACTGCTTCCAGATACTTGTACCTCATCTTCAACACTTGCCGCTCGCTGGTTTTACTCCAACAGTAACCTTCTGCAAAATTTGAATTTGTTAATTTTCTCATTATGCTTCTTGGTTTGGATACAAATCTGTTTGCTTATCAAAAGCCACCACTATAGTTCCGGAGCTTTGATACTAATTCAAAGTATGGCTTTTTTAGTGTTTCAAGAGAATGAGCGCTCTTGTCTCTGCTCTTGTCTTGTTATTAGAGTACCAATTTTTTGCGTCTCAAATGCCGCTCAATAAGCTCTAAGGGTTAGTCCGGTCGGTCGGTAGTTTACTCCACATACGATTGACAAGGTTTGATTCTTGCGGTCCACAGTGGGATTAGTCAAGGTGTCTATAAGCTGGCCCAGTCACCTTTTGACCGCTGTAGTCGGTCTAGAAAAAACAAATGCCGCTCAATAGAATGGCCCTGATCCCATTCTAGGCAACATCTGAAACAGTCCGCAACCGTAACAAAAACACACAAAAAAAGAAAGAGAGCAAAGAATATCAAGAAAAGTTAAAAAGGGAAAAAACTTACCCATGAATGCCGCCACCAGGACTCCTAATCCCAAGGATACAAAGTACAAACTGCACTGAAGCAAAAAGGAAGAAAACTCAAAAACACTGTATGAGGGAGAGAGAAGTAAAATAAGAATAAATGAGTGTTGAGATCATTTTTATCAACTCGGATGTCTAAGCCAGCTTGCATCCAGCTCGACTAATCATGTGCTCAATCCCACTACCCACTTGGGAGAGCCCAATTAAAGCCGAAGCTGAGCAAAACTCCGCATGGACTTTGATAACACCTGAGTCCTGAGAGGTTTGGAACCGGAGAGATGTTACCATATATGGGGATAAGTGCTTACCTTGTTGACCTCGTACATGAAATCTCCATGATTTTTGGAGGCATTTCCATAGCCCAGGACATTAAAAAGGCGGCTAACGTACAAGAGTAAGCAGTTTGTGGACATTCCATCTCCAATAGCTCCCAAAGTACCAAACAACATAAGCAAAATGTCGACAGAATCAGCGCAACCAAATATCATACCTAGAGAACTCCTCTCCTTATTCCCACCCATGTTGTCCCCTGATTTCATTTTCCTTTCTTCTTTGAACGTACGTGAATGATGAGAAAGTACTAATGACCAGTTTGAGAGAGAGAGAGAGGTTTCTGCAAAGCAAGAGTGAGAGAGAAATGGACCAGCTTGTAATGAAAGTCTTGGTTTGCTCAAATTATTAAAGACCCAGATAAGTGTATCTATCTAGAAATGTAGCCAGGCTCGACAGCCTCCAATTCCCAAATCCTAAATTCTTGAAGTTTTGATTTCTTTTTCAAATGAGAGAGAGAGAGAGAGAGAGAGAGAGAGAGAGAACTTGAGGGAGGGGTTGGGAACTGAGAGGGACAGATCGTTTCAATGCCCAGAACTCATGTTACCATCACAAAATGTTTTGTGAGGAGACGACACAAGTGTGCTATAAAAAAAGAGCTCGAGGCACCACGTGTCCATGCTTGACTCGCGGTGAGAAGAGGGAGGGATGAGTGGAGATTTTAAGTGAGATTTTTGGGAAGTGGGAGTTAAGCTTTTTATGTAAAGAAGATAAATGAAAATCACGCTTTTTAATTTTCATTTTTTTTTGTTTTATTTATCTAACTTATTTCATAAATTAATTTGAAGCTATTTTAGTAGAATCTTTAATTCATAACAGTAAAAAAAAAGTTTGTTACACATCCAATTTACATCTCTCACAAATAATAGTGGGACCCTATTATGGGTGGTAGTGTGGTACCATCAACTGTGTTTGGTTGTACAAAGAGTGAAAAAATTATAGGCTCTAATCGTTTGGGTGTAAAACATTTTTCTATGAAATGTTTTTTTTTCTCCATATATATTTTGGTGTTTGGTTGCATGAAGTAAAAGAAAAAAGATTTCATTTAAATTATTTTTCACCAATGAAAGGAAAATGACTTTTCATAAAAATTCGGATAAGTCATTTTACAAAGTTGGGATCCCAATACTTTCTTCCCTCTTCACATGGTTTTTCAAATTCCCCCTAACCCACCTCGGTACCCAAAATTTTGACAAACACCCGATCCTGTCCGGGTGGGTTCAGGGTGAATTGTCATCCCTAGATTCCTGTGTGTGGGGTCAGGTAGATGTTACCCCGCCCCCGTTACCCGCCATGTATATAATATTGCCCTAAATTTTTACCATTATACTAAAAAAATTATTTTTACTTTTATATTTTCATTATTATACTAAAAACCTTATATATAATTATTTTCCAGGGCGGGATGCCAAAACCGGTCCCGTTCCCACTGGAATCGCAAAATAATAAGAATTAATTACTCTAATTTTATTTCTCTCTCACACACACCCCGAATTGGGGGATGGTGTTGTCCCTAAAGGGGCAGCATCCATGTTGTCCCCAATCTGGGCCGTCCGTGCTCGGCAATGGACAGTTCGGATTTATTTGGTAGCGAACGGTTCGGATGTATTTGGACAAGATGTGATCCGAGCCGTCCATCGTCGAGCACGGACGGCCCAGATCGGACAACATGCATGATGTCCCCAAAGGGACAACATGCAGGAACACGTGAGTAATAAAAACTATTATCTGTCATTATAGTTGCAACAAAGTCCAACAGATACAATTTTCTTTTGCTGGCTGTCAGTTTCCCAGTTATTTATGGATTGGTGTACTGATTTTTTTCACACACATATTTACCGCACCTGTGTCGGAGAAGACCTTAAGGACAGAAATCATTGAAGGAAGGAAAGTAATTATCCATTAAGAATAATTTCACTAAAATAAGTTCAAGATCAAATGAAAAATCCAAAAGAAAATACAAATTTTCTAACGAGTATTTGAAGTTATTTTTGTCAAAATTCCTGAAGCCGCCTTTGCTTTCAATTATTGAAATTCTTGAAGTGTTATGGGCTACATGCACTAAGCTTTAGCTCCCATTGGGTACCTATCAAATTCTCTTTACAGAAAAGCACGATAAAATATTGATTGATGCACCATCTAGAAACCCAAAAAACAAAAACAAAAACTAGAAACTGAAAGAGGAGACAGTAGTGGTATGTGGAGTCATGGACCCTAGGTGACAAACTGAGTGTTGCTAATATCGCCTATATTTCATCAGAAAGCAACAAGATAGCATCTTCTAGACAACTTAATCAATCACATAAACAAAAGGGCTTATTTACCTTTTTGGTCCCCAAAGTATTAGCGAGTGGCCAATTTCGTCCCCAATCTAAACATTTGTCCAATTTCGTCCCCAATGTTTAAAATGTGTGTCAATTTGGTCCCCACCTCTAACGCCGTCCTTCTTGTCCGTCAAAATGAAGGGCATTATTGGTATTTCACCCTAAAAACACCACAACAAAATAAACTAAAAACATCCAAAAAATAAAAACAAAAAGTCGAGATTTTGGAAATAAGAATCCAACCCAACTACAAGCAACAACAGTAGCACATGGCTTTAATGCCAATCGATTCATCGAAGCATTCCGATTGCAACAAAAAAATATCTTGAACTTAAAATAGCAGTAGAATCACCCTCTACACCACACAAGTACTGAACAAAATTCCCCAGCACAGCCTAAAATCCAGATTCAACACACAATCCATATTCAACAAACAGCTTCAACCCACGGGCATCGACGGGAAAAAGATCAGGATGAGGAGATCAGGACGGGAAAAAATCGGTCCACGATTGACGGGCGGCAAAGCAACGACGGCGTGGTCTACAAATCGAGAAGATCGACCCACGGGCATCGACGACTGCAAATCAACGATTTCAGAAAAAGACCCATGGTCGACGGACGAGGGTTCAGGCAGATTGGGTCTTTGAGGAGAGAGATTGGGCGAGGTTTTGGCACTTCCACGACTGCCGTCACGGGATAAATTACCAAAGGCCGCCAAACCAAGGTTGACAACAAAAGTCAGAAGGAGAGACCATAGAGTGGCTCGTACAGCAGGTGGAGCCGGCCATTATCGCCGCTACCGGCACGGGGACTATTCCGGCCAACTTTTCCTCGTGGCAGCGGTGCCACCATCTCTGCTCCGCCGTCCTAGTCGCCCTAGATTTCATCCACGGTGGCGCCGAACGAACCAAGTTGCGTGGGTACGGGGTAGAGGGCGGCGATTGCCATTTTCGTCTACTTCGAGGTTTTGGGGTTAGGGATTTCAATTCAATTGTTAAATTACAGAGGGGAAAAAAATGAATTGGCCGCAGAGAGAGAGAGAGAGAGAGAGAGAGAGAGAGAGAGAGAGAGAAGGGAAAAAAAATGAATTGATTTATGTTTTTTTTCTTCATGTTTTTATTTTATTTGTTGAAGTGTTTTTAGGGTGAAATACCAATAATGCCCTTCATTTTGATGGACAAGAAGGACGGCGTTAGAGGTGGGGACCAAATTGACACACATTTTAAACATTAGGGATGAAATTGGACAAATGTTTAGATTGGGGACGAAATTGGCCACTCGCTAATACTTTGGGGACCAAAAAGGTAAATAAGCCAAAACAAAAGCAACTAATTATGAATACCAGATATACGTGGAAAACCTTAAATGGGAAAAAAACCCACGGGAATAAATCAAAGACACTATACACAAAGTGTAATTAAGCAATCTTACCTTATTATTAGAACCCTCACAATCGAGCCTAAGATGTACTTGCCGAATCCACGTTCACCACATCTAGTGCTTTGACTGTCGCTAGCTACCTTGAATCAACAAGCCCTTCCATTTGCCTCTCGATCGGAATTCACCGAAGGACTTTGTACTGCCTAGGAATCTTCCTAAGGTCTTCTATCAAAGCTGTAGTTGTGTAGTTGTTGATCGATGATAAAACTCCTGCAGATATATTAAAGCTTCATGATACAAAGATTGTCTATGTACTCCAAGCACAATAGAATAAACACTCTACAATAACCCTAGACATGTTTCTAGCTCTTTTTCGCCTTTGGGAGAGGGAGAACGATGCCTTAAGTAATTCTAACTTAATTGACACGTATTTATAACTACTGAAATCTATCCAAGTTACTTGAGTACATTACTGAAATACGTAGATAACACAATGCAAATCTAATCCCATGACTTTCCTTAAAAATAGATATCTTGACACAGAATAAAATTGAATTCATTCCACTTCTTAAACAGACATTCTAAAAATAAAAAATGAAATAAATTACAACTCGATAAATCAGGATACATAGAATATGTGTTTTGTCAATGAAATTACCAACACAAAAGAGCTCGGCTTTTTGGAGCTTACAAGTTTTAAACATTACAAAGTCTATGTTCTAACTTGGTCATTTTGTATACCAGGCATACAGATTTTAAACGAGCTTTTAACGAACAGAATACTAGTTACTCCCGAGTAATATTATAAGAAAACTAAATTAGATGATCAATTTTTAAGTTTCTTATGTTTGGGAAATAAACAAGCTTCTGACTTGACACCCTATATACTAGATAAACAAAAACTGGATCAAATCATGAAAAAGTACACAAAATATGAGAATTTATATCTCTGGACAACTTTAGTTTTTCTTTGTCAAATGTAGCAGTATCATGCAAAAAAGCAACTTTAGAAAAGGAGTTGAAGTCCTCTCATAAGTACAACTAGTGTCATACATCACTAAACGCTGTGATGATAATAGAATAAGGTCATACATCACTACATGCTGCGATGATAATAAAATAAGGTCATGCATGCTAGTGATTGAGTGATTATTCAGTGTGCTAGCTCTACATGTACTAATTGTTAGAGGCAGTCTCAACTCTCTCTTCAGCCATTTTATGATCGGTAAACATATGGGTACAGAATAAAGATGCACAGAAAACGTACTGATCGTGTTCGAGAACCCACTTTTGGGTCCCACACGAGTGATCCGAACCGTTCATCATTCTTAGAACATTTTTCTGAGGGGCCCCACAAAATTTCAGCTCAATCGGACGGTAGAAGTGCTCGAACCAAAGTCCCACAGTTTCAATAAAAAAGAACGGTTCGGATCACTCGTGGGACCCAAAAGTGGGTCCCCGAACACGATCGGTACGTTTTCTGTGCATCTTTGTCTGTACAGGTAGTTGGGTCCTTTTATGATGGACCCATGCAAATATGTAATACGTGGAACGGGGATCGATGGTGTTGTCCCTTCGAGGACAGCATAAGTGTTGTGCCGATTACGGCCGCCCGTGATCGGTTATGGACGACTCAGATTTGCTTGGTATCGGATGACTCAGATATATCTATTCCTGAGAGGAGTTGACATCACATGTTAATGCCCCGGGGCATCGAATAGTTTTCCATGCCAAAAGAGCAATCCCATCAAATTTAAAAGTAACCTAATTAACAAAAAAGCCAACCACCTCAAAAGCATCATTTGCATGTTCTTTCCTGATCAAAGAATACATCTAAGGTTGGTTGGATTTTCTAGTCAGCAGAACCTACTTAGGCTGGGTAAGTGGTGGATGGGGAAATCCCATCAATTTCATTGGCTATTGTGGGTAAAATATATATGGGGGCCGCAAGTTGATCAAAAACCAATATTAGGGGCAAAAGAGTTGCATGTGGCTAGAGTCGTAAATGAACTGAGTCGTTCGTAAACTATTCGATACTCGACATGGTAAAGGCTCGTTCGAGTTCGATTTGATTCAATTCGAATACTAAACAAACTAAACCTGAACCTCAATTTTAGGCTCATTTAATAAACGAGCTGAACGTAAACTTGACAAGATTCGACTCGATTAGGCTCGCGAACTTGGAATATATATGTGTAGGAAAGGTCAGCGCGTAGGGTGACGAGGCAATTGACCAACCTATAACAGCCAACCACGTGGCTCGACAAGATTCAAGAGACACGTCATTAATTGACTCATCATGATAACCAAGATGAAACCCCACCGCGAGAAGGTGACCTCGCGGAAGAGCATAACAGAATCAAAGACACCCTAAGCAAGGGATACCCTGCATAAGGGAAGTACTACCAAGGGGAAGTTCACCCCTCGCGAGGTCCTCAGTGAAGAGGATTGACGCGACGGGAAAGAGTGAACAGTCACGCGAACACGCGAACCGAGCTCGCGACTGTACCTGACCAAAAGGCAGGGATAGGGAAGTCGATACGAGTTCGAAACAGGTCTTGGCTCGCGACCATGCCCAGCAACGCGGGAATAGGGGAGAAACAAGTGGCTTGGTGGCTTTAAAGGATTAAGGGTCGCGACCAGGGAAAACGATGCACTGGAATGACCCGATGGAGGATTCCTAACGGCCAGTGACATCACCCACGTCGCCCAGGTATACGGAGAGAGCACGTGTCACCATATTATTGGGGAGATGTCTGCAGCCCCATGATTGGGTGTAGATCCCTATAAATATGGGGCATTCATTCAAGAGTAAGAGAGAGAGAGATTTTCATTCGTCTTGGGAACACGAAAATCTTAGAGAAAGGAAGTGACTCAGAGCTCTGGAAACAAGAACATCGTTCTTGCTAGTGCTCGCGAGCACATCTTTCTTCTGAGACTGTGATTCGATGACGATGATGATCCAAATGGGAATGGAATGAACGTTGTTGCCTTCTCTTTCTGTATACTTGGCTTAATCCTTCACCCCTTTACACACTCTCTTATTCCTGTCCAATTGTTAGCTATTGTTTGCCTCTCCAAGTTAATTTATTGACTAAACCACAAACCGAACCTACAATATGTATATGTTATAAGAATTTTATATATAACCTTGAATATATATAAACTTTCACATATAAATAATGAAAATTTTATAATTTGTATATGTATAAATTTATAAAAGTATTATAAATTTATATTTTAATATGTTCTAATAATTTTATAAATGTATGGACTTATTATGTACAAAATAAAAAAAATTATTTGAAATTCTAGACTTGTATGAGAGAATGAATACCTAATATTTTGACTCGTTAAGACTCGTAAACAAGTTCGAGTTCGACTCAAACCTAGGCAAGCTCAACTTGTCAAATTTTCATTGAATACGAGCTAGCTCGGCTCGAGTTCGTTTAAGAATTTAATGAACGAACCTGAACATTTTAAAGCTCAACTCGATTCGGTTCGTTTAGAGCCCTACATGTGGCCCTTATTTATTTGTTGTTTCCGTAATAGTTTTGCATGTTGGGGTGGTTCTACTAAGGGATTTACGAAGTAACACTTAAAAAGGAATAGAAGAATTTTTATCCATGATTTTATTTTTTAAAATTGTCTGCTGGACCATTCGTCCGAACCCAAAGTAAATGATGATTACCTTCAATTTATCAGTGAATCGATAGTATAACTCAATAAAATAAAAATAAACATGTAGATAAAGTGTTTTTTGTATATAAAGTATTTTATACGTTTTTGTTATTGCTGACCTAAAATGATGACCCGCCCCTATTTTCAAGATGCCTTTTAAAATTATTTGCAAAACTAAAATTTTATATCAATACAAATAAAAAAATCTCTAAATTTTTTTTTCAAAAAGAAATAAGTCCTGGCTGGATCCTTGATTGATGAAGAAGAAGGTGTTTTCATAAATATTCCTCAACTCTTGTGTTATGATCCGAGATAGAGCGGTATTTCGGCCGAAACGGTACATAGGACTGAGCATTCCGTTTTTCTTCCGGTACGGGACATCTCAACCAGTACCGGCCGGTACAATACGAGATTCATTACTTTGGATCCAACCATATACTATAACTATCTGTATCTGGCTTTCTGATCAACAATTAGTAGATTGGCAGTATATAGTTAGTGGGGTGAGATAATGTGGAGTCATTAACTAATCTCAATTGGAATTAAACTAATTAATCTTAATTATCTGCACGTTTCATCATGATTATTGAATGATCCACATAATCTGAAAAGTGCTCAAAGACTTTCAACCCGACAAAATTTGTCCCATAAGTTCTTGCTTTTCTGTTTTTAAACATTATTAAAGTAATACGTGCTCCTCCAATTTCCAATTAATTAGAAAAAAAATTGGGTGATATAAAAATACGCGCAAGAGGGTAATTTTGTAGTTCAGAAAATTGATCGGACACATAATTAGTTAAAACATTTTCCAAAAGAATTTCGTTAAATAAAAAGCCAGCTATTTAAATAATAGCAGAAGCATAGTTTGATTTCACCAATTTGGCGAAATAGATTACATTTCTAACAAAGATTAAAATTTGATTTAAAATTTCTAAAAAGGAACAGAGCAACTACTGATAGGGAATCTAGAATTCGATTGATCCTCCGTATTGGATGCCGTCTTCGCCGGCTTGACATTGCTCTTCCGCTCTGTCTTCTAAACCTGATGTAAAATGCCATGGTATACAAATACTATTAGCGAATGAAATTCAGCAGATAAACTCCGCCCTTCTAACCCTTATCTTACATAACAATTTAGTCAACAATCATAAGAGCGATAACATATTTAGGCTTGGTTTTCCATCTGCTAAAATGGACATTTGCTAAAATCAAGTAGGTGAATCCGGACACATATGTGTCCAGATTCACCTACTTGATTTTAGCAAAAAGCCATTTTATCTTTTGGAAAACTGAGCCTAAGCATCTACTTTAGAAAAATTGAAAATTTTCTAAAAATGCGTAATGACTTGATTTGATTATAAACAGTTAAGACTTTAAAACAGCTTTTGATATGCCGAACACGATTTTCTCTCGATTAAAATTATTATAAAAAAAAAAGCTATATACTTAACTGTTTCTTTCGGAGTTATAGGGAGTATTTGATAGTAGTATTATTTTGGTTAAATTCTATGGAGACCCCTCATCTATTTCCGTTTTTTATGGACACCCTCTAACCTTTAAAAACGTTCATACTCACCCCCTCATCTATGCAAAATGCAAAAAAACCCTTACTCCTGTAGACACCCCAATTTTAATCCAAGTGCATCCCCTATGATGAAAGGAACATGTGTAACTACCTCGGAACGATCGATCAGAGCTCACAAAAAAAACAACAAAATAACCAGATTTGGCCGAGCGGTTCAGTTTGACAGCCGAGCGGTCTACTTGCCCTCATGTTGGCCGGACGGGTAACTAGTTTGGCCGGGCGGCTAACATGATCGGTCGGGCGGCCAATCTTTGTTGTCAAATCGGACAGCTTGTTTCTGCAGAGATTCTTCGCAGGCGAATATATTCCCCGGCGCAGGGAATATCATCATCGCGGAAAATCCTTTGGAAATCTTCTCCATCATTACTCCTCCCCCTCCACGGCTATAAAAACCCTCCTCCGGCCTCCGCTCAAAGCCCCAGAGAAAAAAACACAGAAAAACCCAAGAAAAAGCCAGACAAAATTATACCCGAAAGCCAGAAAACCAAAAACCGTTACTCTACGCTCCGAAACGCTGCCAAATTACCTCCGCTCAAACCTTCGAAACCTCACCCTTCATTCATGTTCTCTCATTCGCTCAGTATCCAACAGAAAACAAGAAACTTTTCCTTCCCAGAACAAAGAAAACCAAAAAGTCTCGCAAAGCTCGATCAATTCGTTCCGAAAGGTACAACGTTGTTCGTTTAATCGATCATCCAGCATTCTGAGGGGAGTTATTCCGGACTCGAGATGATTCCCGTAATCACCTCCGGGTTCGGGTAACCTTATTTCAAGCAAAACTCATCCCTACGGCTCTGTGTCGGGCGATATCCTCCGTTACCGCACGATACGACCTCACCGGGGATACAACTTTCTCAAAATATACTTCTCAAGTTTGTTTTGAACTTAAAGGAATCGGCCTCCCTCCAAAAGAAAGGTTTTCAAGGCATTTTTCCAGTCTGTCAAATTTTCAAAAAAACAGAGGAATGTTGGCCGGGCGGCCAACATAATTGGCCGAGCGGCCAACACGTATTGGCCGGGCGGCCAACTTTTGGAAGAAAGAGTCCCTCCCCTATTTCAAGCAGAATCGTGCTCTGTTTTCATATTTTTCTGGTTATAAGTTGCTGATATTGCGCTGCTTCCCCTCAGGTTCTGCTTATTTACTGTTAAGTTCGTATATTTCGTTTTATTCCCGTTATGGTTCTATAAACTACTTGTTTATTATTATTGCCTATGTTTGTCAAAAGTTTTGCAATAAAATATTTTCTGAAAAATCTCACAAAAATTTAGTAGAGACCGGAAATTGTCCGGGCGAGCGGGGTGTTTTTCAATAAAACCTTCCCCGATCGTAACGTGGCTTCCGAATCCAAAAGAATCTTTTCGCAGACCAAACCTTTTCCAAAACATAAGAGTCATTCTTTTCAATGGTTTCTCGGGTACCAAAAAGTTTTCCATATAAACCCCGGGTGGCGACTCATCATTTTTCGTATTCACTCTTCAAAGTCAAAAAGCACAGAGAGCCGCGAGCCACGCGTGGATCCGACATGTCCACAACTCCGTTAACGGAAGTAGGAAAATGACATGTTTACCCTTGTAAAAATTTCAAGTCTAAAATATAACTTCTTCTCTTCTGTGCAACCCTGAAACCTCTCTTTCTCTCTCTCTCTCTCTCTTCAACAAGACGTCGACCGTTGGCAGCACTGTGCGCTGATTCATGCCTTGTGTCGTCCACTGATCAATAGTCCAATTGTTGCCAATCTCTCTAGGCGGATACAAGACGAGTCGACCGTCGGCCTTTATCAGGGTTTCTAGGGTTTTAGGGCTCAAATCTGACGGCACGGGAATGATCGAGATCTCCTCACTGCTTGTTTCTATCTCCTCCTCCTCTTCATCTTCTCTATCCTCCTATTCTATTTCTCTGATCGGTCTATGACGACGTCATTTATCGTCAGTCTGAGTCGACGCGTCAGCGTCGGCGGAGGACTGGCCGGTGGACTCGACCTTGTGGACTTGGTACTCGTGGAGGTCTATGGCGCTCCAGTACTAGTTCTACCGCCGCATCACCACCGCCGGGAAATCAAAATCGTCCGACGGAGGTTTCCTGAAACTGAAAGATGAGGAATCATCATATTTGGAGATGAAAGAGAGAGAGACGCCGTCTAGAAGCTTTGATCCTTTGAGGACGTACTCTTTGCCGCTAGCTGGGTAGATGAAATCGCTCTCCGATAAATCATGCCACACGAATCTGTTCTTGTAAAGAATTGGGTAGAGGAAAGAGAAGGGGTATGTGTGTACACTATACAATGAACAACAAGGGTATTTTCGTCCAATTCATAATATTTATCCTCCATATTTAACGGTTGTATAACAGAAGGGGTCTGAATGGCTAACGGTGAAAGGTGAGGGAGTGAGTATGGAGGTTTTTAAAGGTTAGGGGGTGTCTATGGAAAATGGAAATAGATGAGGGGGTCTCCATGGAATTTAACCTATTATTTTTACATTTGTAATTTCTTTATATCGGAACCGGAGCGCCTGTAATGAGCAACTCACTACAGTCGTGTAGTGAGAATCTTGGCCTAAGCCTTTAGTGAGCAGCTCAATACAGGCTTGTAGTGAGAATCTCGGTCATCCATTCTTGTTTTGGACGGCCAAGATTTACTCACTACAGGGCCTCGCCCCCCTTGATATCAGCGTTTTGTTATTTTTAAGCAAACGTATGAAAACATCTACTTTCTCCAAAATGAAATAAATCCTACCTAGAATCTAGATCCTTGGAAAATGTAGAAGAACCAATGAGGTTGTGGTAATAAAAGCATATTCCTCCTTAATTAATTTGCTTGCAGATTTGTTGTGTCAGCTCCATTGAAACAAAGTACATACTAACTTAGCTGTATTTGTTTGGCACTCTGATCTAATTTGTTGAACTGTCCCAAGTTTTGTTGGTGGAATCTCCCAATTTCCTTGCTACATTATTGACCTACATATATTCCAATATCTCTTAGTGGCACTAAAAAATGGTACTGTAATTGATTTTTGTACTTTCTTTTTTGTAATCTTGTGGTTTGAATTTACAAAATTAGTCTTTCATTTGTGTACTCTTTCAGATTTTGAAGGACAATATCGTAAATGCACATTAAAAAAGGAAGTATGGTTGTTAAAAAGGAAAGTGTGAAGATTCTCACTACGCATATAATCCTACACTTTTCACTTTACTTTTGCCACGAGAGTCTTTTTTTTTTCTTTTTTTGAGAGTATAGTCATTAAAAAATAACAATAGCCAGACTATCTTTGTCAATCATGTAAATGTCTACACTAAAGTTGTCATTATAATACAATGGTACTACTAGCAAATACCCCAAGGCCTAAGCCTAAAGGCACTTCTCAATATAAAATAGCTCTTATATATTTACGTAATCATCATTTCCTACCATTGACAAACCTTTTCTATTCTAGAACTCGTCTTTCGAAATAGTCTTTACGTAGTGCCAAGGATCCCGGCGTAATTGATTTTCTTATGTCTAATGTACAATCCCATTTTAACCAGCATGATTCGTTTTAATTGTTTCCTTCCAAATTCATACAATCCCAATGATCGGGATCCGAAGACCCTGTAGTGCCCCCAAAGCACTACAAGATTGTAGTCTTGCTACCGTGCTCCTAAAGCATAAGGTGGTTAGAGGCGGCACTCTACTTGCGATATTTGATTTGTGTCCCCAAAAGCTATGACAATAGAGCAGACCGGACGGAATGAGCAAGAGCCAATTTCTTAGTTCATCGTATTTTCGTTGTTTTGCATTATGTCTTTTATGAAAACACATATAGCAAGAAGGATTCGTTTTGATTCTTTTTGGCTAAAATCCATAACTTCCACAAAACAATGGGATGTGTTTGCGAACATAAATAGATCACATCTTGATTACAACAAGCATGAACCAATATGGTACAAGGAGTGAAAACTTAATAAATGGCTAAGTATAGGCTGTCGGCCGACAATTACACATTCAACAAATGGATATCATCTATTCTTTTCTTCTCAAAATTTTGGTTTTTGGAGCTGCAATACCAACTTTCCTAGTCCTCCGTCGTTTTCAGAAGAAACCAGCATTTTCCCGCGATTTTGCCCCTGGTTCTCCGACAATGTGGGAGCACATCTCCAGTCGTGTCCTGGAAAAGAACCTACACTACCACCGCTGATAAAATTGAAGACTTGCCTTAAATTTCCTCTTGATGGCCGAGCATTTATCGCAAACTTACATATAAACACCAATCGTTTCCGCATCTCTAACTTTGTAATACGTGTATGATCAAAAGATTTCCCGTCATCAAACAATCCTGTCAAAAATGTCCGAGACAGAAAAACTCAGAACATCAACACGAATCCAAGTTCTTTTTGTACTTGAGACTCATGAAACAGATATTAACAGAAGACAGCGATGGCATTATTAAACAAGGTGAAGAAACTAATGAGCACGACAAGCTTCCTCTTGCTGGTCACGCTATTACCACCGAAATTAGTTGTTAAACATGCTTTTCTCTTCTTCTAGACAAAGGAAAAATTGAGATTATAGTGTTCTCACAACACGTCACTGGAAGTTCAGGGCTGAAACTTAGAATCATTTCTTATATGGAGAGCTGAGACAAGGGAGTACCTTCATCTGTAAATAATGATGTCAAGATTGCCAAAGAAACACATATACTAATATCTTCACCTGCAAATAGAGAAAACACAAAGAAATCAATCCATGAAAACCCGATTCTGGGACTAACTGCTGCTAAAGCACAATGAAATTCAAAGACATATCCTAATTACTTTAAAACCAAATATTAACATAAACATTACTCCACGGAGGCAAGACTGTATAGAAAAAGGTTATGCTTACCACTATTACAGCAAAGTAGAAGTCTCTTCCCCCTTCTCAGGTTTGTCTTTGCAAAATTCAGAGCAGAAGGGATATTTCTTAACAAAGAAAACCGGTCCAATTTGGAGTTCTGGCAACAATTAAAGACAAAAAACCGATTAAATGATAAAAAGAACCGTTATCACAAGGAGGAAGATAAAAAGTTTCAACATTTTGAGTGATGGGAGCCCGAAAGTCCTTCAATAGTTTCATCATGGCACACAACCTACCATAATTGGTAGGTGTAAATATGTCTCAGGATTGTCAAGAGAGACGGAGAGCGACTCAGTACCACAGTTCAATATGCAGTCAACATCGGGTACATTTGCAGCTGCATAAGAGAAAGTAAAACACAGTGAGCCTAGTGAAATAGAGTAGAAAATGAATTGCTTCCAAAATGTTCAAAAGGATAGCCTAAGGATCATTTCGAATTAGAAGAAGGAAGCAGCAAGATATGGGCACAGGGCCACAAGACAATCAACAGTTGTGAACCATCAACCATATGCATCAACTAAGAAATCCATATTTAATATATGCTTTTCATAGACAAGTGAAATTAGGGCATCAAATTTCTGATCACTGGCTTTGATGCAGAATGCAATGTGGAAAAGCAGCCAAAGCAGGTAGCCTAGTAGGGAGCAATGGCCGATGAAGCAGTGCTGTGACACGTGGTCACAAAGCTAACTATTCAGTTAGTTTGTACTTAAGTTAAAATGGGAAGGGAAGTCCTGAATAGTGAAATTATAATAGCCTAATTACTTTTGTGGGGAAAATAAACATGAAATGGACATGGTTGGTTTTGGTCTTATACCATTCTTTTCCGCCAAAAAAAGGGTTTGTTCTAATCACTATAAAGCTATAGAAATCAAAGGACTTCGTACTTCTCATGCAATCAAGATTCCTCGTGTTCATAACTTTCAACCAGACAGCTGCACTCGTGACTCACCACACACCATTACGGCCCTCAACAAAACTCATTTTTTCTATGAATGTATCTACCAGCACACGACCTCTGGCGCTTAGCCGCATACCATGGCCAACCCTTCAACATGATCATTGTATCCACTATCCATCAATCGACCAACAAGACCTCCAGCTCAAAACCGCAGTCTGGCATGTGAATAGCTTGAAAGACCTCATATGGGTATTCAACAGAATAATGAGAATTCAGCCAAGTAAATGAAAAAACCTACAGTTCCCCTCCAACCAAATCTAGGTACATGTAGCCACTACCTCATTTTTGTTTCCAAACCATTGTACTTCTTTCCATCATGAATAATGGGGATATGTAGCAATGACATTCAGGTTCCTTTAAGACATTTCCGAGACCTAATTTAGCCAGATTGCAAAAAGAAAATGATTGGCAACCTTAAACCAACCTTTCATGTTTGCATATGAAGCAAAAAAAGATATGGAAACAACAGAAAAATTAAATAGTCCAAACAAAAACTAAATTGAAGTATTCAGTCAAAAAAACAAGACCGTTTGGCATACCAAGATGAGTTGCACTCACTGCAAGATTAGTTGAACCTAACCAGAAGATCTGGCCATTATCACCAAAAGACTTTGCCTCATTTGCAATGCACGGAATCCCACATTCCATTTTCAGTTCTTCTGCATAAAATGGACTAAATCTCCCTGACAACTGCGAGTTCTTGATGGATATCTGAGGAGCATTCTGCCCCCTTTGTGCACGGTATACTCTGTCCTTCTCAACAATATCCGCCACTTTCTGGTTGCAGGACTCCGGCCCTGAGTTTATAAGATCATAAACATGATTCCAGAAAAGGCTTGGTGATAAACCCCTAGCCCAACTTTCTTCATCATCTCCAGCTCCAGGTATATAATTCCAGCTAAACTCTGAGGTGGTCCTGTGCTGAAAGTTGCCACTAGAGGAGGATGCTGAAACAAGAATGATAGGTGTGAAATCCCAAGAACTACATTCAGGCACTTCGTTTAACCAGATGACAGTTTTTTGTGAAATCCATAGAGGACGTAATGGTTTCTTCAAGGACGATGCAAGAGAGCAAATATCAGCTCCGCTGGATTCCAATTGCTTGGTCCAAACATCCAAGCGTTCCTCAATAGCAGTTTTCTCTGTTTCGGAAACCCAAAGGGGTAGATGCAGCGAACAGTCCCAGTCAGGTAGGACTTGTCCAGTATCTTCAGTAAGCTGACAGTAAGTGTTTGATTCATGCTGAAATAGATGGACATAAGAAATATAAATGTGGTTGCAGGACCAGCTCAATGTGACACATTGTCAACTCAGCAAATTAGCACAATGTAATTGGGTAATGTGCATCGCTTGTGCAGATTTCATCACAAAAAAGAAGTTGCAACATGAATGTTGACTCCAACTCCAATAAAACAATAATATTCAATACCAAAAACAATTAACCATGCCACAAGCACAAGTTAATCCCATAGTTTCTCTTAAGATGCAACATATGCATTGACCATAGTTCCATAAGAAACTAAAAAAACAAAATATAAAACAACTTAGAACAAGCCAGCAATAAACCATTCATTAGAATAAAGATGCTATTCATCACTTACTCCATGCACTTGTATTCCAGCTTCATGCACTCTAATGCGGTGATTTTTAATCGAACGGTTCAACACACAGGTCCAAATTGGTATCGTCTTGGACATACTGTCCGGAAATCTCTTCCCTTTCCGAGTTGAATCAACGATTATACACCCTCCCCTCTGCCCTACCCATCAAACAACAAGGGAAAGAGAACCTTTAAGCATCATCCCAATCAAAGCTCAGCTAACACAAGCAAACATACAAAATTCTTTTAAAACAAAAGAAGGTGATAGACACATAGGACACTAAGAATTGGAAAAGACAGATAAACATCTGTTCTAAACACACAACCAACACAAAAAAAACTGACGTTCTTCATGTCTAAACTGCTCGATTATAATCTAAACAGAGAGGATATTCCCAGATTCGATACTAGACGTGCATAGTTAAAATTGACAAAAACACTAACTATGAACATAGACATGGGGATCATAACATTTCTGGCTAAAGCAACACACAAACGGGCGTGCGCGGGAGTCCAGTTCCATAGACTATCTTTAACACAAATTTTGACACTCCATCTCAGCCATTGAAATTAATAAACCAAAACAAAACAAACCGCGCCTTATGTACCAATCAATTGGGGTCGGCTACATGAATCCTTTTTTTCCCATTCAGCTCTGTCAAGGGCTACACGTTCACTTAGATTTATTATACTCATATCCTTGCACACTACAGTAACTAAAGTCAATTTGGATCCTCCTCTCCCCGGAGCATTACTACCCAAAACTATTCTATCAACTCTCTTAACTACTGCATCTACAGGTTGATATATCCAAACCACCTTAGTCTATTTTCTATTTTCTCTCAACTTCTCCGATATAGTTTCTACACCTATCATCTCACAGACCGTTTCATTTCTAATCCTATCTTTTCTAGTCTTACCCCACACACACACACACTCATCTCAGCATTCACATCTTAGCTACCCCATCTTACTCACTTGTTGTTTCTTGATAGGCCAACATTCTGCCCTGAAAAGCACCATTGGTCTTATGGCAGTTCTATCAAATTTCCCTTTCAATTTTGTGGGTATTGCAATCATAACGTAGGATACAAAAAGTACACTGGGATACGTATCGTTTTTTCGGGTATCGCAATCGCATCGTAAGATGCAAAAAGTATACTGGGAGAAGATACAAATCGTAACGCAGGTTAACAACTATGCTCTCAAACAGCTCCGTTTTGCACATTAATTCAGAGAAAAGCACACATTTTTACGATAATTCATACAGTATATTTAATTACACGCACGCACAGAGAGAGAGAGAAGGGTACCTGCGAGGACGGCGACGTGGAGGTTGAGACGAGAGGTGTTGAAGGACCAGTTGTTGGTATGGCCATCGGTTGATTTGAAGTAGCAACTCGATTGGAATTGGGAAGAGTACCACAGGCCGCACCGGAGATTGGCCAGAAGCGGGAGCTCCGGCCATAACTGCGCTATTTCTCCGACGAATATCGAGTCCTCGTAAATCGATCGAAGTGCGTTGTACAGTGAGTTATCTCTTCGCTTTATGGTTCTCGACGCTCTGTATATGCTCAGCCTCTCGTCTTCCATGGCTTCAACCGAATAATGGTTCAGAATCTCCTTCACCGAAACAATAACGGTTCGGAAGGCTTTAGAGCTAAGCTAGGTTTCGAAATATGCGTACAACTCGGTTAATTTTTGGGCTTGTAATGAAACAATTAGGCCCATGTTTTGGAGGCCACTACTAATAGGCCTTAGTTTCAGTCTAACTTATGGAAGCCCTAACCAAGATTTTTTTCTATTTTTCCAAATGATTCCATAAAGTTTTGGCGACAATATTGACAGAGCGAGCATTTTTAGCCATGAAATTAGTAAAGACTAGGTTACGGAATATGATAGAGGACGATTTCTTTACGAGTTATATGCTCACTTAGATTGAGAAAGACATTTTTATTTGATAACCACATATCTAGGCCAGCTTGCGCACAACTCGATTAATTCCAGGGCCCTAGAGGTAACAACCGGTATAACTCCAAATGGCCCCAAGAATTTTGTTGGCAAGTGGAATCGAACCTAAGACTTTAGGTGGGAGCAAACCCTCGGAGTTGATTTGTAAAGACATTGTTCGGCGCTTTGATGGTAATATCATTATAAATGCTTTTTGCATCATGAAAAAAAATATATATATTTAAAGGTGGTAATATCGGTGAGGTATTTGAGTCGGTAAAATGAGTTTTTGAGGCGGTAAATACCCTCACGCAGATGGAGGGCAAAAATTGAAATGTTTTTGCAAATAGTGATCATTGGCATTGGGAATTACTTCCGTTGCAAAAACTTAGATGCAAAAGCCATTGCCATACTCACATTGGGGTGATAAACGAGCTAAATGAATTGAGCATGTGGTAGAAAACTTATTGAGCTTCTAAAGTATGCACGGGCTTAGCTTGTTTTAGCTTGTTTATGAGATGAACAGATCTCAAACGAGCTTCAATCAAGCAAAAAACAAGATCTCGACTCTCGATTAGCTTGAATTTTTTATACATCATAACCCAAATAACTCGTTCAAGCTTAATTTAAAAACTTACCGAGCTTAAAAAAAATTTCAAACTTGATTTGTTTATGTACAAAACCGCCCAAAATGGACAATTCTCTTCTTATTCGTCTTTGTCCGAAACTATTGCCAATTTTTAAAAGGTTGCATAAATAAATTACAAATTGCAGTTGTTCTAAGGTTTGAAACAATATGAGGAGATACAAAAACTATTTATGAGATTAAAATTAGGTAATTTATGAGCCCAAGTGCAAAAACAAAAACAAAAATCCTAAATTTAGAGGGGGCACTGGGGCATGGCTTCCCTCCACCAATGCTTGTGTCTATATATTAAACACAACATTGTCTTGTTTCAGGGTTTTAACACGATAGTTAGAGCATAGGATGAGCCGTAAATTCAGACATCTTGAACTCGAAACTTGGCAACCTCTTGGGTCAGGCTGCAAGAGAGAAATCTCTTGTGCATCCCCTGCTCCTGGTGTGAATGGTCTGCCTTTAACCGAACTTGGGGAAGGGGAATAGTTAAGGTGTGCGTAAGTTGGCGCAGACACCCCATAACTGTCAAACCAAAAAATTAAAACACAATAGTAAGACAAACGGTTTACAGAGGACAGGCATTGTTTTCACATCATTCTGTCTGCTGATATTGTAAACTAACATTCCATGGGCATCTTCAAGAATAGTTCTTGCTTTTTCTTGCATTGTTAAGAACTCCTGAAGTAACAGAGGATGCTGGATTGATGGCTTTCCTAATCTTGAACACATTCCAAACTGTGCCAGCACAGTGCCCTGCTGTTGCCAGCACATCTTCTGTTGCCTCTCCTGCACTCTCCCCAAACCTGTTGCCATGAAATCCCAATGGAAATTTAGAAGAAGAAAATTTATTATAGCGATAAAATCTTGCTACGTCTACTAATAACAAAGGCGGAAATACAGAAAAAAAACCGGGGTAGTCCAACGGTTCATTTGTATGGTCTTGTATGATATTAGTACTAGGCACCTCACCTCACCTCACCTATGTGGATACAACTCAATGTTGAGTTCGCGGGGGTTGGCTACTAATCTGTACAATTGTAATATGGTAATTCGATGCTACAAACCCTAGCATACATAATGGTGGCTACCCTAGCAATCAAATTTGTACTCTTATTCTTCATCTGACATTGTTGTGAAAGCTAGTGTGATCCGTGCACATGAACAATGTTGTGATACCCCGTGTACATGTGTGTCTGTTTTCTTCTTGCTATCAATTCTTGTTCAAGTTGTGGTTGTCTGGTTGAAAGGTCAAGGAGGACGACAATGTGTGAACCCATCCTGGGCATAGTCCCACATCGGTGGGATGGGAAAAGATTGAGTAATATATAACGAAATATCACGAGCTACTGTATAACTCGAGGTTAACCTTTTGAGTAAGGTGGCTAGGCTAATGGTTAGCAGGTCAACTGAGGCGGGTTGTTACAGACAAAGAGCTAAAAAGTTCAACCGATAATAGCTTTCGAAATAGCTTGGGAAATTGGAACCAGTATAGTGTAGAGTAATAAAAATGCTAAAGTAGTTCAGAGACTCTACCTTTGACTAACCATTCTGGTTGCAGCAGCAGATGTGGCAGAAAAGGCCTGTTTCTCAGCAGCTTCAGCTGCATCCAGGACTCTATCTGCAGTTTATATAGATAAAGTTGATTACCTCATTTTTCTTTCCTCGGGGGTATCCAAATAGTCTACAACAAAGGAAGTAATCACAGAAATGAGACTTCAAATGCAGTGGTGGCATCACCATATTCAAGAATCAAGAGCCAACTTATGTCGGACAAGCGGGGCACTCGACGCTACTGGACTCCTAGTATTCCTACAACATGTAACTTAATCGTACTCGCTTGACGATAACTATTTGCTACCAAGTGGCCTTATGTGGCACGACTTTTACCTGTTGCGACTGGCATGCTCTAGAGATACAGAAATATGAAAAATTTGAAGAAGCTTCATTTTCAAATGAGTGATCCATGGATTGTAAACACTTGGTTGTGAGTATTAATCATAACGAAAATTCAATAGCATTTGGGCAGCGGCCTCTGATTTCATTCGTTACGGGGGGTCTGCACTCTATTATTCTGTGTTTGTAGATCATTTAGTGATTTACTTTCAAAAGCAGTAAAATTTGAAGGGAATGCATAAAATTGTGGTTTTTTTAACTTACTGACACCATCCAGTGAAGCCAAGAGGACCTCTCCAGGGACCATGGCTAGGAATGCCTTCCCGGGTTGGGATCGGACCACTGGAGCCATAACCGATCCGGCAACAATCCCAACTCCACCAAGCATTACTTTGCTCATCTTCTCTGTCATCTTCGACAACTTTCTCACACTATAAAATCAAGAAAAATAGTAACAACTCAAGTATTGAATAAAATTGATGTTTTAACTTAATGCACTAACATCTCTTGCCTTATCACGGCTGTTAATTGGAAGAAGGAGAAAAAAAATTGATCATTGAGCTACCGTTTTAGGCTTTTATTCAATCCGCTGTTCTTCCTGGTGCCACCAGCTTTGTTGGCCTTGGTTTCTATTGCTGAAGTACTGAATTTCTCCTCTGCAGCTTGAGTTTGAATCATTTCCCCTCCCTTTTGCACCTGTTTCTCTCTTATGCACTTCATAATTTTAGCAACTATTGAATGATATAAATTACAACAAAAATGTATGCAAAGGGCAAAAACATTCTAAGACTTCTGCCAATAGATTCAAAGGTTTTGACTGTCATAACCAGAGGCCTTGTTCCACAACAAGTGACTTAAAATTGGCTTTCGGTTTCACTTTTACGTAAAGACAACAAAAAGTCGGCATGTTTCTATGCATGTTTCTCTTGTGGAACAAGCTGTCTTTAGGCGTCTTTGTCAACCAGTAAAGACAAACAAGGCCTTGGTAAGAACCAAGGTGAGGTTTGAAGAGCAGTGTTCGGGCACAAAATGTAATTTATCCAAAACTAAGTTTTTGTTTTGCAGTACTAAGACAGACCTGGTTGGTGTAAGAATTACTGCATTTGAAGATCCCCTTGACAATCTGACCAGTCCCTCCAGCAATTGTCTTTGCCAAGAAATTGTTGTAATCTCCAACTGCGGGAGCATACTCCTTCCAATTCACACCCTTATTTCGATTTGAGTCCGATGAACAAGAAAAGCAAGAGTGCTCTTTCAAGAATGAATCCAATGAGGCCAAACTTCCACCACCACCCGGAAAGCTCACCCCATAGCTCAACGGCTCTTCACCATCTTTCATAGGCAAAGAGAAAAGGTAGTGCAAGGCATCAATTTTCACTACTGGCTCATCATTTGTTAAAGGCCATTGGAGTTCATCACCAACTTTCACTGTGGTTGCAAGTACAACGTTTTCTTCGGATAGACGGAGGAGGGAGAAGTCGCCATTGGCGAGTTCTACAGCTTCTCCTTCTTCCATCAGATGAACTTTACATCCGGGTATTCGTAAAAGAGTTTCATGTATCACGTTTCTGGTTAATTGATCTTCTTGGTCTGGTTTTTCCGGCGAGTAGGCTTTGGTCGGAGACAGAGTTCTAGGCCTACCACAACAGCTCATTTTCTTATTGGTTTTAGGTTTTAGGCTTTCAGTTTGTTTGGTTTTGAAGAAGTGTTTGGCAGAAAGGAAAGGGAAGGAAAGGGTGGAAGAAAAAGGATGAAAAGATGGGAAAGGAGGTGGTTTAAAGAGAAAGTGGTGCTTTGATTGATTCCATGTTTTGCGCAACTTTATTCTATTCTTCTTGACTTAGCTTATGCCAAGGTAATGTGTCTTTCGGTGGAGGATAAACATACGCGCGACATCCTGTGATCAGTGGCGGATGTAGGATTCTTATCGCGCGGACCAAATCATACGTATTCATAAATTAACGTCAAAATATCTTCCTTAGATATTCCTATCGTGGAGTATCCGAATCTGCCTTCTTCTTCTCTTCTCTCTCTCTCTCTTTGTGTGTGTTGCCAGGGGTGTCGGTAGGAAAGTGGGGAGGGGTGTTGTGAGGTGAGAGAGAGAGAATGCCAGATTGAGGTGGGGAAGAGGGAGAGCTAAGGTGAGATGGAGAGAGGAGTGAGAGCAATTGCAACTTTAATGTCTAATCTCAGCCATCTATCATGACCTTTGTGGGATGGAGTATTTGACTATCTTCCTTGTTCGAGGGATTTTAATGGCTGAGATATCGTGTCAAAATTTGTGTTAAAAATTGTGTCAGCGGAGCTGGACCCTATATATTAATAAAATAATTTTGAGGAGACCTTTCTTCATAATTTTTACAAACAAAACCTGAAATATAATAATAAAAAATTTGGGATAATTGGGGGTGATCCCTGCCTGTGATGGTGGAGCATCACAGTAGCTCTCACTAACGTTTGATCAAGTATCAACTATCAAATAACTGTGATCGCCTACATTCGTTTCTTGGACAAAATTGGAAAAGAATAAAGCAATCTTTTTTCTATACACTTGTACAGAATGTAAAACTGAGTCATACGCGCATCGATTTGAGAGATGGAAGGTGAAAAAAAAAAAAAAAAAAAAAAGAGCACGTAAAAATCAGGTTCAGACAGGCCTCAAGAAAAAACATGTATTATTGCACAACTTTTTCTGTTTTACACTGGAGTTTTGAATGCATAATCACTGAGGGGAAGCATTACAAAAAGCAACCTACTGGGGGGAACATTGAATTGAAGATGAATAATCAATTGATTGAATGGGTAATGAACAGTGAAATGAATGATAGCACATAAATAAATCGAGGATTGGATTCGCCAAACTATGTGCGGGGATATAAATAATCCTGGGAGTTGTTGCTCCCAAAGCCATTGCAATTCATAGGTCAGTTCTTGGTCGTTAAAAGCCCGGTTCTACACGTCAAACTTCCTGGGCTGGCGCCACTGTGTCAGACCTCTTGACCAAAAGCCGAAGATGGAAGAGTTGGGCTGACCTCCTCTCTTCCCATATAAACGTTTTCCACCCAAATCTGTATATTTTGGTCCTTTATCCTTGCTTCTGTCAATCTGTAATAAAAAGTAAAGCTCTGTTGTTAAGAAAATGGTGAAGGTCGCAAGCAGAACAAGGTGTCCCCCCCACCAGTGAGGTGGATCAGGCTGGTTTCACCCAGCAGTAATTGGCTGATTGCTAGTCTTAGACCAAAAATAAGTACATAGCATATAGCCGGATTCACATTGTCAAAAGAACCAAAAAGAGAAAAAAAAATCAGTTCATTAATAGAAACTCTAAAATTTGTCTCCCATTAAAAAATGGCCAAGATTGCATCTGTTGAGATACTCCTTAGTACAGGGAAAAAGGCATAGTACACCATGTATATTACATAAGCATGTATTTTGTAAATAAGGTGTATACCATAAAAACGGAGTTATAATACCATACAATAAGGGGTTTAGTTAGAATAAGGGGAGTACCATAGAAAAAGGGGTTACGAATTTTTTCAAGATCTCTGTATTCTGAGGGAAACATAGGCCTTAACAAGCATACCTGACTTATCTTTCCATCTTTCAAGTGGTATCGAATGCCAGACCAATTGATGGACTGACAAAAATGTGAATAAAATGCGGAGATAGGGTACAAGAAATTATCCACCAGCGTCGCAATAAATACCTGCTCCATTGAACATTAGATAAATTATTGATCACAGTCAATGCATCAAAAACGTAACAAACTACATGACATCGCCGGTACATTTTGCTCATCAAGACGATACTTTTTAACAATAAATAAAATAAAAGAACGAGAGGTAAAGACATAAAGAGTTTTTGATGAGGCTGTCACTTGAAACTCTTGCGCTATACCGCAGTAAACATTACAGAATATTTTAGTTCCATCAAAACTGAATTTGAGACTAAGGAATGGCAAAAGAAAGAAGAGATACTTACAAGGCACCAGTTGTAAGAAGCAAGGGACAGCGGAGGCGCCTCAGGAGATAACATGTTGCATAGTTGAACTTCTATTCTGGTCAAGTTCCACATAGAGAGAAGTTCTAGAAAAGTGCATATAGCTAGGCAGCCTGCAAGTGACAACCCTGAAAAAAAAGGTCGATGAAAGTGAAAACCAGAATTGTTTGAGACCTTGGAAGAATGAAATAAAAGGCCCGACACTTAAACATCATTCTCTATCTTAATTTTTGTACTGTGCGGACCGTGCCAATGGGATGTTATCAATATCTGCACTCTGCAGGAGTCTGCCAGACACTAAATTTTGTTTGTAATTTTAAAATCAGTAGGACACCTCTGCAATCCTTTGTGAGGAGTCTAATTATCTTCAACGGGCCAGTGTATAAACATACATGTCTTACCCCGAGAAGTAAAGGCAGTATCCCCAGGTGAATTCCCTAGAGAATAAATTCTTAGTGCTGCTGCAACATGAACGACAGCCATAAGATATGGCGCCACAAATCCCCATGATAGGTAGCAGTGGGAATAAAATAATGCACGGTTCATTATCCAGTTAACCTTTGTTGTGTATGATTCCAGAACAAATGTTTGCTTCCTCAAGTAATTCCAGTACCTTCACAGATCAAAAAGTCGAATAGTAAAAAGCAAGTTTATTTGAGATTTAATGTTTTTCTTCGAGTACAAATACTTTTGATCTCTACATTACAAACCTTGGGAAACTAAGATCGCTTGCGAGGGGATGGGGAAAAACAGCAACTGGTGGTGATGTGATTAGCCTCTTATGAGCCCCTGGAAAATAAGAGATTAAATCATTAATTGCAAGTTAGATATCTATTAGCTACAAAATGAAAATTTCAGAACATAGAATTCCTTTTGATGGTACAACACAGAAGAAATGTATGGGCATCTTTGGTGCACTACCTAAAAGAGTACCCCAAAGTGCCCTACCTAGCTAACTAAGAAAAAACTCAAAAAATGTTCTCTAGTGCACAAAAATTGATTCCCTAAAATCCTAGGTGGCACCCTTCACTCCCTAAAGTGCCCCAAGTCACTACCTAAATTTGGGGAAAACTTAAGGGGAGGGGGGAGAGAGAGAGAGAGAGAGAGAGAGAGAGAGAGGAAGAAAGACTAAAAGATAATGAACATATATAGGTAGCCCATTAAAGTGCATTACTCCTTAGCTAACTAAGTTCGGCAGGGCGGCAGGGCACCTTCTAGCTTCCAGGGCCGAGTACTCGGCGCCTAGTCGGGCAATTAATCGGGATAGTCGGGATAGTTAGTCTAGTCGGGCTAGTCGACTAGGGTCCTTCTAGCGCCTAGGCGGCGAGTACTCGGCCTTCTAGACCTTCTTTTAGAACACTGGTTCTTAGCATATAAAATAGGGCCCCACATGTACTTTGGTGTACACTTTAGCAAACATTTTTTAGGTAGGGTACTAGAGATGGCCTAAGTGTAGAGTTCTGCCAACCAATAGATGAAGACTGTGATTTCAGCTACATCCTATACCAGTCGATTTACAGAACTTCACTACCATGCAAAGGTACTTCCACCTAGTACTAGGAAAGCAGCCATTATGTAGAGGAGATCATCAAAACACCATACCAATAAATTTGATGACAAAAAACGAGCATTAAAGCATTCAAACTAACCTACAAACCGTATTAAAGGTTGTGCCCCACTGATTTTTATATATATGGCATCAGAGCTCAGTATCCCAGCCACCCCAATTGGTTCCGAGAAACTAATCCAACGACCAAGGAAAACCTCTAGTAGCCCCTGGGGAGACTCAAATTGGCGACACCTTGAACACAACGCCTGGGCCTTTAGTAGCTGAGCTAATATGCAGTTCTTCTTAGATATACATCGTTTGTCTCAACTATCATGCTCATTAAAAAATTTCCATAGCAGGGTCCCATTTGATTTAGAGAGAAGATACAAAAGACCAAAACATTAACTAATGCTGCTTCCATTTCAATGTTATTAGTTGTGGACAGGGACCATTGCTTGATGAAACAATAAAGCAGCAGGCAACAAGTGTAAGAATGCAGGTTCAAATTTGAGATCATCCACTTCATGCTATTTGAATGAAAAAAGGAAACTGACGTAAAATAATTACACTATGTTTAAAATACAAGCATCAGTAATTTAGTGCAAAGTTCAACCTGTTTGGCTGAGGATAGGTGGGGCAGTGCAGTGCCGCAGTAGTGATACAACTTGTTGCAATATCCAGAAAAATATACTTGACGAAACAACTAACTTGAACAAGGTTACGCAAGGAAATCACTGATACAATACCTGCTATGGCTGCAAGAGTCATGTCATCAGAGTATCCCCCATCTCGAAGGTCTGAAACCACCCCATGACGGTTATTTCTGAAATCATCTGCATGCATCTGAAACGAAATAAAATTAACGAAAGAACCCAAACTATTTCGTTTAAATAATTAGCATGCAACAGTTCAAAAAGGAAGAAGCTGGTACTTGCCATCATGCACCCTCCCCACAGGAAAAATGTTTTGCCACCAGTGGCAAACCCCATTGAACAAGGCTGCAGAAGATAAATTTCTGTTAATTCACCATTTTAAAAATATTTTTAACAAGTGAAATAGTAATATAGTATAAGAAATTCAATGACCTTTTTGTTTGGCCAGCTAATATATGTGAAACAATATCTCTCAAAAAATAACCGTTGGTACATTTATTTCAGGATCTTGCAAAATTAACTTAGCTCAATGAGACCCAATCAGCTAATCCTGACTGCTTCAAATCTCTTGGTAGACAAAAGCAGCAAAGAAAAGTTGGCCGTCATTTAATAGACATAAGGAAAGAAGAAAAGTTGGCCGTCAATTAAACCAAAAGAACTTACTCTCAACTGCACTATTGTTACTTCAAGCTGATAGATTTTTGTGCCATCAAATCAGAGATTTGATTGTCATTCATCATTCTCCTAATTGCATATCTTATTCACTGTCCCATATGCAGAATCCAAGAGATACTTGACGAATCTTGAAAGGTTGCTTTAGAGACATACACATAGGCACCAGAAGATGTACATTTGGAAAATACACAAGCTAAAATAAAATCCAGCGTAGTTATTTGGATAAAAAAAAGCTACATGCTGCTGATTGGAAACAAACACCACAACACTCAATGCTTGGACATTATTTGTATGAGTGCTCGGACAATGAAACATGGAAAGAAAATGAAAGCTTTGTGTAACTGTCATACCATATGGTACTCATAGATACAATAACTTCCCAAACTTCCAGAAGGTAAATCAAGAGGGTATCCAGTTTGAATAAAAATCTGCACACCATTAGCACAACACTAAGGTTACCACAGGAGGCGGACAAATCACAACAAGAGCTAACCAATTCTGTACCACAAAAATCAAACCATTTGCATGTACTTTACCATACCTCGGGATTTTTTTCCATCTCGGCAGTGAGGGCTCCAATTGACCCAGGATGCAGCCTAACATCATCGTCAAGAAACAACACATACTTGCTGTCTTTATGCATTCTCTCCACCCCAATCTGCACAATTGCAACAGTGAGAGACATACATGTGAGCGACAAATCCTCAATACCCTCTGCGCTATAGGCAGATAAATATACAAATGGACTCCAGTCTGCAAACGAAAGATGGTCTACACTTTGTGTACCAATTGTAGTTATGATTACCTCATAGTCAGAATGAAATTCAATCCCCAGTCCACCAAATTTAACCAAATTCATGGTTGTAAAGTTTAAGTTGACCAGAATAAAGGAACACCACAAAGTATACAATCACACTTATCAGAAAGGGAGGAAGATGCCTAACACTAAACTGTTCTTTTCAGTTTTTATGAAGAATAAACATTGTTCATCTAATAGGCATTGACCACAGGGTTGTAGACTTGTTACCTACCAACTGATTGTGAATTTTTTGACTACAAGTTGTTGACAACCCAGCTACAATAATCTTTGCATCAATGTCATTCTGCACAAAACATTGGAGCAATTCAGGAGAGGAAAATAACTAGAAGAACCAAGACATATTCTGAGAAAGAAATTAGGACGTTCCAATAAGCATAATGAAGTATGCAGAACACTATGATAACTTAAGAAGCTAGCAAAGGACAAGGCAGTATAACTTGGCCAGACCTCTGAGTCTCTGACTCACTAAAAGCAGGCCATTTTTAATACTTGCCAGATTACTACAGTCTGCTCAACAGAACTTTTTAGTTGCTTGAATGTGACGCTCAAAAATCATGGTGGAAAACAAGGATTGCAGATAAAAAGCAAGCCAAACCAATCTAAGCTTTGTGTCCCTATCGATCGGGGTCAGCTCCGCTTATCAGCACCACTGAAAACCAAGTGCTGATATGGAAATGACAGGCAGAAAATGCTGCATTCTAGATATCAGATAAAACCTCATTTTTTTCCCGGGAGAATTTTCATCAAGAATAACAGGTGAACAGCAGGAGGACATAATATCCTCCCCGATACTCAACACCTCCAAAACATAGATACTGCATACATTTTCTAATCTTGATCGGCATATGCTAAATACATGAACCAACGCATCAAAAACATGATAGGACAACTTTACTTTCTCGCCATAGCTGAGTCCCTAGCACAATCAAAGGCATGAACTAGCTGAGTCCCTAGTACAATCAAAGGCATGAACTGTACAGGTAACTAAATCATCTTATGACAAAGGGGACCGGTTGTGCAATATACCTTAAAATCAGCTAGTAACCGATTTAGAGCATGGTAAGCAGGATCATCTGTACTCTCCACCACAAAATAGAATTCCAAAGGACCACCATATAAGGACGTGATCTGCATTTGATGAGTAATGAACCAGAACCAAAATCATGACCAGAGGATATTTCGAACCTTCAAAAATTGATCATACAAGATCACACAAGTTCCGAAGTTAGAATTAACCTAGTGAAATCAAGGCATGCAATGTTGCAATCTAGATGAATGAGTAGAAAAAGTTGCTTTAAGAGCATGAATGTAACACTTGAATTTGAATTACAGAAGAAACAAACCACCTGTCCTAATAAACAGTTGAAGTGCCAATCCTTCTTCCCTTTATCTTATCAAATTAAAAACTTATGCAATGAGAGGAAGCATCTATAGTGACTCTTCAAGGAGGGTGAGTATCCCAACATTTATTTGCTAAAATAACTGGAGTGAATATCATGAAACAAACCACCCAAAAAAAAAAAAATCAAGGAGAAATAATCATTTTCCTTCTAATTTCAGCACTCCAGCGGGGGTAGTGCGTGGTTTTCGCATAGTTTACCTGAGTTCTCCAGTTATGTAGATTGTGCTCCCCAAACCCTTTTAATGGCATTACAACAGTCACTCTTGGTAGGTTAATCTGCTTAGAGTGCTCAAGGTCATTAATATCGTGACTCAGAAACGCAAAGCTGTTGCCATCTTTCATGCTATCTTTCATTCGTCTCATCTCTCTACTCCTGTGAGAAGAAAGAAAAACAGTACATAACTCTGGTGTTTGTAGATTTCCACCAAAGTTAGTTGGCAGAAGAGAAGCCAGTGACTTCATGCCACTTGATCGCTAAATTTTTATAATCCATAAGCTTGGTACCTGACATAAGCAGCTAAAGCCCATCCAACAGCCAGAGTAAGGCAAATTAAGTATCCCTGCATAAAAAGATTCTTATTGACCAAAACTTTTTCAAAAAGATGAAATTCCAACAATGTTTTCATCTATTGGGGTGGGCTATGCGCCTATGCGAATCTTTTTTACCATTCTGTCCAGGCTACAGATTCAATTAACTATTAAATTCACATCCTTTTTTTTGCCAATTCCATACTTCTTCTAAAACAAGCTGAGCAATAAAGCTAGTAGGATTAATGGTTCTAATTGTCCTCTCCCTCCCTCTCTTACATATACACTTTCTCGTCAAACAAACGAGAGCCTAATTCTGATACCCGAACCGTAGAACCAGAAACAGTCAATAAAGCTTCATCTTTTTCTAGCTTATGGACGAAGAAACAAACAGAGAAAGTCAAAGAAAACCGTACCTGGATCTGAATAAATATAGCGAAAGGGCTACAAAAGGCTCTGCTAGAAGAGATAAGAAACGCATCAAGAGAGTCGAACGGCGACATTGTCTTTCTTACTTTTCTCTCTCCTCCTCTCTAAATGCGTTAGGGCAAGGATGAGACCTCCAAAAAATGCCCTAGATTTCTACTAAGAAAATTACAGTTTTTCCGCCCCCCGCTATCCAATTGCTTCTCTCAGATTGCCATGGATGTGGAGAGAGAGAGAAGAACGAAGAACGGGGAGAGAGAGAGAGAGAGAGAGAGAGAGAAACGTGAGAAGACCGCGTAATTTTATATTAGCCGAGCACCGAAGCCATACAGCAGGGGAGAGAGAGAGAGAGAGAGAGAGAGAGAGGGAGAGACCGTTAGATAGGGTTGTTATTGTGGCAAGGAGAAAAACTTGGTTACAAATACGGTAGGAGCTTAGTGGTGCCCCTTTGGCACATTCGGTCCATCCAAAGTGTATTCGAGAAAAACTTGGGTATAAATAGGGTATCACGTGGTGTCTCTCGACACATCTGGGTCATCCAAAGTGTATTTGGATGGTCCAGATTTAGAGAGAGGAAGAGGAGAGAGTGTTTAAGTCTGGACCATCCAACACATTTTTGAACGAATCGAATGTGTGCCGAAAGAACACGACGTCAGGTTCTACCCTATTTACACCCAAGTTTTTCTCCTAGCTGAGGGTGTTTTAGTAACTTCAGTTTTAATTCAACAATGTTATGGGTATACCAAACTTGCACACCACAAGCCACCAAAGTGATGTGGCAGAGAAGCCCATCAATTTAGGTGGGCCACACATTGAGTTTTTTCTTGTCTGCCACATCACCTTGTATGCATGTGGTGTGCAAGTGTAGTGTACCAATATCATTTTCCGTTTTCATTTCGGAGTCTCATGTGAGGTGGCACGTGCGGAGTGGTGTGATCTGGCATGGGAGATTCGCACTTGTTGTTCCGAATCTTTCCTATTCCTTGTCTCCTTTAATTTCAACATTTTTCATGCGTCACACAATCAAACACCTTCCAAAATTGTACAATCAATACTATGAATCACCTTTTCTTCCAATAATTGGATCTTCTTTGGGCTCCGGAGTGCAGGAAAAAAACTGCACCATGCAGCGCATCAAAACGACGTCGTTTTGATACGTTGCAGCCCCCAAAAAAAAAAATTGAAACGTTGCCGTTCTTGCTGCCCCTGTACCCCAAATCGTTAAACTTTGATTTCCCCCCAAATTGACGCTAGGTTTGGGGCATGGAAACTCAACACCACTCGTCATCTCCGGCACCGCCCGAAACCGCTAATGGCGCACCAGCACCGACGCAGCCCACAACCTCTGATGGCACACCGACCTCGTCAAAACCGTAAGCTCGTTAAACTTTGATTCTCGCCCAAAACTGAACGGTGCTTTGTAGACTTGGTTTATCCCTGGTTTATGCATATACTACAAGTGTTGTTTTGCTTGAAAATTGAAACAAATGCAGAGATCGAAAAGCTTCTGGTGTGACTTGTTTTTTGGTTGAAAAGTGAACCAAATGCATAAAAAACTAACATTGTTCTTTTCTAGACGTGTTTTATTAATATACTATAGTTGCTTGTATAAAAGTATTGGTTGTGTATTCCCTTACACTTAAAAAAAAAAAAATTAAACATCAGTTTGTCTGGTATGACTGTGTTTTGGTTGGTATGACTTTAAATTGGTTTTCCTTTATTTTGTGTGCTTTCCCTGTTAACCTTTAATTTGTGTATTCATAGTTCAGAGGTTAATCTGTGTATTCATATTTATTCAATTACTATATGCCAGGATGGAAGATGGTGGTCTTGAGGAGTCTTTAAATGAGTTGTCCAAAGAGTAGGCTCTTTCTATTGGAATGGAGTTTGAATCGGAGGATGATGCATATGATTTTTACAATGAACAGGAAAAAATTATGGGTTTTGGCATTAGAAGAGCCTACTGTACAAAAAGTAGGAAAGATCATCTTGTCATTAATCGGAAGTTTGTTTGCAGTAAGGCCGGTGAAAGGGAAAAAGATAAACGGTCCATAGTGGTAGAAAAACCTCGGAGTGAGACAAGAACTAATTGTAAAGGTTTCATGTTCATAGCATTGGACCGACAAAAAGATAAATGGATTGTGAAGAAATTTGAAGAAAATCACAATCACCTTTTGCATCTTCCTCAATGTACTTACTTGTTGCGCTCTCATAGAAGGATACGTGAGACACAAGCTTTGAATATAGATATAGCTGTTGATAGCGGTTTATCGCTTAAGGCATCACATGATCTTATTAGTGCCCAATCTGGGGGGAGGGAATTAATTTGTAGGGTTCATAATAGAGGACCACAAAAGTTACTTGCGTGCAAGAAGACAGAGGAGCTTAAAATATGGTGAAGCAGGGGCTTTGATGGGATACTTTCAGACTAAAGCGGCTAAAAGTCCTTACTCTTTTTATGACGTTCAATTCGATAGTGAGGAGATGATTACTAATATTTTTTGGGCTGACAATGAGATGATCACAGATTATGGGCTTTTCGGGGATGCTATGTCTTTTGACACAACATTCCAAACAAACAAAGAGTGTTGGCCTCTTGCTATGTTCACTGGGTTTAACCATTATAGAATGACAACAGTTTTTGGTGCGGCTCTGTTGTATGATGAAACTTCCGACTCTTTTGAATGGTTATTTAAGTGTTTCTTGCGTGCAATGGGGGGGAAAAGGCCTGTATCCATATTCACAGACCAAGATGCCGCAATGGCCAAGGCGATTTCAATTGTCTTGCCCGATGTTAAGCATGGATTATGCACTTTTCACCTTAATCAAAATGCTTTGAAGCATTTGGGCTACTTGTACAAGGGTGATTCAAAGTTTGGGGATGATTTAAATAGATGCATTTTTGGGTACGAAGAAGAAGAAGAGTTACTTAAAGCTTGGGAATCTTTGATTGGTACATACAACTTGCATGATAACATGTGGATGAAGAAAACATGGGAAATTAGAGAGAAGTGGGCGCATGTGTACATGAAGTGGTCGTTTACTATGGGAATGCGAAGCACCCAACTTAGTGAGAGCCTAAATTAATTGATAAAGCAATTTGTAAAATTTGATTATGACATTGTTTAATTTTTTTACACATTTCGATAGACTTATGGTGGGGAAGCGGTGTAAAGAATCGGATTCTATATTTCATGCTAGGGAAAAGTTGCCAAGACTAAGATTGAAAAGATCTCCCATCTTAATTCAGGTTGCACAATTTTATACTCCTCTTTTTTAGTTGTTCCACGATGAGGTTGACATCTCCCTTGCTTGTATAGTGAAATCACACCATGAGATTTAAGGAGAATTCGAGTGTTTGATAGGTATGCATGGAAGGAAAATTGAGTTTCTTGTGTCGGGCAATGTTGAATTGAATGAGTTTGGAAATAAAATTTGTCGAGATGTTCGTTGTTCTTGTCGAAGATTTGAGAGCTTTGGAATTCTTTGCGGTCATACAATTAAAGGGCTTGATAGGATGAGTGTCATGGAAATTCCCGAAAGTTATATATTACGCCGATGGAGATTAGATGCAAAGGCTTGTGCATCTAAGGAGAGCAAAGTTTTCGTGGAGGAGGAGGATCCCAAATTGGCAAAAGCGGCGCGTTACAGGATTCTTTGTCCCAAAATGGTAAAATTGTGTGCTCGATCAAGTGAATTAAAAGCTGCCTATGAGTACGTGGAAACCAACGTGGAACTCATGTGTGCCCATGTGGATAAAATGTTCCTCGAGGTGGGAGATTCCATCGACAAGGGAAGTGAACAATTGGTTGATCCTAAGTTTCTACAAGGCAATGGTTTGAAGAAAAAAGTTGGAGTCAACTTACGGAGATGTAAGCGTAGATTGCAACCTTGGCATGAGAAGAATCAAAAGAAGAAAAAAGTTACCAAAGCCACCCGTATTGGTCAGGTATTAAAATTGCTGATCTGCATTGTTTCAAATTCTTTTCCTTATCTTTGTGTAACAGTATTTTGTTGGTGATCTTTGGATTAGGATGTTCCAATGCCAATGCCAATGCCCTATGTGCCAGAAATGTTCAATGGTGAATCTAATTTGTCTTCCCAAACAACATATGAGGTGCCGGCTCCGGTGCAGGGACCCCAGAGCCATCTTCTTTGTACCCACCCCTTTTTTTTTTTTTTCTAATTTTCTATTGCTACTTTTAAATTTGAAGTAATTAGTAAAATCCAGTTTTGCAGGAGAGATTTAGTACGTTGGGAATTTTTTAGGATAGAGATAAAAGTCTATGAGACATATCACGTATGACAGAATCGAGACATATATGGGACCAACCCAGATATTTTGGGTAGCCAAAACCTGACCCCAAGGTTAATTGTCAATTTATTAAGTCATAAAAACAAAAAGATATGCAAGTAAAAAAACAATCAAAAAAATCAAGCTTACATTGTGCTTTTAAGTTTTAACTTGAATTATATCAACAAAATCAAAGCCCAAATGTAACATTGGTTATAGTGTTTTGCGATTAGCTTGATCCGATTCAATATATATATATATAGGGAGTCCTTCTAAAACGGGATTCCCGTTTCCGGACCTCCATAATCCAACTATTATTTTGACGATCCGAGCCGTCCAATGTGTTAAGAAGGTGTTTTCAAGGGTCCACGTGTATTATTTTGACGATCCGAGCCGTCCAATTATCTTGATTAAAGTTAAATAATCTTGATTGATTATCAATTATCCTGATTTGTAATTAAATCAAATTAATCACAAATCATACCAAATTTAAATCCCCTCTTCCTGAGCCTATAAATAGAGGCTCATATGAAAGAAGAGGGGGACTTTCGACCCATTTGCTTGGCATTCAACCAGAGCTCTCAAGCAATTCCTCAACTTGCGAAGAATCATCAAGCACCAAGAACAACGTGCCTATTTCTTCAATAAATCAAATTCATCATCAAACACAAGAACAAAGATTCGCTTGGCATTCAACCAGAGCTCTGAAACACTCTTCAAGAATTCAAGCACTCTTCAACATTTTGCAGAAAATCATCAAGCACCAAGAACAACGTGCCGACTTCTTCGCAAGTTCATCAAATCAAATCATCCAACAACTCAAATCATTCGAGACATCTGCAGCCAAGGAAATTCCAGAGCACTCTCAAGCAGTTCTCAAGCCTTCTCTGCAAGTTCTTCTCAAATCCCTCAAGTTCATGTGGAGGATCAACAAGCACCCAAGCTACGTGCCGATTCATCCATAACAACAACGGTCTACGCGTCAGCTAGCGAAGATCATCCTCAAGTTCACCGTTTGTTCGAGATAAAGTTGTTCAAGCCCTCGATCAAGCTTCGTTCTTCAAGCTTCTCAACTCGAAGATCTGAAAGAACTACAAACCGGTTCAATCCTACAACAAGCTTCTATAGTCGTTAGGTTGCACCATCAACTTTGGAGATCGAATCAGAGGAATTGTTCTTTATTGTAAAGAATTTAATAGAGATTGTACCCGCATTCAATTCAAATCAAATCAATAAAATATATTTTGTGCATCTTTTTCTTGTCTTTATTGCAGGACTCGAATTTGTGTGTTACAGAAGTCTCATGTGAGGTGGCACGTGCGGAGTGGTGTGATCTGGCATGGGAGATTCGCACTTGTTGATCCGAATCTTTCCTATTCCTTGTCTCCTTTAATTTCAACATTTTTCATGCGTCACACAATCAAACACCTTACAAAATAGGATTACAATCAATACTATGAATCACCTTTTCTTCCAATAATTGGATCTTCTTTGTACCCACCCTTTTTTTTATTATCTAATTTTCTATTGCTACTTTTAAATTTGAAGTAATTAGTAAAATCCAGTTTTGCAGGAGAGATTTAGTACGTTGGGAATTTTTTAGGATAGAGATAAAAGTCTATGAGACATATCACATATGACAGAATCGAGACATATATGGGACCAACCCAGATATTTTGGGTAGCCAAAACCTGACCCCAAGGTTAATTGTCAATTTATTAAGTCATAAAAACAAAAAGATATGCAAGTAAAAAAACAATAAAAAAAAATCAAGCTTACATTGTACTTTTAAGTTTTAACTTGAATTATATCAACAAAAGACCAACCCAAATGTAACATTGGTTATAGTGTTTTGCGATTAGCTTGATCCGATTCAATATATATACACACGAATTATCCAGTCAAGGATCCGGATAGAAGGAAAATGGGTGATTTTAAGGGGTTTAAAATGTGTTCTTGCATCATCCGAACCGTCCAATGTGTATAAAACATGTTTTTTAATGATTCCCGCAAGAAATCATAAAAAAAAATTAAAAAAGGCATCCGTACTATGAATTGAAAACAAATCATCAAAAAAAACCGTCCAATATGTTTAAAATCAGGATTTTTTATTTTGTAGATTTCTCGTTAAGACAAACCAATATAGAAAATGCAAAATTAACAAACATGAAAAAAATTAATAAAAATAATTAAATTGAATTATTTAGGCCAAAACCGGTCTATATGACTATATATATGATTAGGCATCCATACTATGAATTGAAAATGTTGAGGGTGTGTGATTAGAAGAGGTTGGTCCCAAAAAAAAAAAAGGATTAGAAGAGAAAATAAAGAGAATTTCTATAAAGTCTACGGCCACGTTGGATGTTAAAAGGATAGATGAGACAAATCTTTTACAGAATCTGTTTGGCGAATTGACAAATGCTGCAAATCAGCAGAGTTGCTCGCAAATCAGCCGAGTTGCTTTACTAATCGAGTCAAGCTTGTGTTCGAGTTTTGGAATCGTTTACTAAACGAGTTGAGCTCTGCTCACAAAAACTCGGCACGTTTTATATGTTCTGCTCTTTTAAAAAGACTCGTTAAGTAAATTAGTCTGGCTCGACTCGTTAAGGGCTCAACTCGTTTACGATCGAGCTGAGCTCGAGATTGAGTTTTGGGCTCGTTAAGCAAACAAGCCGAGCTTGAACACTACAAAACTCGACTCGGCTCGTTTGCAACCCTAGCAAATTCACGTGGTCATCTATCCGACTCTCCCAAATAAATTGGGTAATTAGTGAATCCAATCGGGATGGATATCAAGCTCAAGTAAAACTTGAACTCGAGTGTAGTGCGCGACTCCGTGGCTTCAACCTTCGTGTAATTACACAATCGGATACCGAATGGTACTTGATCGGCCAAAAATTATTAGCAAAAACATATACAAATGGGTTTAAATCTTGATCGGCAAAAATTATATAGCAAAAACATATACAAATGGGTTTAAATCATCTATATATATATATATATATACCGTCCTATTATTTAAAATTTATTGTTGGAATATCCCTTTATGGTTGATTTTACTTTTATATATCCTGTTTTGATGCTTTTACAAATTGTTTTTTTAAATATCGTCCAATGTGTTTTACTCAAAGGTGTTTTACAATTTAGGGTCCATGCGGGAAATCTTCAAAAAAATACATTTTAAGGGCTTGATTTAAATTTAGAATTTATCATTTAAATTTAGAAATATAAAGTTTTTAGAATGTACATTTTAGAATTTAGAAGCCCTTTAGAATTTAGACCGAAGATTTAAGAACTTAGACCGTATATTTAGAATTTAGGAAAACACTTTCGGTTTAACCTATTTAAATTTAGAATGTACATTTTAGAATTTAGACCGTACATTTAAATTTAGAAGTATATTTAGAATTTAGACCGTACATTTTAGAATTTAGACCGATATTTAGAATTTAGACTCATTTAGAATTTATATATATTTAGAATTTAGATATATTTAGAATTTAGACAATGAGGATTTTAGGCATTTTCATTGGAAAATAAAGGTTTATGGTGCACTTTCTTTATTATAGGTTTTTTTAGTGGTTTAGGTACTTTCATAGGGTTAGGATTTTAGGCATCCACTTTCTTTTATATTTAGGTTTTTTAGACAAAAACCGTATTTCGGAAGAAAAAGCCCTTATATCCAAGACCTAGTGAACTTTTGGGCAATCATTTGTTCATGGGACCTTAAAAATACATTTTTAAGTATCTATTTGTGAAGGGGGTATTTTCGGAAGAATAGGGAAAAAGTTAGGCTGGGGGCGCCTAAAGGTGGCCAGGACCTTATGAGCTATAAGGCATCCCAGCCTAATTTTGGCCAGGACCTCATTTACAAGGCAAATTTATCGCATATAAATATATATATTTTCAGTATAAAAAAAGTTCCAATCATGTACTCCACCTTCAATTTTTGTATCGACCAACATCAATTTCAAAGGGCCAAGGATCTACATCAAATAAAAATGAATATGAAGCTCCGATCATTGTTAAATGTTCGGGATGAGCTAAAAAAATTTTTTTTTGACAAACTTGAGAGGGACCGGAGAGAGGGATGGAGAAATCTTTCCCAAAAAATTTTTTAAAAGCAAAAACCGAAGGCGACAAAGGGCAAATAAATGGTAGAACCGTAGGACTAACATCACATGGTAATATGGTATTGCCAGCTTTGGCTTTTTCACTACATTGTAGGCTCAAAAACACTCAGACAATTATTTTTTTGCCCATTTCTCCTTAAAACATGTTTGGAAAACTTTCATCTTCAAATGAAAGAACCCAATTTGAATAGGACAAGATCCTACCCTAATAACGTTAATGGATTGGCCTGTGACCAATCAAAGCCTGAGATTTGAAATTTGCTCTCTTTTAATATCTCTGATTTGAAACTTACTCTAAATTAAAACTTGGATCCGGAGAGGCATTGTTCTTTCCTTGGCAAAAGAAGGCGACAAAGGGCAAATACAAATGGTAGAACCGGAGAGGGGAGACTAACATCACATTCTAATATGGTATTGGGCAAACAAATGCTTTGGCTTCGACTAACATCACATGGTAATATGGTATTGCCAGCTTTGGCTTCGAGTACATTGTAGGCTCAATAACACTCAGACAATTATGTGAGCCTCTCAAGTCTCATCTGGACCTTTCATCTTCAAATGAAAGAACCCAACAATTTGAATAGGACAAGATCCTACCCTAATAACGTTAATGGATTGGCCTGGTGACCAATCAAAGCCTGAGATTTGAAATTTGCTCTCTTTTAATATCTCTGATTTGAAGCTTCACTCTAAATTAATTGAGGTTTGCATAACTTAGACCAGATATGAGTTATAAAAAAAATAGAAAAATCCTAATCTAATATTCTCTTCTAACTTGTGTACCCACCAGAGCTGACCCTGAGCTAAAACAAGTGTTGCAGCCGATTTAGGCTACCAAAAAATAAGAATTTTAAGGGCCTCCATATTTTGGTATCACTAGGTGCCCCTAGGTATCTTTTGTAATACAAAAAAAATAAAATAATAATAATATATATTCAGGGAGCATCTCCCAGATTACGCCTGAAATAGTAGACCGTGTAGCCCATCATTTCTTGAATTTAGAAGTTTGGCTGAAGGAGGAACTGTTATTTGATCGACTGGCTGATAAATTCCCCAACTATCTTTGCTTGTTAAGATTTTGAAAAAGGCCTCCTTTTAGTTTTTGCTTTATGACACATCAAGAAAATGATTGCTACCTTCTTTCCATGGTCTCAATGTATTTCAAATCAATAGAAATATCAGTAAATACTATCTTTGTCCGTGTTTGTTGGTCTTTTTTTGGAGTTTGTGCCATTTTTCAAACGTTTATGTCTTTCAATTTATAATATTTTTCATAATTTTGAAAACTTCGAATAATAGAACTAAATAAGATCTATCAAACAAGATCAATATTACGTATTTTTTGATATCCGTATTGAAAGATATAATCAATTGAAAAGTGGCACAAACTCCCAAAAAGAACCAACAAACACAGACGGGAGGGAATATTACAAGTATACTCCTTTCGTCCAGATTTGTTAGTCCATTTTAGGAGTTCATGCCACTTTTCAAATAATTATAGTATCCTATAATTTATAATGTCTTATGTAATTTTAAAAATATTGTCTTTTAGAACTAATCGAGATCTATCAAACAAGATCCATAGTGGACATATAATTATTTACCAATTTAAAGACATCACTAATTTTTTATCCAGATGTAATAGAACGAGAGACAAACAAAATCAGACGGAAGAAGTACATCATTTGATAATGAAAGAAAGTCAACAATCCAACATGGTCCGTCTAACCACATATACTCATAAAAAGTGCAATCACACTAAACTCGGGGACCTGCCGTCTATTGGCAGGCCCTACCAACCTAATCTCAGCCATCAAAATGTGTTTTGGATGGTCAGATTTGAGAGGTGTCGAAGGATGTTTTGGATGTGAAAAAAGGGCATTAGTGTGTTGGTTATTGTTTGCTTAGTTGGTTAAACCTCTGTTAAGCTGTTGTTAAGCAGTCTTGTATTGTTCCGTTAAGTGGCAGTTTAGTCTTGATTTTCTGTTATGTGTTCTGTTAGTTGGTTTGTGCCTTTGTGCTCAAACCAATTAACAGATAACAGAGGCTCTTAGCTTCTTCCTTCTGTAATCGATCAAGAACACATATCAATGGAAAGACATATTACATTTCTTCTTCATTTCTCTTTCTAGGGTTTCTCAATTTCTGATTTTCTTCACGGTATCAGAGCGGGGTCATTCCACCCTACATTTTAAAAATCTCAATCCACACTCCACAATGACAAATCCAGCAAAAAGGTTGCACGATGATAGACCCAAAATGAGGCTACACGTGACAGGCCTCAAATGCGGCTGCACGTAAAGGGGGATGTTAAAGTAATACAACCCCACATTGCTTGAGTATGAAATGGGTAATCATTTAATAACATAAGGGACTTCTCCACTCATTGTCAATTGGTTTTGAAATGGATGTAAAGTTTCCACTCTTGCCAAATCTGGGCCGTCCAAACATGTTTTGAATGGCCAATTGGCCAAGATCGTCCAGAAGGGCATGTCATCTCTAAGAGACGGCAGAGTCCCTGGATCCACAATCACATTATATAGCGCCAAATGATTTGAAGAAGAATTTAAAAACATGCCCCATTTCATTGTCAAAGGGCAAAGCCCAAAGCTACACGCACAAATGGTCTGTGCACAAACCGTGCACGGATCGGCATATGAGACCCACTTACGGGTCTCATACAAAATGAGCCAATCAGTTCGTTAATTTTACAATAATTTTTCAAGTATTCTTGCAAAATTTCAGCTCATACTCCAATTTTATTTTATTTTTACAATTCATCAAGAGTTGAAGATCCTGCTGAATTCTGAATGAAACGTGGGAGAATTGAAAGAATTGAATGGAAAAGATCTGCAGGTGAAGGAATACAGCTGCAACACTATTAAAATCTAGAAGTACAGACTATGCCAAGCAGGTTGAATAGCAATGACGCATATATCACATGGACGCTTCGACTAAGTTTCTACTATCGAATTTTGGTTTTTTGGGTATTGTTGACGGTTTTTTTCCCAAGTCATTCTCCTCACTTCATAAAAATATTATTTAGCAGAAACAACACACTTTTAACTACAATGGAAAGATGGTATTTTTAGTAGAAACTCAGCCTTCGTCTCCTCTTAGAGGAGCGGTATCCACTAGATATGACTAGCAAGGAATATAAGTCCAACACTTGTACCCAAATTGACCACATGGATCCTAATTTTTTTTTTTTTTTTAATGTTCGAGGAAGGAGATGGTCCCATTTGATAGAAAAGAAAAATTCAAAGCCTCACATGGATGGATGATAGAAATCCATCTTCCACGTTAAATTTCTTACAATTTTGAGCCCATTCCGAACTGGTAATAGTAGCTTATTGTGTCAAAGTGTAATACAACACATCTTATACTGATGTTCATGACATATCCACTTACCCGTACCCAACTTTTGGATACATTTTCCCGAATACTAAGCTTAAGGTTCAAGGAGATCGAACGCTTGGACCCATACACGCCCCAATATTCATATCGAGTCCATACAGAAGTTATGTACGTAACATACTTTATAGGACCATAATTTGCTGTTCCAAGCAAGCAGCAGTTCAAAGCAAGCCTTGGTCATCCACTCCCAGTTACGAAAAGGAAATCATCTCAACAAGAACAAGTGGTGTGCTAATCAAGTTTGTGCCGGTTAGAAACATTAACGTTACGCAAATACTCGGAAATAAAAAGTCAATGTCGACCATATCAGGTCATATCCACTATCAGTTTATGCCGCAAAAGGTATGGAGAAAGAATTCAAGAAACTCATAGCAGGGCAAAAGCATGTAAACTAGTTCAAGTGTCAATAAAGATGGAAATATGATACGAATTACAGTAGAAATTCAACATGAAAGCTAAGGGCCAAATAAGAGAATTGAAGAACGTATAGGAATGACAGTAAAAACAAACATGGGGTCCGGTTGATTTTGGATGAATCAGACATGAACTGGAATAACAAAACCCGTTCCAATAGCATTATTCGCATGTGAAAAAAAAATTAGTGGCTCAGTCCCATTCATATTAGGAAAAATATGCAAAGCAAGAAAGAGCAAGATACTATAATAAGGAAAATTAACAGAATTGGAGTAAAATCAGAGAAAAAGCCCATTTGTTATTCTTTATATGTACATGTCATGTCAATTCCAACTAAATAAAATGAGATCCAACCCCATGTAAGAAGAAGTTGTGTGTACAGTGGTGTTACTTGGACTCTTATTTTTTGTCATGGTACCCGTGTCCGACAGAAATGACAAATGACATGGAGTAACAGTGTCGGATTTGTGTCCAAAACTGGTAACGAATTTCAACTCACAAACTCAGAAGAGAAAATCATACGCCAAAGGTCACAGAATTTCATGAAAGCGCAGAACTTTGCTCTTGACCGAATGCAAAGCTAGTTCCACCCAATTAAGTGATGGAAAGAGAATTAGAAAGATAAGCCTAAATCCATTATCCTTGACAAATTCAGCAGATGCATATGTAAAAAACTGCACTATAACATTACATAGCATAAAGTACATTGACAGGCAAAAATCATGCAAAAAACAAATTACTGAAGCCAAAATCAAAAGGCAAGTGCCAAGAACTCTCATTCAAGTAAATCACTTTCACTATCTCCTGTTTGGACATCACTAGAATTGCTACCAATCAAATGATGAAGAAGCACACCTGCTGCAACACTGACATTCAAGCTTTCCACCGCCAGAAAGGACCGGTACTCTTCACTTGAGAACCCATGATCTGTACCTACACTTTCCCCGTCTTCATATCCTGCACTTGTATCCAATGGAAAATTTCCAGGTATCCTAACCAACTGAGTACATGATCTCTCTACCAATGGCCTCAACCCGGTGCCCTCACTCCCTAATACAAGAATTGTGGGTGCATTGGGCTCAACGTCATTCAGAGGAATGGCTCTTGAAGAAACTGACCCTCCAATAACCCTCCAACCATTTTCAGCAGATGATACTAAGAACTGCATCATATTCTTACAAGACCTAAGCTCCATTAGTTCCAATGAGCCTGCACTCGCTTTGCTTACAACACCACTCAATGGCGCTGAATTCTTCGCACACAACACCACCCCTGAAACTCCAAAAAAGTAGGATGATCTAATAATTGCACCTAAATTTTGAGGATCCGTAACCTCATCCAAGGCAACCCAAAGAGGAACCTTCTCTTCCTCCATTGGAACGGGGTCCAATTCCTTTATCCCAACCATTTCCAGGGGAGAAGCATCTAGCACTAGACCCTGATGCGGGCGATTATCAGCAACCATATTGAGGTCATGCTTTGAAATTTCTTTTTTGCTTAAGCCAATCTTTTCAGCAATCCTCAAAACTCGCTCAAACCCTTTCTTGTCCTTCTTCTTCCTATTATTTCCACTCAAATCAACCCCCTCCTGCACATACAAAGCATAAAACTCTCTTCTACCAGCCGACAATGCAGCCAAAACGGGTCCCACACCATAAACCCCTTCACCAACCATCTTAGGCACTGTCGATTCAGTAGCCTCTTTCCAAGTCTTTCTACCCCAACTTTCCTGCTTATCCCACGTCTTGTGATACTCCGGTCTTTCAAACCTGGGTTTTGCATCAACAATCCTGTTATATCTATTCTTTATCCTGTCCCATCTCGGATCATCAACAACCTCAATTTCTCCCTCTTCTTCTTCCACAACCCCTCTATTCCCATTGTCGTTTTCCCGTTTATCCACTAAACGACTGACCCTATTTTCCGCATTAGATGTATCACTTTTTATAAACTTCTCTGCTGATTCCTCCCAAGAAGATCGACCAGTTTTTGAGTTTGTTCCTTTCTCTACCCTTCTACTGTCCTTAGTCCCCTGTGATGCTAACCAAGGCAAGGTTTTCCCACCCTTGACTTCTGTATCACCGTCTTCAGAAACTTTCTGAGTATACGAGCTCGAAAAACTTCTACCCCTAATCAATGAGTACTTCCTAAAACCACGTATTGGGCGAAACCCACTTGAAAAGTGCCTGGGTTTTGCTAGGGCTACATGGTGGAAGTCAAATGACGAAGTTGTGGGTTTCAGAAAAAAGGAGTTTTCTAGGGTTTTATGAAAGCAACCAATAGATAAGCCTCTAATGCTCATTGTCAACTTCTGTTTTGAGGGGTTTTAATTAAACCCAGCAACTAAAGATTGGGGCTTTGACGAATTCTATGATTGGTGGCTCTTTCAACAATAAATAGCAGAAGTAGTATTCCTTACAAATCACAAGAATACGTGAAAGCTTCAAATTCGAAGGAAAGTTGAAACGAAACCTGGATTAGAGAATTGAGGATTTGAAGATGCTGTAACACTTCCCATTTTAGATTAAACCATGAACCGCTACAATATCTACTTCCTTCGGAAGTGAAGATAATGGAGCATCGATTTTCTATCTCGCGCAATCCAGCCGGACTTTTGTTTTCGATAAATAATAATAATAATAATAATAAATAAATAAATAAACTCCTATCTAGCACGACACGACTTCTATTATATCACAACGTTGCCATTCTTGCCACTTTATATGGCTCTAAGAATTGAGACGTTTCATTCTCACAAATCACAACGGTGTGTCACAAATCACAACGGTGTGTGTGAGGTAATAAGACAATTTACGGGAATGTCAATCCACCTTCTAATTAAGTTGTTATTGTTTTTTCATATAGTTGTGATAATTGCTCTTCTACTTTTCAAGGGGAAAAAAAAAAGATAATTGTTCTTCCATGTTATATATTTTTGCTAAAAAAAAGGGGTAAAAAATAAAATGACGGATACTGTTGTCATTATTCATGGAGGTATATCTGTATGAAACAAAATTTATCTTAGTGGGTCTTTTACAATCTTCATTTTTTGGAATTATATTGAATGAACCGTTATGTTCCTATTTTGTTTGGTTGGGTTTTGAGGGAAGTTTTTTGGGTAAAGAGTAGGAAAAGAGATAAAGAAATGAGAGTAATAATACCAGAGAAAATATTGAGGACCGTGGTATGAGGGGCGGTTGGTTCTGGAAAACCCAAATGAACAAATAACGTAGTTTCAAAATTGGTACGTCATAATGAGTAAATTCAATTGGAGGACAATGAAAATTTGGATTTGATGATCCGATTTCAGATTATGCTCTTTGTTGCTTGGGTCATACTTCAAATTTTCTCTCATTCATGCCAAAATGCGTATATGTCTAGGTAGCATGTTGTAAGAGAGGTTTTTTTATTTCAGTCAACATTCAAGAAGAATAATATGAGCTGGAAAGGTGAGAATGGTTAGTGTATAGAATGAGAAGATGAAAGATTGATTTGGTGGGGTGAAGGAGAAGGCAAACAGTAAGCAAGAGACCTAGGTAGAATGCAAAATCTCTAGGTTATCTCTTGTGGGATGTCCTCACTTTGAGACTCTCTCTCTCTCTCTCTCTCTCTCTCTCTCTCTCTCTCTCTCTCTCTCTCTCTCTCTCTCTCTCTCTCTCTCTCTCTCTCTCTCTCTCTCTCTCTCTATATATATATATATATATATATATATATCTAGAAATCTGTCTCGAAAGCTCTGAGTATTGTGAGAGGGGGTGCCTTGTATTTATAGACATCTTGGGCCAATACTCAAGCGTCAAGTGGCCTAGTAAATACTCGACACGTGTGCCTTCCGTACTATATGGCGGCGAGTCTCGAAAGCTCTGAGTATTGTGAGAGGGGGTGCCTTGTATTTATAGACATCTTGGGCCAATACTCAAGCGCCAAGTGGCCTAGTAAATACTCGACACGTGTGCCTTCCGTACTATATGGCGGCGAGGGTGTGGTCCCGCGATGGTCTCTCGACCCATCCCCTTTCCACAACGATCCCTTCTCCTCAATCCACCGAGCCACTAAATCCCCCCTCCATGTCCGTGTGGGCAAGGTTATAGCTTGTTCAGCCATGCCAATAACGCAAAGCGAGCCACTAAGGGCCCCTCAAGTTCTGCCTCTCGACTTGAGCAGACGATGTCTGGGTTGATCTTTTGCGCTCTCTGCCATGTTTGGACTTGGGCTATCTGTCCTGTTCGGACTCATACTGACTCTTATCTAAGTCGCTCTCTCACGCTACTCGTCCTATTTGGACTCGCGCTAATCTAGTCTTCTCGGGCTCGGGAAGATCTCCCACCTTCAGACACATCTTATCTAGGGGTTTGCGCACCTCTTTCCGTTGTTCGTGGGGGATGACATTTGAGGGGGTAACTTTCACAGGGCTACTTGTGACTGCCACATGCCGCTAGTCTACACCGCGTGTCTTCTTCTGATAGGGTGGTCAAAGTTCTGACTTTGTCAACTACAAATATGTTGACCTTATAAACAGCAAGCTAGGTGCTTAGCAGAATTGCAGTGAAAGGGAAAGTATCAGCAAACAACAATGCTCTACTTCTCGGATTGCATATTGTTTCTTGTGGTTTCAACTGTTACATTCTGTCACCGGTTCATGTTTTGTTTATTGTGTAGCCATCGCTTTGAATGGTAGAACTCTTGTGGTCTTACTATTTGTTCCAATTGTGAAAGACAAGCTCGGTGATTCTGTATTGTGTGTGCGTGACAGTTCCATGCCCTGAGTCTGCAGTCTGCATCATGAGTTACAAGGTCCCTATGCCAAAATAAAAATGCTATGCGCAAGGAAACTGACACAAAACCATATACAGAATGTGAGTGCTTTTTTAAAAGCGTGTTTTGCAAAACACGACTTCATGTTCTCCCATTACTCACATTCTGTGTATGGTTCGGTGTAAGTTTCCTTGCGCATAGCATTTTCCATGCCCAAATTCGAAGTCTGAGTTGAGAAAGAATAAGGGCTTCGATTTTGAGATGGTTCTGTAGTTTCTACCTTACCTTCTGCATCCAGAACTCACTGTAACTCGAGAACTTGGGGTAACGCATTTGAGTATTTGTAACACTGCCCTTACAGGAAGTTTGCTGTGTTTATTTTCCTTGACCACTAAAAGTTTCGCATGAAGAAGATGATCTCGAAATGAAGTTTTGCATGGGGTCTTTCTCAGAAGCAGTTCCCAGTGATAATAGATAATCTGAATGAATGGAGATTGTTCGGGTCATTCCATGTTTGACGGGTCCATTGAAAATTTGAAAAAAGTTGGATGAAACTTCGTGAGAGAACTTCTGTACTTAAAACCAAACTACTTAGCAGCTCTCACCATTATTGTTCAGTAAACAACATTTGAATCTGCAAACTAAAATGAGTACTACTTAAAGAAGAATGAAACGTACCCATGTCCTAGGACGTAACTAACAATTTGATGCATCCAGCAGTATTTGCACCCGACACTGTGAACGATTCCATGACACTGTGAACGATTCCATGCAATACACACCTCTCAAAAGAAATCTACACTGTCAACAACTGGGAGTACAAAACCAAACGTATTGATTCCTGTGATAAATAAACAATATCTTTATTTGCGTTGGTATGCCAGAGTGAATCTTCTGCTAAAAGCAGATACTCAAAAGAAAAGCCGAAATTCCCCATTTTATTCTCTATATAATGAGAAAATGAAGTTACAATAGTGCTCACACACTTTTCAGCACTTGCAAAAAACCAGAACAAGGGACCAACTGAGGCTTGTTGGCGGAATACAAATCAAGGATTCGCTTGGACCATCACTTGACCGAGGAAATACATACAAACCCAGTTGTGCAAGAAAGGGGAATAGAAATTCTACAAAAAAAAAAAAACCAAAATTTTCAATCTTCTCTCACCCTCTCCCTCATTAAGATTCTTCTAGCTCGAGATATTGGGAGTGTGAAGCGGCTAGGAGGGCGGCTCCGATGCCAGAGCCATCATTGGAATGCTGTATCACAATGGTTTCCGATGCCTCCCCCAGCAACTCCTTGAGAGTGCTCTCCAGAGAATTTCTGAATAATGTATAGTGCTCAAAAAGTCCACCATCCAATGCTATCACTGACTTCAGATTCTCCCCCTCCTTCAATGTGTCTCTTCCCAATTTCTTGAGGATGCCCAGAATCCCAGACGCAGATAGGCGGGCTCCACGAACTGAGACTATGTCGCAGACCTTTACTATTGCTTTTCTTGTTCTCAATGAAGTATTCGATATCTAAAAGCATGGGGGGAAATTGAAGCAAATAAGGAACCCTTAAGTTTGAGCTCTTTTAAAGAGAGAACATTCACACTAATGGCCTGTTTGTTAGCGGGATAACTTTTGGATCATGGCATCTCTGTAAATAATAATAGCATTTCAGTAATTAATCCAGGAAATTTCATAATTTAGGAACTGGATACATAATGGATGGGGCAAGGCCCCAAGGGCTGTCCCAAAAAAACGGGTGTGGCTGGACTTGAATATTCCCTGGATTACAATAAAGATTCATATCCGGCTCGCAAACACCGGTTATGGGGGTCGGAATTACTTTCCAGACAAAAAAGCAAACCCCACGGGCGAAAAGGCAAACCCCATTATATCAGGCTAACAGACAGGCTCTAAGGTGTCTGGCTTCAATCGTTTCTAGACAAACATGCAAACCAACAATGTTGGACAAAATATAAAGCAAGGTTTCAAATGAAAATTATTCTATAACCCTTACTAAAACTCAAACCGTTTAAAAGGAAGGAAACTATTATACCTCTAGAACATCCTTTAACTTTCTCCCGACCACTCTGAGATCAGAAGATGTGTCATGATGCATTGCAGACATATCAGGGGTCCTGAACATGTAACCATAGGTATGTCACTGTCTCGCAAGCTCTCAAAACAAAACAAATCAATGCAAGTTATATACATCTATGCCAGGCACATAAAATCTCCAATATCCAAATATATTAAATGGATGCAGAAATATAAAAATGCTTCATTGACCAATGTAAATGCACATGCCATTCCTTAAAAGGTTAGGGAAATGGAAATGCACTTCGCACATGATTATCTGGAATCCATGAGAGAAAGTCTTGCACTGCTTGAATTCTCTCACACGAATAGAAATGTAAGTGTTGGTGCCAATATGTCCACTGTATCTGATTCTGAATAGAACAAACCCAAGATGCCCTCTAGGCTCTAACTACAACGTTGCTAAACCAGATTGAAAAGAAAATGCACATTTTCGAATAACAAATGGTAAACACTATCATTGTTTAGGCAGGTTGTTTGGCATCTGCTTTGACCAAGGCTATAGCAATGTAAAAGAAAAGGCAAACTTTTATAACACGTCACCAAGATACTTTAAACCCAATGAAGTACCTTAATATAAATGGAATTTTCAATTTTGGGGGTACTGTATCACCAAAAAAGGAAGCTTCTTCAGCCATCCTACAGAGAACTCTACGAACAATTTCTCCCAAATACATGCCGGAAATAATCTTCTCAAAAATCTGTTCAACTCGGTCAAAAAGATGGAATCAGATGTTTATTAATTTATCAAAACCTAGATGGCTAAATAGAAACAAGGCAACACGGCTACCTGTTCGCCAGGGTTCAAGCTCTCAGCATCCATGGCTTGATCATATTCTGTTAATGGAAGATGAGACGATCTGAAGTTGCCCCACTCCATGTTGATAGCCTTCAAAGAGACAGATATGGCTTACCACTACAACAACAACGACAATAACAGAACCCCTCTAGTCCCCAATCATTGGGGGTATGGGCGGGGGATGATTGGAGACAGACCTAACCTTTGGCAATATGCACAAAGTGGGTACTCACAGAATACCACTGAAATAGTGGCCCCCCTAAACCTCCAAGAACCGAGGAGCTACAGGGACGTTTTGCTGCAGATCCATGCCCCCAAATCAAAGCTGAAAGGCATCAGGGAGGGCAGGCCTGGAGTCGGAGATAGCTTACCACCAAGTTCGATAATAACATATGACCCCGGCCAGTTTAAAGGACTAATGCTTTTTCCCCAGTGAATAAAGGAAGAAAGCGAGAAAAAAGAGGAAAGACAAAAAAATTAATTGCAAGTTTAGATGAAGACTGAAGGTTGAAAAAACAAACTAGTAACGGCTAACCATCTCTCCTGATTTAGGTAGTAGACCATGCCACTTGGGAATTGCATGGGCCCTCTCTACATATGCTGCATTGGTTCCAGTACCCAAAATCACAGCAGCAATTACATTTGAGTCGTAGTATCTGCCTCCTGCCAATGTTCCAATCGTATCGTTGACCTGAACCAAATCAACAAGTTTTGAGTTCTAGTCTGACAAGAGGTTCACCAAGTCAAACATTGAGAAAGCCCAGCAAAATGAAAAATGTCAATTGCCAGCACTGAACTGTCAAAAAAAAAAAATCCTAGAATAGCTTCTAAAAGGAGAAACGAGGAATTACCAAAGCAGTTACACGCATGTTAAGGCCAACTCTTTCCAGGGCTTTTGTCAACTCTCCAACCACATCTTGTCCAACCTATGATGGAGCCAGCCAAGGAAAAACAAAAGTGAGCATTCAAGGTGGGAAATGGACATGTGAACAAGTTAAGTCACTGAATCCACACATCATTAAGATTATGCTGAGAATATATAGTCCTCAAAATTCCAATTATCACAGTTTCACAACAACTATGCCAGACACACGACCAATGAAGAAATTACCTAGTTAAAGTATCAACCACTAAGACACAACGGAGACTAGAGTGCAAGTATATCAAAGTAGAATTTAAAACTCTTAGGGAAAACATAAGGCTCACATGTACACAGACACACACAAACAGAGCAGGGAAAACTACCAGTTTACCCTACAGTCTAAGGGTCCTTTTGTATTCCAATATTAAACAAAATGTAACAAGAGGCTCATTCATCAAGAACCTGAAAGTGATAGAAATCTGCAAAGTAGATAAAGAAACGGGTATTTGCTTCAGCTACCATAGATGCCAGACACTGAGATAACATAACCACAACCAGGACTGCTGATATAAGAACTTGTTATCAGTTTCATCACATGGTTGATGTCCAATGCATTGGGTCCCTGAGTTCCTCAATTTATAGAGGTATAGGAGGGCCATTATTTCAATGATAAAACTTTCTAAGAGCGTCACTTTGTGCATATATCAAGGTTCTAAAAGACGCTAGTCGGTCCCAGGTCGGTCGGCTGCCGACTAGCGACTTTTGGCCGACTAATCGCTGACTTGACCGACTAATCGCCGACCTTTGGCCGACTAGTCAGATTTTGATCAAGTCGAGGGACCCCCGACTAGCGACTCTGGGCTGACCGGCTTGACCGATTTTTAGAACACTGACATATATTGATAGGGTTAAGTCTGTCCCCGGTCCTCACCCGCCCATACCCCCAACAATTGGGGATTACAAAGGTACTGTAACAATTGTTGGTTGATATCCACCTTTTTGGACCCCAGTACTCAAGTTACCAAATACACATAACGATGCTCATCATATTTCCAGATTATAAGTCAAGGAGTAAAGGTAATTGAGGCTAACCGCATCTTCTATAGAGAAGCCTTTGGTCCATTTCATAAGAGTCCCCGAAGCAATTGATGACTGCTTGATTGGGAATGAAAAGGTGAAACCTAGCTCCCTTTCTCTACCAGGTGACAAATGAAAATCTTCACCTTCCGTATCGACAAACTTCTTGAGTGCTTCAGCAATAAAATCAAATAATGCCTGGAATCACCATAGTTAAAAGCTTTCAGAGTATGTAAAGAAATCTTATGCTACTAAACAACACAAATCTGGGAGAAGAGAAACTCACATCCGAAGTTCCAACCATCAAATGCGGAGGAATCGAAACTTCTTCAAACTCTTGTTTACCCACAAGGTGGTCTTTACCACCTAATTGTACACGAAGGACACGGAAGTTTGTGCCACCAAGGTCCAATGCATAAAACCAACCTTTCTCATCTCTACAGAGGCAGACCAGAAAGAAACAAGTAGGTTCAGCTGAAATTTAATAATAAAAAAGCCACACAGAACACAAAGAGTATTAGAGAACTAAAAAACTCTAGGATCAAAATATGTGATGGCCAAACAAATATCCCTATTGTTGGTATGCCAAACTGCAAAGTTTTGAATCACAAATTGGTTTCCATAATAGTTATTGTCACTGTGCAATCATATTTAATCATAGTAATAGTTATTGTCACTGTGCAATTATATTTAGAACACTAGAAACATCCTTAGACTTGGTTATTGCGGCTATGAGTCCAGTTTTTTATAGCAAAGATTTAACAATAGAAAAAACAAAACATCCGATCTGATTAGCTAGAAAATCACCAGCCATACGCTCTGTTTTTTTTTTACTCAAACTCAAAATTTGAGTAAATATAACTCAAAATCCACTCCAGTACTTGACTCAAACCTATACCAAATTGAGTTTTACTAAAAAATTGTCAAATCAAGGGAGACTCAATCTTTTACTCAAATTTCGCACGACTATTTTTCCCAAACCAAATTTACAACCATGCCATTAATGAAGCTTTTACTCAAATTTGTGCTTAGATTTAGGCTGTTGCATTACTCTTTGAAATCAATTCCACCAAAAAAAAACAAAAAAAAAACATGTTGGGTTATTGTTTTCAGATTCAATTTCCCACAACTCCATAAAGCTGTTTCTGAAAACATAAATACGGTAATGATTCCAATAGTTTGAAACAACCTTTTCATTTTCCTTTAAAAGTTGACTTTTTCACACCCCAACAGAAAATTTCTCATAACCATAAGTTTCGAAAGAGAACCGATCACGAAGACAAGCAACAAACAGGCGATCAAGATTCACAAACACATACAAAAATACAGATTGTTCAGCTTCAGAATTATATTAAACAATTTGGAAGGTATGTAAAAAAGTGAACTTCGTATGTATACCCTGTGGGGAGATTGTCGACGTAGCTGATGATCATCTTGAGCTTGCTACCGCCTTCAGATGCGAGGCCGGCGTGCATTTCGACAGCCATGGCATCGGCCACTTGCATCAGCTTCCCAATTGGGGTCCCACACTTTTCTTCCAATTCCCTCACTATCGCCATAGCCTTCGCCCACCGTCCAGAGCTCCGCATGTGGTGGCGCACCACCAGCGCCGCTGCCACACAGACTGCCGTCGCGCATACCGCCGTTGCGCACACCGCCACCTTACCCATCGATCAATAAATTCGTTGAAACTTCCGCCCCTCTCTCTAAAGATCTCTCTTCTGCTGTTTCTCTCCCTCTCTCTCTTCAAAGATCTCTCCTTTTGATGTTTTCTGATTTGGGTTTTGATGGGGATTGAGGAAATTTGCGGATTGTTGCAAGTGGATGGATTCGTTCTTGGGGGGAGGGAGTAAAAACAAACTGGAATTTTACACGATTTTAAGGAGAAACGAGAAAATGGACATGATGTGGGTTAAAAAGACAAGTGGGATTGTGGTTGGGGGACCTTTTCATCACTCCTATCACTCCTATCTTGTTGGGGGAGTTTTTAGAGTACAAAGATAAACTTTGTATTATCCATTTTGCTAAAGGTGAATATCATTAGCACTTCTTGAGGTTTGCCTTAATAACAAATACCTCTTCACATATGAGAAATATCAATAAATTACATGTGATTTCATATGCGTTTCACTGACACCCGCAACCAACAATTGTCTTTCGAAACATGAGAGGGGATAAATCAAAAGTGACTTATATCTACATATTAACCCTTTCTAATAAAAAAAAAAGTAGTAAAAAATTATCAACTCTCACTTTATCTAGAACTTATTTTACCTATCGAACGAGCTGTTTTTATAAAAAAAAAAAAAGGTAAATTTTATCAGTAACTGTTTATTTTTAACTACTCAAAAGAACCATTTTTTTGGTCACAAATGAAAATTTTATTACTTTTGGATGAAAAAAAACTTGAGAATGGAGAGCTTCTATTACATATCCTATTCCTATTATTAAAAAAGAAGAGGAAGAATTTGTCAATATAAGCCACTTCAGACTAATTTTTTCACGTCTTTGGTCGAACAGTTATTGGTTGGATATCAGTGAAATGAACATTGAAATCAAAGGAGTTTATAATCATTTTTTCATACGTAAGGGGACATATGTCATTAAGATAGACCACAGGGGGTTTCATTGTAACCCTTCCATTGATACACTTTTATTGACAAATAATGGAGTAGAACATCTTATATATCAGTTTACCGGAAAAAGAAAAAAAAAACATCTTATATATCTTATCTTATCTTATATATTATTGCAGGATGACTTTTGGTGAAGAGAGATGTGGATGCGACAAGTGTACCCTATTCTTTACATTTTTAATTTTATTTTATGAGATCTAAGAAAAATTCGTAATGGTATTATTTTCTAAACGGAAAGGTTTTTCATGGAATTATTACATTCTCTAATACCAATACAACCATGAGAAGGAAAGTTTTAGTCAAGTATATTTCCATTCCAGTCTTGCATACCAGCATAACAAAGAAAATAAATATTTTAAATGTCTGATTTATATGGAATCAATGGAGCAATATAAAATCTAATTGAATTTACTTCTATTGTTACGGAATGATTTGTTTACAAAATCAACAAGGAAGGATTTTTTTTTATATAGAATTTTATTATCACACCGACTCTCTGTACATTGGGAACGAGGAAATATGTAGCTCACGTTTCTTACTCCGTATGAAGGTTAAACTTATATCTTGATTGTTTAATGTTTTTATTACTTTTTTTGTCGCTTTACGTGAGTTCGATAATTTTTCTTAAGATAACCCAGTTGCCGATTAAATATATGGTGATCTGTGTAGCTCCATTGCTGCTCCGAACAATACCATCTCCAAGCAACTACTATATATGGATTGTGGACAAAAACTTTTTTCCTACTAGATGCTACATTGCCGTTGTAACTTGATTATATATAGTGTTCATCATCTGTTGAAATTTTTTTTGTTTCTGGAATTCCAATATTTATTTATTGTGTTGCATTCATTACATGTCTTAATTAAGTTAATTTTTGTTTTCAGTATGTACTTTGTTTTTGTTCTTTTATTCTTTGTCGTTCTCTATAGGAGGTGATGCAATTCTCTTAGTCTTAAATTAAGGAATGAGATCAAATTCGGGTGAACACAACAATATATGTGAGTTAATTTAATTGGTTATTGTGAATGGCTCCATTTTTCTTAAATTCATTTACTAAACTTGGTTGGATGCATGTGTCCCAAAGCTTTGGTTAATAAATAAATTTTGAGAGAAGTCAGGTTTATTTGTGAGAGTATCAAATAGTAAGGATTATGTTTGCATCTTTAGGTAGAGGCAAGTACTTAGACTTCACAGTAACCTACAAAATAACTCATAAGAACCAATAAAAATGTCCAATAGGAATTCACTTTACAGATGGTATATATATTTTTCCAACTGAATGCACAATTTTATTTGTCAAATTTAAGCTCTGAAATGGAATGTGAGACAACTCACCTAATAGCCAGACATTATGCATGACACATTGACACCTATATGAAACATTTGAATATATTGCAAGAACGAAATATGTCATTAAAAATTTTCTATCATTTTTTTCCTTCAATTGCCCGTGCATAGCACGAGTTCATGCTAGTCTTATATATTATTGTAGAATGACTTTAGTGAGAAGGAACGTGGATGCGATAAGTGGCATGAAATAGTTGGCCAACACAATTGACTTCTTAGTTTTTAAATTTACAAGTTATATATTTGCATAACACTTAAAATTAACGTTTGATTTACGTTGATTATTTTCTACAAATATAAAAACATTTTGAACAAATCATAATCCATATGGTAAAGATTGTGAGGATTTTAATTTCAAATTTGGGTCTAGTATAACTTATCTAGCTATTTACGGATAGATCATAACAATTGGAAATAGGAATCCAATCACAAAAAATCTTCCCTCAATTTTAGGCTAACGTATTTTAAATAGATCAACACAACACTTTCTCATTATATATCTAGCTTTTACCAAATATACAACCCTTATCAATTGCATTCTTTCAATTATGGGCTAAATACCATTTCAACTTCATCGATGATTTGATCCAGTAATAGATGGGCTTTTTTACTAGAAATTTAATTCATTGCATAGCACGAGTTCACTATTAAATTAATACGTTATATGCTCAAGCAAGTATATCAAGAGATGTACAAAGCTTTTGATATTGCATAACATATGTTGATTACCATAGGACGGGTTTATTCTACGAAAAGCAGTCAACCTGTGCTCGAAAATTTTATATACAAAACTATATATATAGCAAGGCAGTCACAGATTTTGATATACTAGAGTTTATTAGCATAGGATGAGTTTATTTATCATATTACACTCCATATGTATTTTATTTTACTTAATTTGATTAGTATGTTATTGATTTAGCAGATGTAATGTATATTTCAAAACGTTAAATAATTAAGTTAAGCAAGTACCTAATTATTTTCTAAGATCCTCCTGTGCATAGCACATAAATTTTGCTAGTATAGTAAATTTCTAAATTACCACAGATTGAACATAAACTTTACACTCACACCAAATTTGATAGCCTCATTAAAGGGTAAAAAATGCCAACAAAGAACTCTCAATCATGGTGACAAAAAGTCAATCATGTTTTGGCAAAAATTTGATACCATGAGCTCTTATTTGGAAGCGTGCAACGGTAACAACCGGAGTTGGCCAACCTAGTTATTGTTTTTTTTTTAAAATAAATATATGTACTTAAAATTTCCGCGCTTTGAGTATTGCACATTGTTTAATTTTAATCACTAAAAAATAAATTTTGAGGTGCATTTATAACTCAAGTGTTCAGGTCAACTTTCCCCGTTGCAATTAAATAGAAAAAAATGATGATTGGGTCAGAAACCATCTCCAAAGAAGGAGAATAATTGAGAAAATGAAGTTCCATAGGCCGAAAGGGAGTGCTGTTGCATAGTGAGAAAGGAGGCCCACCATTTCCGAAACGGAAAGACTCCATATTGGAAGAATTTTTGAGTGCTAAGCGGGCACCATCCTACGTGGTGTCCGAACGCACATCTTGACCGTCAAAAACACTTTTGACGGCCCAGATTTTAGAGAGAGAAAGAGGAGAGAGAGTGGGATAAATATGAACCGTCCAAAATACTATTGGATAGTCGGATGTGCACGCACGTGCACAAGCATCACGTGGTGCCCGCTCAGCGTAAATTTTTTTTCCCATATTAGTTAGTTTTTGAACGAATTTCGAGAGGCATATTAATGCTTTAGTTTTTTTTTTTTTGTTTCAACGCTATATATATATTAGTGGGGATCAGAGAAGAATTAGCGAGTCATAATCTCGAACTCCAGACTTTTTCCTTGGAAACCGAATGATACTACCACTACCAGATAGGTTAAGAATCACATCAATATTGCCTTTAATTGCCGAGTAAAGCTTACAAAAACAAGGGTTAAGCTTAGAAGCTTACTACTTTGGTTGGAATGTTTAGGTCAGGAACGACCAAAAGAGGGATACTCGCGTAAAGAAGATCGATTGATACAACCCAGAACTTTAATTTTATGACTGGGACAAGAGCATCTGGAACTGGCTGTAGTTCATTCACTTCCACCATCTCGGCCAGGATATTACCGAAACTCTTTCTAGAAAATGATACGCGTTATATGAAAATGATATGCATTATCAGCATAATCAATCGAAAGAAAGTTAAAGGGTGCTTGATTTCAAAATACTGACAAGAGATGTATGCAGAAACAGAGAGAAGTACAGGCCTGTTGATTGATATGATTCATATGACCGCATTTGCAACGATTTGATCTGTATACCCTTTGAGGAAAGTTGTTGTATCAATATGTGTAAGAGAAAACCCATGGTTCATTCATAATGTGTAAGATATCGAAAGTTGTTGAATAATAGTATTGCCGGAGTTTGATAAAACAACACTGTATAGCACAAATATAACGTGTCTCTAAAACTCTGGCAAAAATGGCTTAAAATCTTCGAGATGCTCTAATTAATCACAAAGTGCCATTCACAATCTTGTGATTGTTGCAACGATAAAAAGAAGGGAAATAACAAAGGAGGGTTTTACAAGAAAAATTTGATTAAAAAAGGGGTTATATATATGTTGGTAGAATTTGTTGTTGACTATAACTTGATCCATTCAGAGCCATCTATGAAGCCAAGTGAAATAAAAGGCTTAGCTTCCTCATCAGTGAGTTCTCTTGACCATGACACCCTTCCTGCAAAACCTGCCCCTGCTCCTGTGCACTTGTATTGCCCATAGAACACAGTCCTGCCTCCACAACCAAAACACAAATGACAACACCTTCAATACAAAGCCCTCCATTCATATCAAACTTTGTCCCTGCTTTAAATAAGGCTCCACGGGAGTGGAAAATAGAATTGATACCCAAGAAGTAGTTGTAGTGCACGTAAATTGGTTCAGACACCGTCAATTTTTTTTTAAGAAATCAATCAGCCAACTAGAAGCCAAGGCTTACTCAAAGTAGAACGCACGCGTACGCTAGTGTAACCTAATCTCAAATCCAATCTATAGGTATATCTACAGAAGCCTTATCCAACCATAGCACATGCATGCAGTTCATTGTTTGTTCTTTCTTTAAAACCTACAAGCAGAACAGACATACATAAGAGGATTTTGGGCTCCAAGTCACCACTCTTGTATTGGCTACCAGAAATGTCCTCGTTACACACCTAGACAGTCGAATAATTGGTGGTCCCAGAGGTGGGGTAGTTGGTCATTTACTTCATAAAGTGTGAGCCCCAAGGGTTAGTCCGGTTGGTTGGTGGGTTTACTTCCCACACAATTGATTTCGAGGCTCAATTCTTATGGTCAAGCTGCAAGAAAGTAATTTCCTTGTGAATCTCCTAGTTCTGGCATGGATGACTTGCCTTTGATCTGACGGGAGGAAATTCGTCGATGTGCGCAAAATCTGGCCCAAACGACCATCGAACCCAAAAAGAAAAAGGGTTCATAAAGTGTAACAACCTAGATTGGGAATGTGCAACTAGTGCACCTCTCGAAAGGGTAAGGAGGACAATAAGTTGAAAACCAAAGCCAATACAAAGAAAACAAGCTATGGATTAGAATGGGGACGGCACCGTCCAGTGCCCACTGCCCACTATAGATTACAGGTTGAAGACGTAATGTTATCTATTCCTGCACCATCACTTTAAGTGGGCTAACCTTTTTGGTGTGTTTGTTTATATGTGCTTCCCTTTTTTTGCAAGGGGAAACTATATAAAGTGGTTTCAACCCCTCGGATGTGATCAACACAAATGCCATGCGAAAAAAGAAATTACAAAAAACGATAATCGTTTATTTTATTTTATTTTGATAACCGGATGTCCAGACTAATTTGCGCGCTCCTCGACTAATTCTCGGGCCCTGTTTTTAACATTTGGACAACCCTCCAGTGGCCCAAAGTTTGGAATGTTTTGGTTTGAATTGAAAGCATCCAGTGGCGGACGCAGGATTGTTGCTGTGGGGGGACCACTCCATAGCAAATATACAGAAAAACTGAAAATGTACACTAGTAAGAAGCTTGGGGGGTTTGCAGGGACCAAAACCCCCCCTAGCACCCCCCAAGAAAAACTGAAAATGTACACTAGTAAGAAGCTTGGGGGGTTTGCAAGGACCAACCCCCCAAGCCTGCCCCTGAAAGCACCCCAAAAGACATCATTTTGTATGAATTTTTTTTTTTTTTTTGGAAACACTTTTACGAAACTGTTTTTGAAAAAAAAAAAACTCATTGTTTTAACATGTTACTTAACCAGCATGGTTATCGAGCATATTGATATGTTTTTGAAGTTCTGGAAAAATGAATTTGTTACGCAAATCAGCTCCAAAAATTGTTTTGTCAAACGAGTTCTCTTTCATTCCATAAAATGAAGGAGACGTAATCTTAAACCGGGACTCAAATGAGGAGATTACAAGAGCGAGAGTGAGAGAGAGGAACTTACATTTCGCGATTAGGGTCACCCCAATTATACCATCCTTTAGGCATGATAATGTTGTCCATGTAAGTATAGGCAAAGACAACCCTAGAGAAGGGACCCCATGCCCTACCAAGGTAGAGAGCTCCGGACCCCGTGACCTTACAGTTGACAAACGAGAACCCTGTGTCTTCCAATATGCTCCCTCTCCCTTGTGCTGTTACTGCCCCTGTAAACTGTGCTATTGCATGAACATGACACCCCTGCAACACCAATATTTAGCACCTTATTAGCCCCACAAAAATCTTAACATGAAGAGTGAGATTCTTTCCAACCAATTGGATGCCCAAACTGAATTTCTGTGTTGCAAAGTTTGTCCATCATTCAATTATGATTCGATCCTAATTCAACATCCAAATATCAATGGATGAAAAAACACTAAAGAAGTACCGGAAAAAGTACCCAAATTGCTATAGACGCATTGAAAATCTATGAAGTACAAGCATTGGACTCGGACAGTTGAGAAAGGATAAACTTGAAGTTGGACATTCCATTAGGACACACATTTAGCATACAAGTTTACTGCAGAATTATGCATAAAGCTCTCATACTACGCATGAACTAGAAAATAAAGCAAATGCATTGAACATATATGAATCCTCAGGATATTCCAGTGCGTGTCAAGTTATCTTTGACGTGAGAATTAGATGAGTTCAAGGTTGCGAACAAACTTGAAAAACATGGGATCTGACTAAGATGACAACATGGTGTCGCACATCACCCCGCCGGATGAAGTCATTCCTCTCCTTGATGCGGATATGAGAGGAGTGGCTTTTGAGAGAGTATAGTTTGGTTTTCTTTTCTAGGCAAAGTGGTCTTGTCTTGGAACTTTGGGGTTTGCTCCCACCAAAGGTCTCATGTTCGAATTCCCTTACTAGCAAACTTTTGGAGCCACTGAAGGTTATGCCCAGTCATTACCTCCAGGACCCCCGAATTACTCGAGGTGCGTGTAAGCTAACCCGGACATCCGGTTATCAAAAAAAAAAAAAAAAGATAAGTTCAATACGTAGACGTACATCCAATGCCCATACCTGAGTCGCCAGGACGTAATTTTTTAACCTTGCTAATGTGAAGTTGGTGAGTTGAGAGGCAGGGGAAAGAAGGCAGGGGAAGTGCAAAGTCAGTTTATATGTACAAGAGAAACTAATCAATAAAAGTACCTCAAAAAGGGAGAGGCCATTGCCAAAGATGAAGTCCACAGAGCCTTCAATATAGCAATCCTTGTAGTAATGCCTACCCGAATGATCATAGAGTGTGTCCTGTGCTCCAAGGAATCTGCACCCTACAAAGGCTGCTGTATCTGCTGATATTCTAAATGCCACTGCTTGCTTCCCTACTGATCTGGGTGCCGGCACTGGTGTTGTGTTCTGTTTACCATACACATGTCTAGCTTAGTTAGACAGATTACAGAGAGAAATACACTTTGTGTTCGTGTTTCTCATTTTCTAAGAAAATTTATCACTGTTCGGTTTATGTTCAAAATGAACTCTTGTTGAACGATTGTAGGTACCTTTTGAGGCATATGGACGTAGCGGAAGTGAGTCGTAGCTTTCGTGATTTTGTCAAAATATTTTTTTAATTTATTTTTGGCACAAAGAGACTAGATTACCTTGAATGTGATGTTCTTGGCAATGAAATATGGAGAATTCACAGCAAAAGTTGCAGAGCCAAAGGTCCCCATGGGCCGCCCATTTGGCCCAAGTGTTTGAGCTGTGTCTCCCCACTGAACAATTGTCTTCTCTGCCCCTGCTCCTTCTATGGTTATAAAAGATTTTAATGTAGGTATATTAACCTTCTCCCTAAAAAAAAAAGAGAGAAAATTCGCATTTTTCAATTAAACCAATTTCCTATACTAAGAATTAAAATTACACCCAACAACAAAGAAAGCATGGGAAAAGATTAAACAAAAGCCAACTCATGGACCACTTGGTACTTTTGGTCACATTACCAGTTTCACAAGAGCCTCAATATTGACAAACTCCCCATTCCATGACTTGACAGAAGTCACGGATGTGAACACGTTTGGCCTAACTGAAAGAGCAATAATTTAAGGGAGAAAAAGAAGAAAACTAGTCAAGGAAGACTATAAGGAATTGGATCTTCTCCGGTCCTTAATTTTGACTGGACGATATAGTTCAAATCTGGATTGTCTATTCCTGTACTTAATTGTCGGATTTGCTCAGAAACTCTTGTACCAATTTAAACTGTCTCATACAATCCAAAATTTCGACTTGAGAGAATCCGAACCCTGACAGTTAAGGTTACGAATTCAAAGTACTACCCATTTTCTTACTTGAACCCTTGAACTTGGAGCTGTTCTAGTTTGGTCCAAAAACTACTTCTACTAGATTTCTAGGTTCTCTAATAGAAGATACCAAGAGGCACTCAACTAAAGGGGCAAAAATGAGTGAGTGTAAATAGTGAAAAAAGTTTCAGATTTCCCGACCAAAGGGAGAAATGGGTCCGGAACTAAGGGACGCTATTTCTCGCAAGGCCCTTCTAGAAATAGAAGATTTTGAAGATGAGGATTTTATAGTTGAAAGGTGTTATAAAATGGAAATTTTAACAGTCCATGCACTGAATTGACAAAATTTAAGCTCTAGTGGCCGAAATGAGAATTGAATGAAACTTTGGAATGCAAATTTTGTTGGATAACTCGAGCTATCTTTGACAGCTTACTAACATCTCGACTAATCCTCGAATTTCATTGGAGTGCCATTTAAAATTGGATTGAAAATGCAAAATACAGAGCTCAAGTATATGCTTACGTGTAAACTCCTGCATGAATCCTGATCACAACTCTCACCAGATTAACAAAAGGGAGAGAATCAATGGCATCTTGAATCGTCGTGAAATCTCCGGCGGCCGGATTCTTATCAACGGTGAGAGTGTATGAAGCAAAGAGTTTGTTCTTTGCAGTTTTGAAGCGGGAGTGGTTTAGGCTCCCAACAAAATCAACCCATTTCAGGAATTGCCGTTCTGAGAATTGGACTTGGGTCATGTTTATTGAAAGCTGAACTCCTGATGGAGATTTCTTGGGTCTAATTCCCTTAGTGTGACATTGGGTAAGGGTTGCATTTTGCAGAAGAGTGAGAGTGAAAATAGTACATAAAATGTGTCTAAAACAAGACATGAGTTTTGGAAGAGAGAGAGAGAGAGAGAGAGAGAGAGAGAGAGAGAGAGAGAGAGAGAGAGAGAGAGAGAGAGAGTGAGGAAAGGAATGTTGTTCTGAAGTGCAGTGGTAGCTGGTTTATGTAATGACATGATAAGAACCCATATATAATTTAGGTAGCGAAGAGTCAAGAGTGTACCGATGAACAAGACTAATTTCTCCAGCCAGTTTCCGTAGACCTTTCCACGTAGGGGCGACTCCAAAATTTTCATCCAGCGACAAAAATACATAACGTGCACACTCTATGATGAAAATTTGTATGCAAAAAAAAAAATACTGACTAGGCGAAAGAGATATATACATATACATTATATTGTTTGACAAAAAGATTATCATATTATAACATCTTGCGACGAGTCGTCATATTTTGGAGAATGTAAAAAAGACCTCAGAACCTGTTTTTGGTTTAATCTTTCTAAATGCCAAAATGGAAAACTCATTCTCGCGAAATCTGTTTTGAGGAGGGGTTGCCGAACATACAAAACTTCAAAAGGAGAAAATGAAAAGCCAAAAATAGGCTCCCAAACACCCCCTTAAAATTTAACCAAATGCATTTCCTATTTTCCTTCTCAACATAAGTTGTAACTAAGGTTCAATAGACTATTTTGAAATGTGTAATACTCCACTACCCTTAAATTGGTATTATATATTAGGTTTTAGGCTTGTTTTGTTTTGTTAGGACTATAACAATTTGGTTCAAATTTAGTTAGAAATATTTATTTTTAACCGTGCACGAGTAAACCAGCGCTGACAATACTAAAGAAAATTTAATTTATATCTGAATTTTTTTTTCTGTGCATTTTTTGAACCCAGCGAGGTCGCTTGACCTCCTGGTTTCTTGGTAGAGTCGCCAGTGTTTCCACGCATTTGTGTGTGTGTACCACACATGCGAAACATGTGCAAGTAATGAAAAATCCATGATTAAACATTAATGGATCATAGATACACCATACTGAATTGAAAAAAACACAAATATCGTGATCGTGGAGGTTTCATTTTTTGGATAAATATTCTAGATACCTAACACTGATGTCTGTTTCTATTTCTAGTACGTATCATATTCAAATTATCCTCAGGCCCTCCTCTATGCACATGTGTACAACTATTTGTGTGTGTGAGCAGTTTAAATCCATACATATTTTGGTAAGAAGCAAAATTTGAGCCTAACATTTTCACATCCATAGGGTGTTCCCTTTGTAACAATTATTGACAGAGTCAAATCTCCATTTTAAAAACCAAAATTCAATTTTTATGCGAGCCTTACAAGATAAACGGTTCAGATTACTACCATAAACGCACGGTGGGCCCACAATGGTGGTAACAGAAAACTCACAGTTTCCACCGCCGGCGGAAAGAATTTAAACTCTTCGTCAAATAGTTGCAAGAAGGGCCATGTTACCCTGGAGAAATCAGCCAAGAACATGCCCAAAACAGAAGGCAGAAAGACTCAGAACACCCCCACTACTAATCAACAGGCCTCTAAGGAGGAAAAGCCAAACACAAAGACACAAAACCACAAGAAGCAACCATTATCCAGTATCCTTATTGAAGGTTGTTTGTTTCATAAAGATATACCATAATTTACCAACTTCATTCGTTTTCTGTATGTATTATTTTCTTGTATAGAACTTCTACCTATGTCTAAATTTATGAAAATTCTTGCACTGTGTGGTTTCGTACGTCCCACCCTTTTTTTATAACTACCTAAGTCTTGGGTCAGTTTACGTGCTCTTCAACTAATGCTGAAACAAAACGCCCCCACCTTTTCTTTGGCGGTTGGATAAGTGGATGTCTTTTTTTAATTCCTTTGTGATAATTGTGGAAGTACAATGTCTATAGAGAAGGATGACGTGGGAGTGAGAGGGTCACGGGTGCTTCCACTGACATCTATGAACTATGGAGAGAGAGAGAGAGAGAGAGAGAGAGAGAGAGAGAGAGGGGGGGGATCACAACTCACAAGCATGCAATGTAGGCCACAAGACAAGGTACCCATGAATGACTTTTTAGGTCATTGGAACGTCAGTTTGCAAGTTTGCTTCCTTTCGGTTTTGTTGGTTTGGTGCCCGTGAGCGTCTCTCTGTTTGTCTGTGATCGATGGTGAATATATTCTCACGATAATACAATGACGTGTTTGTTTACTATGATTTGTACTACTATATATGATCATGGATGACAACGGTTCGGTTCGGTTCAGTTCGGTTCGATTCGGTTCGTGTATTGATAACATCGAAACCAAAATCAGCAGTTTTCTTTTTATATAAACAACAAAAATTGTTGATTACCGGTTCAGTTCTTTTTTTAACCGAAACCAGTTGTCAACAGTTTTAAGGTTAAATTCCATGGACACCCCCTCATCTATTCCAATTTTCCATGAACACCCCCTTAACTTTTAAAAACGTCCATACTCACCCCCTCATCTTTCACCGTTTTCCATCTTCACTCCTTCTATTAAAGATCTGTTTGTATTTGCGAGAATATCACATTTTTAAGACAAAATTGCCCTTCAATAGGGCTATACATGCATACACCAAGTATCTGAATGTATAGAAGCTCTAAAATAAGAAAGCATATTAACCTTTAAAAAAATCCCAAAAAAAATTCCCATTCCCAGCTAATAACCTCTTCACAACCCGAACAAGTTGTGTGGTGGTGATCAATCAAAGACCAAAGACTCTCAAATCTACATTTGAGTCCTAATTTTAAAAAAAAAAAGGTGCAAATCTCCATGCAGTGATTAAAAAAAAAAGTTCGGATATGCTAACTCCATGGCCCCTGGTCGTAAAGACGGATCGCTGATGAGAGAGAAGATCGGTCACGAGTCTCGAATCGCCGCTATGATTGCGATCGAAGTTTTACTCGGCTGCATCTTCGCCTTCCTTTTCCCCAATGGATTCTTCTCCCCTGCTCCCGCGATGCGCAACCGCTCTCTCCAAATCAAATCTTGAGGTTCTAATCTTCGCTTTCGACAGCGGCGAGGAAGACCCTCATACCTCTCGAAGAACCATTGATGAAGCTCTCCAACTACTTTTCGCTAATCTAGGGTTCTTGAGATGATTGAGAGAGGAAGAGAGAGGGAGATGAGTCAGATGACATGGTTATATTTGATCGTCTGATGAGGAGAAGTGGGAGGGAGATTGATCGTCTCAGGAGAAGTGAAGTGAGAGACAGGAAGTAGTGTTAGCCAATTTTTTTAAACGAGGGTGAAATAGTCATTTCAACTTTCTCCGTTAACGGAGTAAGGGTTTTTTCAATTTCGAATAGATGAGGGCGTGAGTATGGACGTTTTTAAAAGGTTAGGGCGTGTCCATGAAAAATTGGAATCGATGAAGGAGTGTCCATGGAATTTAACCCAGTTTTAATTACCCAAACTTAATCAACCAGACAACAGGAGCACAAAAAAAAAAAAAAAAGACAAATAAAGAAGAAGGGCATTTAACACAAAGTGAGTCCATCTTCCAAACACAAAAACAAATTCGATACAGGGTTCACGACAAAATCAACAAAACTAACCATTAACCCTCATATACATAAGGGTATTTTTATAATTATATTGCGATTCGGTTTTGATTTCGGTGCGGTTATCATACAAAAGCGAAACCAAAACTGAGCCGGTAGGGTTATTCAACTTAAAAACCATAACCATGACCACGGTTAGAAGCCGTCCCGATCGGTTCAGTTCGGGAGAGAATGTCATCCCTATTTATGATTGTCCTTTTCCCAAATAATTTTGTTAATGTATTAATCCAGTGCAATCAAAACCATCAGATAAAATCGAAAATGTTAAGATTGCATTTAAAATTCATACCAGTTTCCAACCACTTTGGATGGCTAAGATCAGACCTATCAGCCCGTTTGGATGTCGTATTAGATTGAGAGGGATTAAATAGTCAGGGGGGATAAAATAGTTGGGGTGATTAAATAAGAAGGGTGGGCCCACATTGATATGATAGTTAAGAAGGGGGGATTAAATAGTCCATGGTTTGGATGATGGATTAAAAAGGAGGGATAAAGAGGGTAGATGATGTAAAAATCAATCAAATGACTATTTTACCCTTGTGAATGCCCATATTAAATTATTGCATTTAAATCAATCAAATTATTTTTCTCACCAATCAAGTTATAATACTTCATTTTAATATGTTTTTATATATTAGGAATATTTACTATTAAAAGTATATATTTTTTTTCTAATAAACGAAAAATAATTTTATTAGCTACTACTTCATTTTGAATTAGGTGCTTTAATTTGTTTTAAAAATTCCTAATAGAAGTTTAGTTGAGGGCTTGAGTGAATTACCCAATTTAATATAGGGTGGAGAAGTGTAATATTTACACTTAAAACCCACTTGGGAGATTAAATCGTCAGTTTTTGTTTTTCTTTTGTTTCTTCTTCTTCTTCTTCTTTCTTTCTTCTTTTTCTTCCTGTTCCAGAAGGACCAGAACCTATCGAACCAACGACCGGCGGAAAATCCGACAAAATCAATGGCGGAAATCCGACGAAATCAATGGCAACCCAGATACGTTTTTTTTCCCCTGATTGTTTATAATTTTATAAATTTTCTAGATCTGAAAAATTTGATCTTTGTTGATCTTTGTTGGTTGATCTGGGGTAACCAAGTAATTTGGCCACCCTTATCCCCCATGATTAAATACAAGCACCCCGGATTTTTTAGCCGGCGGCTATTTAGTCGGGGTGGGTGTTTTGTTCCTAAACCATGGGCTAAAACGTCCCATCACTCCCTAATCCGGCCGGATTCCTTCATCGCTCCTCTTTGTACTACATCCAAACGAGCTCTATATGTCATAGTGCGTGGTTGGGCCCACTTAATTACAAAAGGGGATGATCAGTGAAAGAAGCATTTGAGAGATGTTACATACACAATCATTAGACCACAACTCAATCCACAACCTCTCATATACATGTGGGATCTACACATAATTATAAGGTGGACTTTGTTGGAAAATATGTTTACTTTTGTGATAAAACCGAAAAATATTAATGCAATAAAATCGGAATGCAAAACCTGAAAATCGATGAAATGAAATGATGATCAAGGCGAGTGTATAACACTCTGTACTTAAGACAGATTCGCCCCCGCTACGTGCTTACGGTTTGCATGGACATCTATCTCACAAGCACTACTTGATCGAACTCCCCACAAAAAGACTACAATCGATAGTCTCGTTGAACTGTTACTTTTTGTTTTTAGCTAAAAGTTCTCCAATGAAAAGACTTAACTCAATAAAAGTGTAGAAAAATCAACTTTTGAAATGAATGAAAGATGCCATATATATATAAAACCTGCCAACTTTTACGAATAGTCATAATGGGTGAAGAGATCACATTTGTTCACGAAAGGACGCGTCCGTCCACAGCGAACAGGTGTTACTAAAAAGACACAACTCTAAATCAATTCAATTTTCATTCACACTTTAAACAAAATATAATATTCAAAATATTTTTTCCAACAGACTTCACATGTATGCGAGAGATTGTGGTTTGGATTGTGGTCTGATGATTGTGTACTTAGTATTTTTGAAACGACAATACTGGCACCTAAGTGCAATCTTAATATCGTTGAACAAAGATCTCGTGACGCTCCCCCCTCTCTATGATAAATAATGTATCGTGCAAGCACGAGTCCATAATATGACTCAGACCAAAACATAATACTTCGGATCAAGAATCAAGATTTTTTCTTTCATTAATCTCCAAAATTCAATAGATCGGTGTAGATAATTTGACTTTGACCGAAAATAGGAATAAGCTTAATCGAACTGTATGTAAACTAATCCGAACACCTTGACTGCTAACCGGAAAAAAAAAAAGGGGGAGTCATTTCCCAAACCTTCCTCTTTTGTCTTTGCTCGTTCAATAGAGTTGTTTCTTCGAACAGAGGGTGGGAAAGTCCAGCAAATTCACACCATCAGATGGGCCAAATTCTAGCATTTCAAAATGGATCCCATGTAAGCAGATCGACCCAGCAGGATTTCGGCTTACTCACGAGGACCTATTAATGGGCTCTCCCTATGAATTGGGCTTTCTTGTATAAACAGAGGCCTTCGAGTCTCGGAAAAGTGTTAGTTTTTTTGTTTTTAGCTAAAAGTTCTAAAACTTCTAAAAGTAATTAATGTAAGTGAAAAGAATGCCCGACTCGAAGTCCGTATCTAGGAGTTTTAGGATTTTAAGAGATGGAAAACTAGGCCGCATGTGATAAGACCTGCCAATTTTTTTATTAATAGCCCATAATGTGGTGCAATACATCCCTTTGTGGGGCCCACTTAGGGGTTCTCACACAAGTAGTTTAAACTCTTAAATAATTTTATCTTTTCGAGTGACCCCATGAAAAGTTAGTTTAATTGGAAAATTTTAAGTGTTTGATCCAATCTTTCATTTTTTTTCATGAGATAAACTTTTTCAGGGACGCTGCGCAAACGGGGGTTTTCCCATTTAGAAGGATTTAGGTATGCCATCCATTCCGATTCAACAACTCGGAGAGAGAGAGACTTCCTCCAAAAGGATCTCGAAATGGACGGCCAAGATCTGTTCCGAGAACCGGGTGGCGCAAACCCCCCATTTGCACTGCGTCCATATATAAGTTTTTCTCTTTTTTCATTCGGTATCCCACGTAAACTTGTCTCACGCATCTAGATTGAAACAACACAATATTTGACCTCCACTTTTTTTTTGCCCAAAAGAAAACTTTAGGATAATCTGTTAATCATAAAAAAAAATTAAAAAAAAACAATGGAGGTCCTCTTGAAGGGACTCGACGGTATCCATCATAATTTTTATGATGAATGAAAATACTAAATATGTCGTGATCTGGAAAAATGTCAACTGAAGAGATACATCCGATCCCACCACTTTGAAAGTCATTAACTCCACAATGTCATTAACTCCACTTTGAAAATACTAAATATGTCGTGATCTGGAAATTTTAAATACACTCCTGCCAATAAGAGTGTATTTAAAATTTGAGTTGTCTAAAATACTTTTGACAGGAGTATCTAAAATTTGGGTTGTCTGAAACACTTTTGAACAGACGAGATGAGCGCTGGGTACAGTAACATGATACCCATCCGGCACCCATGTTTTTCTCAACAGTTAATACCAATCAAGATCAACAAATTAAGAAAAACTAAGTAAAACAATTGTATTTTATTCCCACTGACCATATTCATATATTTCCCCAGAGCTCTTATGGTGGAAGGGTCCCATTTAGAGGACATGATCACATGATTGAGGTAGCACTTCTGTCACCTTCATATTCAATGGAGAATAAAGACAAAAAGATACATTTCTAAGAAAGGGTGTGGCTCTATTATCAGGGGAAATATCAAATGAAGAGACATAATTACCCTCAAATCAAGGTTCTCTTGTGCATCCTAGAAGGGAAATTTGTTCAAAGCTAGGGCTATTATGGTCATAGGGTTTCCCAAGAGAAAATCCTGAGAAAGAAGTAAGATTATCATAGCCTAGAAGTTGGCTCCACACAACACTCTTAGCCCTTTTCAGCATTATGGCTTTTAGTATTTTATCTTTTGAAAGGAAAATGACATATCAAAATTAATATACATCACTTGGTTGTATCTTCTTTTCAGGTTACTCCAAGCCAAAGAAAAGCCTACTAGGATTGAGAACCAAAGGTTAGAAATTTACTTAATGACAAATCCACAAAAGGTTGAAAAGATAATGAAAGAGTTGACCTAAAGATGCCACATACCCACCTCCACTGATTATTAATTTATTTTTTTTTGTGAAAAGGACCTCCACTTAAGAAAAGGAAAAACTCAGATTAGATACCCTTCTTCTCCACAATGTCACGAGTCCATGCACTTAGTCATAGGCCCCACATTGGAGTTTTCATATTCATGCACTTAGTCCTAGGCCCCACATTGTGGTGGAGAAGGGAAATGGAGCACCACTTATCGGTGTCACATGACCACCCAGGCACCCAAAAAATTTCCCTGCAGATAAGATCATAGAATTATTAGGTAATACAGTAATTAACAAAGATTGCTGCTCTCTCTAGTATATCTCGGGCTGGTGGTGTGTCTCAGAGCTTTTTCTTGTTTACTCACCGGAGCCACGCCAAACCCTCCTCAACCACCATTTTACTTCCCAATAATCTCTCTCTCCATCCCAAAATCAAGTCCTAAATGATTAAAACAGCAGCCATCACCTTCATATCCATAGCCACCTCACTCTCCTTCCTCTTCTTTCCATCCCCTCCAAAATCTGCCTACCACAACCTCTTCATAGCACTATCAGATAATGCCTCAATCTCAAACCACCTCTATACCCTCACTCACCGACCACACGTCGCCGGCTCCGAAGCAAACGCCGAAGCCGCAGCCTATGTTCTATCCACTCTCAGTTCCTCCAACATCCAATCACACATAAAATCCTATGAAGTCCTCCTCACGTATCCCATCTCCCGTTCCTTGACACTAACACCCCCTGCTCCGGATCCACCAACCTCGTTTGATCTCCGCCAGGAGATCTACGAGGGGGACCCGTACGCTGACGTGGCCAATCAACTTTTACCGACGTTCCACGCGTATGCCAAGTCGGGTACGGTATCAGGACCCGTGGTGTATGTGAATTATGGACGCGTGGAAGACTATGTGACATTAGAGGAAATGGGAGTGAACGTATCGGGAAGTATTGTATTAGCAAGGTATGGATATATATATAGGGGGGACAAAGTGGAGAATGCTTATGAGGCAGGTGCTGTGGGGGTGGTAATATATACAGATAGGAAGGACTACGGTGGTGGGGGAGGTGGCGCCAAGTGGTTTCCCGATGACAGGTGGATGCCGCCGAGTGGGGTCCAGGTGGGGTCGGTCTATGGTGGGGCTGGTGATCCAACCACGCCCGGTTGGCCTAGTTCTGGGGCCTGCGAGAGGTTATCAGAGCATGAGGTGGAAAAAAGGGAGGATGTTCCGCAGATACCTTCATTGCCCGTGTCTTGGGCAGATGGTGATGCAATCATGAGATCCATGGGTGGAAAAGTGGCGAATGACGATTGGCAGGGTGGCGTAGATGCCCCAGTTTACAGGGTTGGACCAGGTCCTGGAATTTTACATCTTAGTTATACAGTAAGTTCCAAATTAGTAGCACCATGAATATAGACAGGTTCAGCCATAAGAACGAAGCAGTTCTCTCACTAGAAAATCTAACTATAGCACATTACTATGCATTTTGATGGTGTTTTTCAGGGGAAGCAAGTCATAAGCACAATCCAGAATGTTATTGGTGTTATTGAAGGAGCAGAAGAACCAGACAGGTATGTCGAAAATCTTTTACATGAGCAAAAAAAAAGTAATCTAGTATTCATGGGTTCAGAACAATAAACATCTCGTAGGTCCAATATGCCTATGCAGTATGCAGAACTATAATAGGATAAATCAGAAACTCATCGTCTTTTGACCTTGTCGAAAGCTATCGATCTAGCCTAACCCGCATTAAGTACCAAAGACACACACCTTATGGTGATTTTTTATTATTTTTTACAATTACCTATAGATTTGTCATTCTGGGTAACCATCGGGATGCATGGACATTTGGAGCTGTTGATCCCAACAGTGGAACTGCAGCCCTGCTTGAGGTAATTATGTCTCCAAGTCATTCCTTCGGAAAATTTGTACTTACCAGTGAAGCAAAAAACCCATTTTCAGCTAATACAGGAACAATTAGATCTTTACCTGATTTTCATGTGATGAAGCTTGCGCAAAGGCTAGGGAAGCTGCAGAAAAGCGGATGGAAGCCCCGTCGATCTATAGTCTTTTGCAATTGGGATGCTGAGGAGTATGGCCTGGTCTCTCCCTCCCTCTCTCCCTTCATATACATACACAATCCCCAACACAAGTTCAACTAAAATAAAAACACCTGCAATTTTCAGATAGGATCAACGGAATGGGTTGAAGAGAACAGGGAAATGCTCGCTTCAAGGGTTATTGCTTACCTGAACGTTGATTCCGCAGTATATGGAGCAGGTTTCTATGCCTCTGCAACTCCACAGCTTGATGAACTAATCAAACAAGCATCTCAACAGGTATGTGCAATGTGGTAGCTTTTGGAAGTAAGACAGCCAGCAGAAAGCATAAGCAACAAGCCAACAATCAACCTCATGTTAATGAAACATCTTTTTCAACCATAATAATGCATCAGCAATGGCACCATTCATTATTACCCACAACAAAGTGATAGCCACTGCAAATTCTAAATTCCTATAATGAAAAATGATGCTGTTAAAAGGGATTCTCGATTTCATTGTGCTTCGAGTTAGTTATTTCATCTTCTCAGTAATCTTACTCAAATTCGTAATTATTTTTGAAGGTTCAAGACCCAGATAACTCATCACAAACAATCTATGAAGCCTGGATTGGCTCAAGCAACAATTCCTTGGTAAGCATTTTGAAGTGTCTTCACTGCCCTTAGGAAGAGATGTCAGCAGAAAACTTGCAAGGAAGTCCTAGTTCTAATTATTTACCTGACTTCATATGTGAAGATTGGAAGGTTAGGAGGTGGAGGATCAGATTATGCAGCCTTTGTCCAACATATAGGTGTACCATCAGCTGATTTCTCTTTTGGAGATGATGGTAAGAAATAAATAACTTTTATCGGCAAGAAATATATAACTTTCTGGCATTACGTTTCATTTGGTACAATGAGCACATACATACAATGGGAGACATGTACCTGCATCTGATGTTATTGGCAGGAATCGGAATGTCCTTGTAAGAGATAATTACCATCACATAAAAATATCTAAAAGTACAAAAGTTTAGAGAGCCAAAAACTATGTTGATGCCACTAAAGCCCTTTGTACAAAGGATTCACCAAGATCTCCAAGAATCATCCAGACTTTATGAAAGAAGCTGAGAAGGCAATTGTACATCCTTAAGGAGCCACCACCTACACAAGTCTCGGTTGCTTCAGCCTCATGCTGGATCCTTGATTGCTGCATAAAACTTAACAGATGGATACCGATTCCCAATGAAGCCTTGGCATTCCCAAATTCTATGATTTGACAGTTGGATAGATGGCTAAGAATGGTTTTTTAAAAAACATGCTGTGAGGCTTATCTGATTGAAATCATCAATGGCAGGTTACCCAGTCTACCACTCAATGTATGATGACTTCATCTGGATGAAGAAATTTGGGGACCCTATGTTTCAGAGACATGTAGCAGGTTTGTTCTGCATCTTTTATTTTCCATGAATTGAATGATCATAGGCTAAGAAAATGAAGTTGAAGGCATTTCCTTATGATGGTCAAATAAAAGAACAAAGGTATCCTTAATGATACTAATACTCTTCTATTTCATTCTGCCTGCGCTTCTTAATGGGATAAATGAATAACCGAAAGATCCAATCAAGGTTATCTAACTACGAGTTATTTCACTTTTATTTGAGTTCTTCAATGAAGTTTTTCTTTTCCCTTTTTTACAAGTAAATCATTAGCGGAGTTTATCAATTTACCAAATTGTCCCAGTCTACTCTCATTTCTTCAATGTGGTCATACAGTCCAATTTCTTTTTGGAAACAGTGGCAAACATTTGGGGACTAGTAGCTCTTCGACTTGCAGATGAGGAATTTTTGCCTTTTAATTACCTCTCTTATGCAAATGAGCTCCAGGTATGTCTGGCAATACAATCACCAACTCTTATTCTGAAAAGTATACAAGGGCATTTGGGTTCAGTAGCAAAGGTAAAGGCAAATGATTCAATTTCTGATAACAGAGAAGTGCAGAGGAGTTAAAACATCAAGTATCAGACAAGGGCGTAAGCCTTATTCCCTTATTCAAGTCTATTGAGGAGCTCAAAAAGGCAGCCAGCAATATCAATAACCAAAGAAAGGTACTCCTTAAGTTTCTTGACTCCATGATTCCATAAATTGATTTCCAGTTTTCCACGTATGAACTTCTAGAAATATCATTCATTAGGAAATGGAAGAAAACAAAGGTTGGACATCGATGCGGAGGAAGGACCATTGGAAAGTGAGAGAACTGAATGACAGATTAATGATGGCAGAGCGAGCATTCACAGATAGAGATGGACTCTCTGGAAGGCCATGGTATAAGCATTTGGTAAGTTTTCCTTCGAAGCAGCTTGTGAATTCCTCAGTTATATTGAGTTGATAGTTCTTTATTTCATATGGGTTATTCCCTAACAAAACTAACTATTCCCGTCTAAAGTTCTATCTATAAATGCATCAAACTCGAGTACTAATTTGCGTTTCTCAGGTTTATGCACCGTCAAAGCATAATGATTATGGATCTACACTCTTCCCTGGGATTGCTGATGCGATTGAAGAGGCTAGTAGTCTTAACACGGCAGACTCATGGCGTTCTGTACAACACGAACTTTGGAGAGTCTCAAGAGCTGTCACACATGCATCACTAGTCCTCAATGGACAACTGACATGATCATGGCAATATATCACACCGCCACTGATCATAAAATCCAATTTGAAAGTTGAGAAGGCCGGAAATTTCCTACAAGTTCCACAAATTCCCGTTATGTAGGATTTGCGCATCAATTCTTGCTCCGCGTTACAATTTATTGGCAGCTAAATGGATTTGCGCATCAATATTTTCAGAATAGACATATAACATCCTTTTACTGATAACAAAAATGGATTGAAGGTCACATAAACCATAACATGGGATGGTACACTGTATGGGAAACTGATGTAAATTTTCTAGTGGAAACAGTTAAAAAGTCTAGTTCATATTTGTAATGGAAACCTAGCTTCGATCTTTTAGTATGTTATTTACATATGTGTGTACTAGCATCAGAACTAAACATGTAAAACAAATCATTAACAAAACCCTGACGGCCCATCTCCACAGCTTGATATCAAAAGTTTCTGGTTCAGTTTCACAGAAGGCAAGAGATAACAGAGTCACAGTGACAACCTGCAGAGTCAGTAGGAGTTCCAAGATCTACTTTTGCAGTCAATTTGGTTGCCCCAGGTCGCCTCTCTGTCTCATGTTTGCACCAAACGAGGAATACTTCACAAACTCTAATCACTTGCGAGTACACCGAACTTAGGAAACTTTTCAGGCAAAGAGAAGAAAGTTCTAGTGCAAAATACAAAACAGAATGAGCACATAAATTGATTTGGATCTCTGATGCTTTTTGGCTTTCATTTCGGGACGTGATTCTGTAGTAGACTAGTAGAGCATCTTTGTAGCAAAACTGAGAGACAAATCTCTCAGCGAAATTTACCCAATTCTTAACACTTTTTCAAAAAGGTTAAATATTTACCAATGTTGTGCTTTGATTTGGGGGCATGGTTCGGCAACGAAACATCCCTGTAACTCCTCGATTCTTGGAAGTTTAGGAGGGCCACTGTTTCAGTAGTATTCTGAGAGCAGCCACTTTGTGTATATTACTTGTTAAGTCTGTGTCTAATCATCCTCCGCTCATACTTCCAATGATTAGGGACTAGATGGGTTCTGGTTCTATTATTGTTACATTATTGTTAAAGATTTACCAAGTAAGTGACACCAAATTGTATTTTTTTTAAGCGGAAATTGGTTGAAAATCCCTCAGATTAGTTTCAACAAATCCCAAGGAGAAGGAATAACATCTTTTGAGCTCAAGTCCCTGGGATTTTTTCATTTTGGAAAGCGGAATGAATACTTTGACATTTTCCAGACAAACAAACATGACTATTATAAAGCTCCACTCGGTTCATGTGCAGCCCCCAGGTAGAACACTCCAAAGTAGATAAGTGCATCACTTGGATATCATAACAAGACTTCTATAAGCAGAATACAGAGACAAGACAGTTCAACCCATGAAGAAAGCTTAATCTTCAATACTTTTCAATCCCCAAATACATTCTGTTCCCACAAGTAATTTGCAAACACTTCAGGTACTCGTACCGGTCTTTCACTGCAACCATTTCAATAGCAGGAAAATGGATGTGAGCCCATAAAGAAGGGAAGAAAGACTTGCATTACAGATGTTGCAGAACAAAAAAAGCTTACCAAAGCAATTAACAATTCTGTTCAATGAGATAGTCACCGAGCCTTTCAACAATCATGTTGCACTGGCCTGGTGTCATTGGCTCATCATAGATACCGATGATCAATGCCATATTGGTCTTTTTAACAGTGACACCACCAGGTCCCTGAAACAAAAAGTACAACCATTTGGGAGAATTGGAGAAAGCTTTGATGGAGGCACTAGTTGAAGGCTAACAACCACGGACACTCATCGGACACATCTAGACACCTATCACACACGTCCAAACATAACCTATTACTTTGGGAAACTTTCTCGACTCTGATAGACAGAAAATCTTCAGACTCCCAAAGAACATTTGCCCATCGCTTACACACACACACAAAAAAAAAACTCATGATTACATGCAATCTTGGAATCCAATGTTTGTCCTATGACAATTATGTACGCCCAATCAATCTTCGATTAAAGAGAGAATGTATCATAACAATACAAACGAACTTAATATTTCTATCTTGCTTTTTCCCATTGAAATCCCATTTTATGTAAATTCTTCTCAAGCATTTCTAGGGATGACATGTTCTTGTGAAAGGGACTTGAACTGAGCCAAAGAACCGAGAGGCAGATTTTCCAAATCTTGTAACTTGGCAGCACCCATGCTCAAATGAATCCCACAAAATACATTGTTAGCACCACAACACTTCCTAAGTACGTAAATCAAGCCTTCCAAATCGCGGACCAAAGCTCAAGAAAGTGATGTATCTCTGACACTGGTGAACTTTTTCATGCACAATCAATAAGTTGTCTAGGTCATTTATTGATCAAAGACAACAGCTAAATAGGTTATGTCATGCATGAACAAAAAATAGTTCAACGCAGCAACGTGACCAAAATCAGATGGGAATTCATCACCTTCTTCCCTCGAATGACAGCTCCAGGTTCCCCTTGGATCACCATGTATTTCGTTCCTCCAATGTATAAGCCAGTTGGAGCAAGAGTACCCGGCTCAGCAAAATCATTCATCATTGCAGTTACTTCCTCGGGCTTAATCTAGACAGTTTGTGCAGATAAGTCATTAGTGCAAAATCATCAGAAAATATAAGGCAACAACCACAGCTATTGAAAAAGCCCTTACATAGACCCTAGGATTAGTCGAGGTGCATGCAACCTGGCCCGGACCACCCAATTATCAACAAAAAAAAAACCCTTAAGAGTGTGCATAAGCGTTTATACATGATCAGTTGAAACCATAGCTCCCTGACTGCAGATGCTTCCATGCTCAATTAAACTTTTCATAGCCAACCACATTAAGTATAACCAATTTAACTGGAGATCAATCATCGCTATTGATGGTCCAATTCATTTGACATAGAACAAACCAACCACAGGAATGTGGTACATCTGAAGCATTATATGCAGAGGAGAGAAATTCCTGGTAAGGGTAACCATTACCCAAAATAAGAACATGTTGATTAAATTGTAACCCACTTTATAAAACCGAATTCCTGATGACATTAAGTCAATCTAACAATAGCTTCTTTCTCTTTCTCTTTCTCTTTCTCTTTCTCTTTCTCTTTCTCTTGTAGAATCAATTACAACTAATAAGACAAAGACCACATAGAAACAACAAGAAAGTCCATCTTTTTTACCCTCAACCATCAACTACGATCCCCCTAAGGCCCTATAGAATCAAGTTGGAGAGGAAGATTCGTCATTCCCGTTGCGATGACCGAGAGTGATTGCGTATCGGCCTGAAGGGACAAAATCCTCATAAAGCAAAGTGGATGGACCAGACAAAAATTAACAATGCCCAGCCACTAAACAGCCCCTTTAGATTGAGTGATTTGATAAGAAAAGAAAGGATTAAAGTTTCTTGCAAATCACTTATTTGGATCCAGTAATTTGGCGAGAAATGTAGAGAATGGTAATTGGCTACTCCCATATCTTATCACACACTTTCTCACTATCCAAATCCAAAGGAGCTGTAAAATTGATCCAAATCGAATCAGATCCCACATCCCACCATCAAAACCCACCACATAAATGACATCTAGTAATCAAACAAACAAAAGAAACAAAGCTAAATCAACCAAAAAAGGTTAAAAATTAAAACCTGAGGAAAATTGGGGCTCTGGGCCCAGACACTGCCGTCGTGGCCGATGATGGCGGCGGAGGATAGGTAGTGTCCTTCGATTTCGCACATCATATGGTCGTCCACGTACAGCTGCCACGACGACATCTTCTCTTTACTTGGGCTTCTTATTTGCTTTCGGATTAGCTTTTTGCTGGTATCTACGGATTTTGTGTGAAGGGCGTGACGTTGTTCAGCTCAGCTAGAGAGAGATATATACAGAGAGAGACCTGTTATCGTCTTCAGCTAGAGAGAGAGATGATAGCGCCAAAGCAACGTACTTGGGTTACCGCAGTGAACTCATAAGGCTCTGTAAAATCTTAGGCTGAGTTCTCCAATGGATTTTATCAATATTTGATTATAATATGAATTATTGGATTAAGATTATTACCCAAAAAACTTTGGTTTTTTGTACCCCAGAAAATCAATAATCTGGATTAAGTTGTTTACCCAAAGGAGGCCAAAATCAACCCTCTGATTTAATCCATTCGTGAAGACATGTGATAAAATCTGTGGATTTTTGCATTCAAAAATCCACAGATTTTATCACATGTCTTCACGAATGAAAAAAATTAAGGGGTTGATTTTATCAAAATCTTGATAATCCATTGGAGAACTCACCCTTAATTTGAGATTGCAACCATTCGTTTTTTAAAAAATATTCAGCACATTGTGAGTACAAAAATTTGTGATGATTAGATGTTGACTGTCAGACAATTTTGTCTTGTAGTTTATTCTCTAAATAATATCCGCCATCTATTTTCATAAAATAAATGATATTTGACAATATAATTACTAAAATTTAATTAATTTGATTTTTTACATGAATGATTTGTTCAACATTTCTGAAAAATTGAACGATTTCGATCACAAATACAAATTATAGAGGACCCATAATTGAGTTCGCTACTGGAGGACTCTAAAGCCATAAAGCAACGGAGATGTGAATTCCACTATGGTATTGTTACGATATTTTTATAAGTTATTTTTTTTTCATATACACCACAAAAATGATATTTTGTGAAAATAACAGGACGGCATTTTTTTAATAGAAACTCGCTTGAAAGAAAATTATGAGCTTCAAAGAACATCACCGGCCCTTAACCATTTTTCCCCCCAATTTTGGTTGAAAATTTAGGTCAAAAGTAGGGATGTCAATTCAACCCGCCCCGCCTCGAACCCGTCTCATCCTGCCCCGATCTGTTAGATTTTTCGAGTATAGGGTCGGGGTAAGGGTAGAATTGAAAAAACCCAACCGAGTTAGGGTGACATCACTCCTCCTCGATACCCGCTCCAAATTTTTTATGCATAAAATTTTATTTTTATTCTTATATTTTTTTCCCTTAGATCTAGAATCTCATATAATATATAATTTATTTTTCGTTTCATTATAGATAGTAGATATTGGTTAAGCTACAATTGTTATTTTTTGAACTTTTATTTTTTGTGCTCATTAATTTTGGAATCAAAAACATATTTTTTTTATTATGTAAAAAAATAGGAGCGGGCCGAGACGGGTAAACCCTTTAACCGATGGGGCAGGACAAGGAGTAAATTTCACCTTGGGATGCAAGTATATGGAGTGAGTCCGGGCGCCTGGAATTGGGAGTCCAGACGCCTAGACTTGGGGGACTACACAACATATGAAACTTCGCTGGGCCACTTCGGGTGCTACCGAACTCCGTTTTGCGTATGGTTTGAAGCGTTGGAAAGCTTGTCAAGTCTACTTTCTAATCCAAGTGGTTTGAACCCAAAATGATTTGTACATCAAAATCTATGACCATTTTACCCTCAGGAGGTCGGGAAAGCAAGTCATTTTCGTAAAACGTACATATCTCCCTCATTTCAAAATGGATTGGGACGTATTATATATCAATAAAAACTACCCGGTCAAGACTCAGGTTAAGGGCAGGGGTGGGGATAGATTTTAGGGGGGACGGGAGCGGGGTATTGCAAAACCCGCCTTGCCCAGCCCCAATGCCTTTCCTTGTCAAGAGCTTAATTTGGGTATGTATTCTTCAATGCTATTCCCATTTTTTTCATTGTAATCTAGTTTTTTCTATGCTTTCCCTCCAAAATTTGAGTTAAAATGGCACATAAAAGATAGATTGAGAAAATGGGTTTAGAGTTGGGTCTCGCAAATTTGGATAAGAAAAATGGTAAACTCAAAAAGGGCTACAAAAGAGATATACTATTGGAGATGAATTTTTATGCTTTTTACTCAAATTATTTTAGGTTTTGGTAGAAAAAATAGTAGAGGGATTGGCGATGCTCCAATGCCACTGACACAGTGCCACTCCTATAGTATGTCTGAGTACACCCCACTCCCCTAAAGTTTCATGACGTTTATACCCTTGATTTGTTCAGCAGTGTTTTGTTTCGGAATTATCCAATGGTAAGTAGTCGTCTTTTTTTTTCTTTTTCATCACCAATCAATTCTTTTCATCAAAAAGTCCAAAGGGAAAGATTTCATCACAAGATAGATGAATTATCCAAAACTACCAAAATGCAAGACAAGAGCGAGCACTAACAGGCTAGATGCTTTACAATGCGAACATAGTAGATTAAAGATTCGAAATTGTTGGACTACAACAAAGATAGTTTGAGGAGAAAAGGCGATTTAGGCGATTCACCTTCCCATCCCGCTGCTGCCATCCTCGGTGACCTCCATCGTCCGACCAATTCCCTCTATAACATTCTCTCTCCGTCAATCGTTTTCTCCCCATTCATTTTTCCCTTTACCCTTTTTCTTTTCTTAGACCTATTTGCCTCATTTCTTTCTGCCTATTTCTCTACCATAGCCTCCATCTTGCATCTTTCATCCTACTTCCTTCGAAGATGCTCGCCGCCGTTACCGTTTTTCTGATAGCCTCCATCTTGCAGCTTTCATCCAGTTTCGAAGCTGCTCGCCGCCGGTTCCGATTTCGAAGCTGCTCGCCATTTTTTGGATATCTTAGGTATTTCCTTTGATCCTTTCTTTCAGAGGCTGTGATGATTTCTACTTCTTAGGTGGTTGTGTTTGTTTTTTGGTGTTTCTTTTTTTGGGGGTTTTAGCCGCTGCTTTAAATCCGTTTGGCCGCCATATCTGCATTAGCTATTTGGGTGTTCTCAAATCTGTAAATTTTGTGGTATGTTTCTGATGCATTTTCTGGTTTAAATGGAGAGGGACAAACATGAGTTGTTCCCTCTTTTCGTGGATAACATTCCGGATTCGAAGAATCAGTCATGGCTAAAAATTCTCTTCTCTAGCTATGGTATTGTTAAGGATTTTGTCATTCCTGCTAAGAGGAGTAATAGGGGGAGTAGGTTTGGTTTTGTGCAATTCGACTGCTCAGTTTCAGCTGGTGTCGCCATTTCTAGGGCAAATGGCTTGGAAGTGGAAGGTTTTTATCTCTTTGTTAAGAAGGCCAGTTTTGATTTAAAAAATAAAAGGAAGACGTCAGGTGCTATGGAATTATGCAAACCTAGAGAAGTCAGCAGACAGGATAACATGGGTTTCAGAGTGGAGAATGAAAAATCGTATGCTCATGCTCTTAAGGGAAGGGAAAATCATGGTAGCATTCTGGTTCATCCTATAGGGAATGGATGGCTATTTAAGAGTGCCATAGCCAAGATTCGTAAATTGATCTCTACTGAAGAACTGGAGAAACAATTCAAATTGGAGAAAGTCTGTGATGTCCAAATCAGAGCCATTGGAGGTAGATATGTCATAATAACTTTTCCAAACGAAGAGACTAGGAAGGCAACAATCAAGGAACGATGGGTTATGAACTTGTTCGATGATATCAAACCATGGAACCGTGAACCGGCCAAAGATGAGCACTTTGTGTGGTTATCTTGTTTTGGCATGCCTCTCTGCGCATGGTCCTCGCAAACATTCAAAGAAATTGGAGGTACATGGGGTCACTTTCTTAAGGTTGATGATAATACACTAACCGGAAAATCATACAAGAAAGGGAAAATTCTTATTGATACTGAGCAAATTCAGAAGGTGGAGGAGTATGTAGAGGTCATTGTTGATGGGAGAAATTATTGCATTGGAGTGGAAGAAGAAGAGTCCTTCACGACAATCGCGTCAAGCACCTCTCTCATTGACTTAGTGATGGATGTTGCTAAAAATAAGGGAAAATTATTGAAATGGTCTCTGTAGTTTCACCCGAGTCTCGATTTAGTCCCTCTAGTTTCAATTGCACTCTAACAAACCCTGTAGTTTCAATTTTGGTCGAATTGAGTCCCTGTCGTTAACTTCCGTTAGCAAATTAGACGGAAAACCCAATTTGGGGATTTTTTGAGGGTCAAACTCGTCTTTCACCCACCCTTCTTCTTCCCCAATATGTAACCCTAACCCTAACCCTAAAAAAAACCTTCACCGCCCATCCCCATCGTCATTTGAACCGCACCACCACCTGTTACCGCCATACCCACCGCCATTGGGTAACCGTCAGTCACTCCTGGTACTTCCACCACCGTCACGGGAGCTCCACCCACTCTCTCCGCCGTCGTCGGAGCCTCACTGCCTCGTCCCGTTGCAGTTTGGTCAGCACCAACAAGTTCTGGCACCCCCTGAGCGGTGGATTTGCTCGTTTTCTATCACCTCCTGACTGGTGGTGTTGCTCGGTGGCCCAACCAGTCCGGCCGGACTATGGGTCTGGGTTTTTAACTTAGATTGGGGCTTTTCCACCCCTGTACCGCCGTCATCCGCCTCCGTGGAGGCTATTTGTGGCTCGGTTTGGCCGGAATCGGCCATGGGTTGAAGAAATTTCTGGGTTTTTAACTCAAATTAGGGTTAGGGTTAGGGTTACATATTGGGGAAGAAGAAGGGTGGGTGAAAAGACGAGTTTGACCCTAAAAAAATCCCCAAATTGGGTTTTCCGTCTAATTTGCTAACGGAGGTTAACGGTAGGGACTCAATTCGACCAAAATTGAAACTACAGGGTTCGTTAGAGTGCAATTGAAACTAGAGGGACTAAATCGAGACTCGGGTGAAACTACAGGGACCATTTCAATTATTTTCCCTAAAAATAATGTTGATTTGGATCAGAAATTTGACGATGTAAAGAGAGGTAGGGTTGATTTGGAGGCTAACAATGATGTTGTGGATGCCTTTTCCGGAATGGTTTGGTTGGGTATAGCCTTAGATCAAAACCAATCTATTCCAGATTGCCATAGTAAGGAGTTTGGAGTTTGCTATAGGGCTTTTTGACTTTTTTAGTCCCCAAACTATACCCGTCGTCTCGTTTTGGTGCCCAACGTTTTCAATTTGTGTTTAATTGGTCCCTACTCCTCACGTCGTCCACCCTCTCCGTTAAACTAAGGGGCTTTTTAGGTTTTTCACCACCCCACACCGTGTGAACTTCACGTGTACCCTACCAACCACTTTCCCTTATTCAAGAAACCCTACAGTCCTTAAATCCCCCAACTTCATCTCTATAACCCAGATCTGACTGAGCTTCCGACCACCCCGCTCCGCCGTTCCCCGTTCCCGCCGTCGATCAGAGCAGCCCCAATCGCCTGGGTTTCGTCCGTTCACTCACAAAGGATTTTGACTTCTGATACCGCCATTCGCGTTGTATTTCTCCGACTCCTGCTGCTGCCACACACGCCTGGGTTTCCTCTCCCTTCAGTTATTGCATTCTTCTTATCCCCGTCGATCGGCAATGGCTCTTTTTCCAATCTGCCTATGTTGTTTCAAGCTAACACATGTGCCGCTCGATCTAGGGTGGACAGAGATGAGAGAGATACAATTTTGCATCTGTGTTAAATATAATGAGTTGGATTTTCTGAGAACATTGCTGGAGAAATACTTAAAGGTGAGGTGTTTATCAATGCCAAGGATAATGCTGGAAAACACCATACTACACCTTGTCGTTGCCAATAAAAGATTGCAGGTCGTTTGTTTGATTTGATAATTTTAGGCGTTTGGATGTCGACGGGCGTTGCAAATTGGTGTTTGGGGGATTTGTTTCATCTTGGATTGGTTTGTTGGGGTTTGTTGGTTGTGGTTCGGATTGGGGGTGATTGGGATAGTAGTAGTTGTGTTAAATGGTGGAAGAGATGACGAACAGTGATGGGGTGGTGAAAAACCTATTTTACCCCTCGTTTGGACAGAGAGTGTGATAACCCGATTTTTATCATATAATTTAAGATCCTATTTTTGTCAAAATTTCATGGATATGGTTATTCATAAAATAATTTTCCAAGTCAACAGTGAATTTTTGGGATTTTTCCGAAAGCGAAGCCCGGACAAGTGCAACCGGTCATTGACCGGATGCACATCGTCGGCGAGATATTCTTCTTATTCCCAACTAATATTTAGCTCCAACGCCCTGCTATAAATTTTGTCTATTGAATAATTCTTATCTGATACAAATTCAATTGTTTTTATAATCCATATAAGAGTTTGAATGGGGTTCATTGGATTTATTGTTGTCGGATCTGGTCTCTCACAGTTCTCTAAATAGCCTCTGGCACCATTCTATTTTCCCATAGTAATTACTCCCTCTGCAAAGATTTGTACACCACACAACCCCATCTCTCCTTATTCTTCAATTTCATATTCCTCCTCCCACCTAGGAAAAGAAGCTGCTCCATTGCAGTGCTTTTCCTCACTCCGTCGAAACACCCATCTTGACGAACGTCCAGCGACTCATTTTCTGCTCCCCTCTTTTCAGTCCCCGGGCCGGTTTTTAAGTTACATACATGTGAAAGTGCTTTAGTTCACGCTACAAAGGTGAGTTGCGAATATACATTGGTTACATATTTTATTTTATTTTTAAATGTTTTGTGAATTATGAATTTCAAATTGGATTGATAAGATATGTTGAAAATAGATGTCTTGTACGGAAGCATCATAGTGCATAATAAGCACAATTTGGAAATGAAATTTTTAAGATAAACTTGGGATCAATTGAAAAGGAAAAAGTGAACGGACTATATTGTTCGTTTTGGAAAAACATTTGGGCATTGAGTTTTGGCGCCTAAATGAGAGGATATATCCGGGTATCCTATGGACTTGATATCATTTCCCAAACGGTGGGGTCGCTCCCCCAAACAGTTGCCGGTTTCAGCCCATAAAAGATGTTAGAGCTTTGGCAGTTTGCTGAATAACTGCATTGTTTTCAGAGGTTTGGCAGTTTTGAGCCTGAATAACTGCAATATTGATTATTTTACGGTTTGCAATCTCAAGCCTGAAAACTTGAATTTAAAGTTAATTTTTGTTAAACTATTCCCAAGTTAATTATGGAACCTTTGTATATCGTAACACTCACTGGAATGGTTTTGTGTTTATGAACCCATTCCAGGAAACAGGGGTAAAAGAAGGCTCTACGGATCTCGTGTTGTTAATGATTGATGGTTCTTGCTGCTGCCAATTTATACAAATTAGATATATTTGTCAACAAAATTGTGGTGCTCCTAAATTAGAAATCTATTTGTATCGATAGTGCCAATAGTTGTGGGCTACAGGGTTTTAATATAATACAGATTAGTAAGTGGTATTCTTGTTGCATGTTAGGTCAGCTCTGAATGTATTATGTTAAATTTAATGATTCGGCTCTCCATTTTTAACGAATTTGATTATTTTAGAAAAGTTGAACAAATGTGATTTTAATAGAGGACTGAGGTGATTTAGTATCACTGGCCGGTCACGATTTTCTAGCTTTCTGGATTGGGTCGTGACAAAGTTGGTATCAGAGCACGGTAGTAGATCGATATGGGATAAAGCGAGATTACGATAGTTACTAAAATGCGTCTCAGACACATGGTTAATAATTTTTCAAATTGTGATCTTAAACTTCAGAGCTTTAGGAGCACACACCACACAAGTATACTTATATATATGCCTTATTATGTGATACAAGTAAATTTCCTATGTGATTGTGTTTTCCATTTGAATGTAGGTAATTCTACTGGGTTTTCACAATTTCAAATAGTTCTCGTCATAACGAATTTGTTTTTGTTGAAAATAGTTTTCTATTTAGGTGTGCAAAGTTAAAAACCATGTTGACACAATATAGTCCCACTTTTGCAACAAAAAAAAATTGTCGGCCAGACTTTTTCTTCTATGACAGGTTATAAGATCAATTTTCTTTTGAGGAAAGTTCGTTAGAAATAATCAAAATGTAATTCACTTGGAGATTCGAAGACTTACTAATATATATTTTCTTCCATTGTGGTAATTAGATGTATGAAAACAATGATTTTTTTTATAAGGGCATTGTGGTAATAAATTTTTTGTCTACGTAAAAAAAAAAAATTATGGTCGGCTGCTTGTCCTAAATATAAACATGGGCTTGATATTTTCTTTTAAACTACTTGATATTAGTGGTAAGAGCTTCATAAGTATGAGTATTACTAGTCGGTGGATTCACAATTTGGTAAAATGTCTAAATTTGTAGTACTTATAGAAGGGCTCATGGAGTATTTTGAAAAAAATGTAGTGGTGGGTCTGTTGAAATCGAGAAGAAGATAAGAACTTGTTCGTTGTCATTATTTATGCATCTTTTATAGACTCCTACTTTCTTCGAGAAAAAAAAAAGAAGCTAAATGAGACAATGATTTACTCTTTCGATCCAAGAGGAGGTTAGTTGCGACATTCGTAAGAGGAATTCAATTTTTATCAAGGAAGCCTGGGAGAACATGATAATGAGTGTTCACTTTGGTGTAAAATTTCATGGAAGGGAGATCTAGGGGGTTCTTTGGCTAAAAAAACCATTTTGGTCTATTTTTCGTCTTTATTCACAAAACTTTAAGTTTGACTAATAATTTTATACTTTTTAGATTTCTCTCGTAGAGAGGAGCCAAGAAACCACAACAAATCGACCGAAAACTAACAAATGCAAAAAAAATTTGAATAAGGACAAAACCAAAAAAACCAAAAAAAAACCAAAAAACCAGTTTTTTCAATTCACCCAAATGAGGCTATAATATTAAGAAGATGTTAGAATTAAAGGGAGTCGAAATTTCAGAACAGGAAATTAAAGCGGAACTTAAAGCTCTTGACACTTTGGAGGGTGATACCTCCATTTCTGTGGAGTTCTAATTTTCCGCTTGGTCTGATGTTGGGATCTCTATGGCGCTGATATCGTTTTTTTGTTAGTCAAAGGTTTTGTCGTTTAGGGGTTTTTCGATTCTCTGGATGTTATCGATGTTTCTGACTTTGCTTGCTTTTGGTTGGCGTAGGGGAAGAAGCTCCAGGATTGTTTTTTTGTTTGATGTAGTTTTTGGGGTGTCTCAGGTGTGTGTGTAGTTTTTGGGGTGTTTCGATTCTCTGGGGGTTTGGGTTCTGATTCTGGTTCTTACCACCCTTCTTTTTTGTTTTTTCCCCTTGGGCCCGTGGCGTTTTCAGTCTCGAGTCCCTTTAATGTTTGTAATTCGTTTTCAAAGATTAAAAAATTCTTTGCTTAGCAAAAAAAATGCGAACATAATAGACCAACACGAGATGTCGGCATAGGGTTTATTCAAGATTTAGTAGGAGAGGATCCCTAAGAAAAACCCAGCTCAAACTCTAAGTACAAAATGCAGTTCAAAAAAAAAAAACTCTTAAGTAGAAAACACACATAAAATCATTGACTAACACCCACATAGGGATGAAAAGAGTAATGCTACATACACACCCTCCCATTCACACCCTTGCTCACAGCCTCACACCCACTTTAAATTGCTGACACGTGTCCTCTTACTATGGAAATCAGAAGAGAGAGAGGACATGTGTCAGCAATCCAAAGTGGGTGTGAGCGGGGGTGTGAATGGAAGGGTGTATATGTAGCATTAATGGGGTGAAAAAAAGAACAATGATAGGTACACACCCTCTCAACCACTCCCCACCACACCCTCTCTCACATGTGTGATGGGGTCCACTGGGACCCACCGGGTGAGCCCCACCACACATGTGAGAGAGGGTGTGGTGGGGAGTGGTTGAGGGGGGTGTGTACCTATCATTTTTGTGAAAAAAAACCCTCACAGAGTGGAGAATAACCCACAAGGCCACACAGGAGAAAGAAAAAACAAAACAAAACAAAAACTGGAAAAAAAAACCTCCGACTATGGACGTTGTCCCGGGGCCCGCCACCATACGTATTTTCCTCCTTAGTAGTCGAAGTTGATCACCCAATGTTTGGGTTTAAATCTTCATGGTTGCTAAATATACTCGTTCATGTCTGGTAACACTCCTTGTAACACGCGATAGACAGTTAGTTTTGACCCAAAACATGTGCTGTGGGAGGACTATGTAGCTCTTACTGTAATTTTCTAGTATAAGGATTAGCCTTCTACCTTCCATATCCCATTTTAGCACCAGCGGTGTCAAATTGATTATATCCATTCGGCCACGGCCTGCGGCACACGGTTTCCATTCCAAACTACGAAACTACAATGGTGAGCCAGTTAGCCTGTTGGACCGGTTAGAATTTTGGACATCACAACCAACCGAACGCAATTAGATCAAGTTATTCAAGTTCATGTCGTGTTTGGGTGGATGATAGATAGACGGTAAGTGAAATGTATGCTGTTCATTCCGTTAGTAGCAATATTGTTCTTTGTATTTTAGTTTTTGTTTTTTCTCAGGAGGGAAATAGAGTGAATAGGACCCAAACAATGAATCTGATGTTGGAAATTATCAAAATAAATGGGTTTTTTATTTGGTGTTTTATCAAAATATTCCTTGTGCCTTTAGAAAGCTTTTATTGTTGTGTTTTGGTTTTGTCCCACATTGGCTAGTTAGGAAAAGGTTGAGTGGTATATATATGGGAACATTCCTATACTGTTCACATAGTGTTAAGTGGCAAGGCACCTATGGTGCTACGTGCATTACCGGCGTAGCCGGTGATGGAACACACTCATACGCACCGCGCGCGCGCGAGCGTGGCAGTGGGTTGTGTGGCGCTTTGATGGCGCACTTTGCACGTCGGCGCAAGGCGCCTTGTAGGCGCCCTTTCTTATTGCCATTTGGCGGTAAGGTGTCGCTGACGTGGCATACGGGTCGGATCAGATGGGTATCGATACTACCGTTTAGGTGTATCGATACCGGTTGGTTCATGAGCGGCTAATTCACGAACAGAATGTTTGGGTATCGATACTAGGGAATTGGTGTATCGATACCGGTGTGTTTGGACGCGGATTTCAGACACTAGTTCGTGAACGGATGCAACTCTAAACGGAGGGTTATGACCCAAACTCAAGTCTATTCAATAAGGGGTGTGTCCTTAAGTGAAAGGGTACATTTGGGTCTATAAATAACACCCAAATTACATTCACTATATACGAAATTCTAGCCTTGTTACTCTGCCAAAATTACTACAGATTGCTTTCTAGTTTTGCTGTACCGTTACTGCAGAAACGGTGCCAGCAAATCCTTGGTTCTTTCGATTCTTTTACGACTCGGTATTCTGTCTGTCCTTCGTTTGTGCGGACGCAGGCAGAAGATCATTGAATTGATCGGGCTTCGTTGTATCCTCGGACAGATTCGCTATCAACCCGGTGCACACCAAACGGTGGGGGCGAATACTGTTTTCAGAAAGCGACATAGTAACGTGCCTCGAAGCAAGTTCCATCATCAACAAGTTCGGTTTCCCGAAGACTCCCGGATTTTTGCACCAACATCTGATTATGGAGTATTCCATCCACCGGGTACAGTACTCCTTATTTGATCTAGGTTTACAAACTGGAAATATGTCGCTCCTCAGAGGGTCTTGTAGCGCCCCCTCCGCGCCACAGGATGTAGCGCCCATCTCACTTGTCCATCTCTAGTTCTCTACCATCAATAGTCGGGATTTAAATAAAACTCTCCCATGAGAAGAGACCATTGAAAACACTTTTGGGCTCTTCGGATAAGAGCGCAGAAGGGACCCTGATAATCCTCCTCAAACAGCTAACATGCATACTATCCTTTGCCAATGATGTCGCATTGACAATCCTTTTAAAATCTCCACTAGAGGCCTTTTTGAGGGCTAACTTTTACAGTAGATTTTGGGTATAACTTCTACATAACTTTCGTTCGTCTCGACTAGAGGTATCAGAAAAACATAAAAATATGAACAAAAGTTGAAAAAAAAATCATACAGTTCAAAAGAAAACCCCTAAAGTCTTACTTTGGGATCTTTTTGTTGTCTTACATAAGCTTTTTTCATTTATGGTCTATATTCTTCTACTTTTCCGTTTCTTCTTGCCATGACAAATGATGTGGTGTAATTTTTTTTATCCAAATATAATACCAATTAAGAGAGAAAAAAAAAACCATATCAAAAAGCCCTAAAAAAATTAGCCCAAATGGGGGCTAAATTAGTTAACTCCTAGCACAACCTGTGACACTAGAGATGCATAATTGAAGTACAAGTATATACCTTTTTGAACTGGGTACAAGTATTATACCTTGCACACACTACTATAGCCACGTCCACAAGAGATGATGATTAAGAGTATCGATTTCTCAAGTCATCTTAATCAGATGCTCTTGCAATACTGCTTCAATTGCAATCCTGCTGCAACTTCAGTCCGTTTCTCTAATTCTCTTGCCTCTTCTGTTTTCAATCCTCTCCTTTCTTCTGTTTATTCACCACTGACTTGTCCTTTACGCAGTAATTTCACAGGGGTGCAGTAATTTCACAGGGGTGCGCAAACCTCCGGCTTTCGGGTATATGCATGAGCACGGATTGAGGATTGCAAAGTAATTTTAAAGTGTTTGTTCGCTTATTATCAATCAAGTGTCATGCATACGGGTGTGGTTGGGTTTGTAGAGAGTTGCGTACCTAGTATTATTGTTCCATGAATTAGGAAATACAAAATGTGATCGGTAGCAGCGTCACGCAGATGGGTGTGTAGAGACGTGTGTACCTAGCATTATTTTTCCACACATTAGGAAATACATTGCGATTGATAGATATTGAGCGTTGAGTCAGGGTACAACGTGGTAAAAAGCCACAGTACTACATTCAATTGGACCCAGAGGTGTTGGTGTGCGGTCCTGGTGTGCAAATTCGAGCCGTTGATCAGATTTCATCTAGGCAATAAATGGCTCGGATCTGCAAAGTGCCGAGATGAAATCAAAACAGTTAAAAACACATCCGACGACTCGGATGCCGCACACCAGAGATTGCAGAGCAGCACTCCACATACAACCTTCGAAGGGTGCGCAAAGTAGAAGGGGAATGCTAATATTAATGCCATTACTCTGTTCCCATGTGACCATGCACATTGTCTATTACTAGCCTAGCCCAGTAACCTGTATGGGTTTTTGCAGACAAACCTTATAGCCAAGAAGACACACATAAACAGACAACACTCTTCAAACTTCCAAGATTTTTTCTCCACATATTTAGCATGTGAGTGTCCATTACTTCATTAAATATACACCTGTATTGTTGTCTCTCTATTATTTTACTACTAATTTGGTAGTCAAGACATGACTAACATAATACTAGAAATAAAAGAAGCAAAAAAGGTTAGTCTTTTGGGGGTCCCCGCACTACAATTAATCATGATTTGATTTTTGGAGTTAAGTAAAGTTTTTTTTGGAATCTTATGGGTGTGAATAACCTGTCTTTGACCTAATAGGAAAAGAGATTAGTCGAGATTCGCGTTAGTTGACCCAAACAAATTCGACCGTCGAAAACAATAAAAAAAAAAAAAGGAAAAAGAAAGAAATAAATCAACTTCCATTGACATGTCTTAATCCAAACAAGATACAGTGACTCTATCAAGAAATAAATACTGAAAGCTCTTTAATTTTTCGCAGTCGATGACAGCCAGCAACAACCCAACTGTATTGCACTCTCTCTGTCTCATGGGCTAGGACTATTGGTCTCTTGAGTGTCACCCAAAGTCACCCCACAAGTCAGAGGCTTAGGTGCAGGAATTCTAAGGCAACTCAACCCACTCCCAGGGATCCCAGAACAATCTGGTTGAGGCCTCTGCATATCCCTACCAGGAATACAATTCAAAGAGAAATCAAAACCCACATTCCTGAAAAACAACCTCTCACATTCTTGATCAAACCCAGAAAAGAAATTGTAAGCAACAGTCAAATTCATAAGGCTCTTCAATGAGCAAACCAAATCTGGCAGTTCCCCTGATAGCTTGTTGTGCCCAAAATTCAGGACTTGAATTTCTTCCAAACAAGAAATGGAGTCAGGCAGATGACCCATCAGTGAATTGAAACTCAAATCCAAGACTTGTAAATCTTGCCACAACCCAACTCCCTCAGGAACACAGCCAGTTAACTGGTTGTTGAGAAAAAGTATCTCCTTTAGTCTTGGACCAATGTACCCAAAACTAAATGGGATGTTACCAGATAACTTGTTGTTGGCCAAGTTTATCACAGAAGCAGGTGAATTCCCCAAATTTGAAGGGATTTCCCCTTCAAAAAAGTTGTTGTTGAGGAAAATGGCATCAAGTTTTCTATTGAACAGATCTTGAGGAATTTGGCCTGAGAATTTGTTGTACCTTAAGTCTAAGTAAAGGAGGTTTGGAATGAGGAGAGTTGGGGTAGGGAATGGACCAGAAAAGAGGTTATTACTCAGGTCTAACTCAGTGAGTGAGGAAAGATCTTTGAAAGAGTAAGGAACTGAGCCAGTAAACCTGTTGCTGTTGAGGTGAAGAAGAGAGAGATCTGTGAGCACAGAAAGCTGACTGACTAAAATGCCCTTGAGGTTTCCACGGTTGAGATCTATCCCTGCTATTACTTGTCCAACTGGGTTACCCATTGCATCTTGAGTTTCTGCACAAAAAACCCCTTTGTAATTACACACATTTGGACCAACCCAACTGGTTAAAATCCCCGAAGGGTCCTCTGTGATTGCAGATTTCCACGCTTGGAGAGCAGAGTAAGCATTGTCATTAGGGTTTGAAGTTGATGACCCAGATGGGATTGTTGGGTTGTTGATACCTCCACCAACCCACACTCCTCCTCCTCCTCCTCCTCCACCACCACCACCGCCTCCGCCACCGCCACCAACTCCAATGCCGACTCCCACACCACCACCACCACCAACACTGAAATCTGCTTCTGTGTAGACTGTTTGGAGGAGGAGAAAAGCTAGGAGCCAACTGTTCTCCTTCATAGTACTGTATTTTTTTAGGTGAAGAAATGAAGAGGCCTGTTTTATGGGGATACTCGTGGGTTTGTCCAAATATGGGACAATGTTTTTTGCAGCATTGAAGAGAGAAGGTGGTGGGGTTGATTGATTTAGAGGCCGTTTGGCCGCCTCTTTATCAACTTATTGATTTCTCCTTTTTGCATTCTGGGTGTTTGGCAGCAACCCCCAGAAACTACTTCTCCAAAAATCGTTTTTCCATTTTTCCATTTAGAAGCCAGAAATCAAAAAGAGCTTTGGAGCTCCTTTTTGATTTCTACTTCTCATTTTCCCTTTCCAAAACACATTCTGCACATTTCTCCCAAACACTCCTCTCACATCCAAAACTCATTCTGACCAAAAGCCAAAAAACCAAAAAGTAAAAAATCAAAAGCTAAAAAGTAGGCTCCCAAACACCCCCTTACTCAATGTGCTTTAACTGCTTTTACTTACTATTTCTGAGAAGTTTTTAGATTCATTTTGATCCTATATTTTTGGGATGGTTCAATAATGCTAGTAACTCGTTTGGCAAAAAAACATAATCCAGTTTTTTGGTTTTTTCATTTTGTCTTTATTCAATTTTTTTTTTGCATTTGTTAGTTTTGTGTCAAGATTTTGTAGTTTCTGGATAACAAGTATAAATTTATGGTCAAACCAAATATTTTTCCGAATAAAACCGAAAATACTTGGATTATTGGATTAATTTTGGCTTTATTAAAAAAAATTTGAGTTTTAGCAATAATTTTATACTTGTTGGATTCGTCTCGTCGAGAGAAATCCCGAAACCACAAAATCTTAACGCAAAACTAACAAATGCAAAAAAAAAATTGAATAAAGACAAAATGAATAATCCAATAATCCGGATTATGAATTATTTGACTAACCACACCAGCTTGTGTGACACTGTATAAATTATGATTGGTGGTTGCAAAAGAGTTTTAAAGTTTTTGTTCTTCCATTACCAGTCATGCATTGTGTTGTTGGTGATATGGTGGAGTGGTGTGTCCTATCGGCAACCGACGGTCCGAATAAATTAGGGTTAAATTAAATATAAGGCTATCTAGTTTACTTGTTTTACTTATTTCAATAATACCAGAGATACATTATTCCACCAAAAAGCCACACATTATTGCTAAGGAATGTTTTTGGGAAAACTAGTGCCATATCATTCAAAGACAATATCCGAATAAGTTTATGCACATATTTAGTAGTATTAATCTCTAGGAATTTAATTCTATCGTCTTCGGAGGGAGCCTCGATTATAGATATATTTGCATTGTTTTCTATGCTTTCTCATGATGTAAATTTACCTTATTCAATTATTCAATATGGTGTCTTAAACCACACATATGCTGATATGAGAAACTTATCTTATTTCTTTGTATATTCTTAATGAAATAAATGAAAGGGAAAACCTAGACAACAATGAATTACTAAAAGCTAGTTTCCTTCTCCTTCCTTTTGGTAGGGTTAGTAAAAATAAATCAAAAAAATGAATAAACTAGTTTTGGTTTATTTTTGTCTTTATTCAAAAAAAATTACATTTGTTAGTTTTGCGTCGATGTTTTGTGGTTTCTTGGTTCGTCTCAACGAGAAAAATCTAAAAAGTATTAAATTATGATTAAAAAAAATTTACAGAATTTCACTAAGGACAAAGTAATTCATTTTTTGTGGTTTATTATATTATTTTTGTCTTTATTCAAAAAACTTTAAGTTTGGTTAATAATTTTATACTTTTTAGATTCATCTCGTCGAGACGAATCGAGAAACCACAAAAAATCAACGTTAGACTAACAAATGTGAAAAAAAATTGAATAAAGAAAAAAAATAAACTACTTGACTTTTTTAGCCAAAGCAACCTAGACAAAATCTCTGTTGTTTTATAAAATTAACTACTCCATAAAAAAGATGGATATGTCATTATACTTTGGCTTAAAAGCCAAAAACTTGATTATTGGATTATTCGTTTTGTCTTTATTTAAATTTTTTTTGCATTTGTTAGTTTTGGGTCAAGATTTTGTGGTTTCTGAATTCCTCTCATCGCGACGAATCCAAAGAGTATAAAATTGTGGTCAAAAGTAATAGTTTTTTTAATAAAGCCAAAAATAAACCAGTTTATTGGTTTAATTTTGGCTTTATTAAAAAAAATTGAGTTTTGACCATAATTTTATATTTGTTAGATTCGTCTCGTCGAGAGGAATCCAAAAACCACAAAATCTTGAAACAAAACTAACAAGGGTCCGTTTTTTGGGAGGACATAGTAAAGGGGTCTTTAATGCAATAAGGACATCAAATCTTTTCCTTAATGCCAAGAGGACAAATCACCTACACATTCCAAAAATGCCCTCACTAGCCAATGAAAGTGTCTAAACTCCCAAACCTAGTGAAAGTGCATAAACCTAAACCCTAGGGTACCTATAAAAGTGCCTAAAACCCTAGGGTCCCCTAAGAAAGTGTCTAAACCATTAAAACCCTATAATTGGAAAGTGCACCCAAAACCTAAACCCTAAGGTACCCTATAAAAGTGTCTAAAACACTACGGTACCCTATGAAAGTGCTTAAACAACTAAAACCCTATAATTGGAAGGTGCACCCTAAGTGTCTAAACCCTAGGGTACCATATGAAAGTGCCTAAACAACTAAAACCCTATAATTGGAAAGTGCACCCTAAGTGCCTAAACCCAAAATGCCTAAACCAACTATACCCTACCCCAAAGAGCCTAAAACCTCTAAAATTGAACCATAAAATTGAACCCAACCCCAAAATTGAAAAGAGAGAATTAATTTTGTCCCACTCATGCATGGGAGAGAGGGAGAGAAAGTGACCGGTGGGTCTGTGAGAGAGAGAGAGAGAGAGAGAGAGAGAGTCAGGGGCAAAGCCAAGGGGGGTCAAGCGGGGTCACTTGACCCCACTGAGGTGTCAAATTTTAATAGGATAGGTATAATATTTTTTAGATTTTGTATTTTTGCCCCTTATATATGGTATTTTTTGCCCAACTACTTGCCCTCCTCTTTACCATTGACCACACCAAATAATTTTTCTTTTTTTTCTGTAAATTAAATAATTTTTCTTGTAACACTCTAATTCTCTTTACCACTACTTGCCCTCCTTACTAATCTCAATTGCGTCGAGTTGTTGTATACTATCATAGATATGCAACTCCAAGAGCTAAATGATTGTTTTAATGAGGTAAACACATAGTTGCTTCTTTGTGTTGCATGTTTAAGTCCATTCAACTTATTTGCAAGTTTTGACAACCAAAAGTTGAATTACTTGGTCGAATTTTATCCTAAAGACTTCTCTGGTACTGTGTTTTTGGCACTTTCAGATCAACTTGAGAATTTCATTATTGATGTGCGGTCTAGTGTCGAGTTTTCAAACTTAAAAGGAATTGGTGATGTTTCTCGAAAGATGGTTGAGACTCGAAAATATATAGGGTATCCACAGAGCCGGCTCATACTTTTGGGAGGCCTAAATCGAACTTATTAAACGAGGTCCAGCCACTGGGGGAAAAAAAAATGAGGCCCACCCTATATTTTGTATACAAAAATTGGCCAATAAAGTGTCTTTATAAAAACTATTACAGAAGATTTACCATTACAAATGCAAACCTATAGTTATCCAAAAATATACAACCGCAGAGGCGGCTCCACCTTAGGGTGTGGGTGGTCACCCGAACACCCTGAATTTTTTTTTTAGTTAGAGATACATGTAATTTTTTAATTTTAATTTTTTTTTTTGTCATTTTGAACACCCTAGCCACAATTTTTGAACACCCTATCCAAAATGTTTTTGAACAAATAAGCCCACAACATATTTGAATACCAACCCAATTAGAGCCCATCCTAAAATAAATAAGGGAAATAGATAATAAAAAATAAAAAGAATAGAATAGAAACGGGAAACATATGGGTTTTGATCATTCCGGACCCCCTGTCCAACCTTAGTGCAAAGAAACTCGAAAAATAATGTAGGGAAGTAGTATATTTTTTATCCGAAAATTACACATTTTTTTCGTAGGGAAGTACTTTATTTTTACTTTTTTAAACATGGGAAGTGGGGCTTCAACCCCGTTAAAGATCTTGATTAGTTCTTTAATTTAGTATTTAAAAACAAACATGTACGAGAGTCCTTTATCGGGAAGTACTTTATTTGGTGGCATTTGTTGATATTAGTAGATTTTTTTTTTGTATGTATAGTTATGGTTTCTCGATGACCTTAGTTGAATTTTTGAACACCCTCGCGAGAATTCCTGGAGCCGCCACTATACAACCGCTACAATATTTCAAAATCTATCATTCGAACATTTGTCGCCTCGCACTTTTAGCGGCAAACGTACAAAATTGTATTGGACTTAGTATATATATGTAGGGGTCCTAACTAATTGGGGGGCCCTAAAATTTTTGGTTTTTTGGGGGGCCTAAATCCTAGGGTTCATGAGATTCCCCTATGAGCCGGTACTGGGTATCCATTGATTTTTAGGCTTTTGACTTTAGCTCTAGTTTTACCTGTTGCGACAGCTACAGTAGAAAGAGCATTTTCTGCCATGAAGATTGAGAAGAATCGACTTCGTAATCGAATGGATGATCAATGGTTGCATGATAGCTTGATTGTGTATATTGAGAGGGAGATTTGTAATAGTATCACAAATGAGGCTATAATCATACGATTTCAAAATATGAAAAATCGCCGGGGTCACTTGTAAACGTTGTTATAGGTTTTAAATCGATACCTGCTTAGCTACTTTTTGTTGGCATTAAAGTGTAGTTTTTTATGGTTGGTTGTAGACGTGGTCATAGGTCGTATATGGGATGACTTATGGTTGGTTGGGCACTCAATGTGCCTTTGCTTTCGAATCTCGTTCACTCCACTCAATCAATCCTTGCGTTCGAGAAAAGAACCTACTTGCCCGGTCGGTCGGGCAGCGCGCCTCTAAGCTAATTTTTGTTTGACATGTCAGTGTATCTTTTGGGAGATCAATTGTAAATAAATTATATGTTATTAATAGATAACTACTTTAACTCCTTTCTATTTCGCATTTTGGTGTTCTTTTGTTCTATTATTCTGCTTTAAGAATTTGACCCCACTGATATTTTGTTCTGGCTCCGCCGCTGGAGAAAGTGAAGTACGAGTGAAAGCGACTTGGTGGGTCATCATTTACTTACAGACATGCAGCAGTAGCTGCTGGAAATGGTGCAGTTGTCGCTTTCACTTAACTACCTTTTGCTTTTAGGTGTCAACCGTACAACAGCAAAAAAGGTGACGGGCGGCCGGGTAATTATTTTTTATCATTAAGGGTATTTTTGTCTAGTATTGTCGTTAAACCCTCAAAAATTCCTATCAATGTATTGGAAGCATTAAAATAAATTAAGCTGGACTAAATACCATTTAAAGCCTCAAACTTGGCCTTTAAACCAATTTTCTGAACTAACAAATGCAATTTTTTTTTGAATAAAGACAAAACGAATAATCCAATAATCCAGTTTTTGGCTTTTAAGCCAAAGTAATTCCATTTGTACTTTTACTTTTTACCATTGGCAAATAAAAAACATAATCATAGCCTTGGTTGAAATTTTCCTACATTGAAATGATTGCTAAATAGCCACTGACTAGTTGTAAATTACACTACTGTTTTCCATGTGGTGAATGAAAGAAAATGGGGCAAATTTCACTAACCTCCCCTGAGGTTTCTGACACAAACAGAAACCTCCCTTGAGGTTTCTGAAATGACACTGACCTCCCCCTGCTTTTCTAAAACATCAAAAAGTACCCCCCTGCCGTTAGTTTTCAGTGGATGGTGTTAACCTTTGCGCGAAAAGGACCAAAATACCCTTATTAATACACTTTAATACACTAAATTTAAACACTTAATGCCAAAATTACCCTCATCTAATACTCCTATAACCAAACTCAATTGTTCCAACCTCTTACTAAAATCCGCACCTTTTTTACTACAAATTATGCCACTATTTTTTGTAATATAATAAACATACATATTATATTATGCCACCATTTTTTGTAATATAATAAACATACATATTATTCTCTCCATTTCCTTGCCTATATACATGCATTTTTTTCTTCCAATATCTAAAGTATTTTTTTTTACATATTCACTTTTTATTTGAATTGTTTCGATTTAATTGATGTCGTGAGCGACAATGAATTGGAAACTTAAACATCACCATGTAAAATAAAATGTTGCTATACATATATAGCGAAATAAGCACGTATACATATAATTAAAAAAACATGAACTAAAAATGAGAAATGTTTGAAAAGACAAAAAAAAAAAATACAAAACAAACAAGAGAACTTTTTTAACAAAGACAGACAATAATTGCGAAAAGATTATTACGTCAAATCGCGCCCTAGTGAATGGGATAGTTGTGGTGGAGTTTAAATGATGAAATAAAAAAAATCCTTGAGCATAAACTCTCTTTGCATTTATCTGCTTAATAAATACGAAATTGAGAAAACAAAAAGAATTTTTTTATTATACTCCTCGAAAAGTAAAATCTTATAAAGTCCAAACAAGACAAGTAACGCAATTTTTTGATGCATAATTCGTCTTTAATATGAATTTGATTCTAACGAATCTAATTTTTTATTTTATTTCATTGATCATTTTGTTTGCGACAAACAAAAAAAATAAAAACACTTGTTAAAATTATTTTATTAATCGTTGAAAAGGGTATTTTTGGTAGTTTTCGCGCAAATGTTAACGCCATCCATTATAAACTAACGGCAGGGGGGTACTTTTTGATGTTTTAGAAAAGCAGGGGAGGTCAGTGTCATTTAACCTTAGGGGAGGTATCTGTTTGTGTCAGAAACCTCAGGGGAGGTTAGTGAAATTTGCCCAAGAAAATGGATAATTTGGTAGAGAAATTTCTAAAATCAGTTTACTGAATTATTGTTAAAGTCTAAAAAATTTATTAAAATGTGTGAAAATTTTATATAAATTTTAATAAAATGTATACAAAAGTGAAAAATACAAATTCGAATAAGTGTTTTTTTTTTGTCATTCTTCTTGTTTTATTACGAATCTACTGGATTGTCAATAGAATGAATTGTCTATTGTAAGAGTAATTTCAATAAAGCGCGCGTGCAAAAAAATCAACTTTTTTATTGGATGGTTGCTAGCATCCATGGACCATGGTCCTTGGTTAAGGGCTCAAGGCTAAAAGATGCCACAGAATTTATGGAGCTCTTTATCTGGTTGGTGAGATTTCAAATCACGACCCCCAAAAAAATCTTACTATCAGTTACACTAATAAAAAATGTTATCCAATTTTGTTCTTAATAAATGCAAAGGAAATTGAGTTAATTTTAGTATGGGAGGTGAGATTGTGAAACAAAAAAATTGGAGCAAGGCCACAATGCGGAGTAATTTCTCGGTAGTTCCAAAGCACAGCAACGTGATACTTCAGAAAATTTCATAATCACCACGCATTTATGTGAGATTCATACACTTAATCGTAGGTCGCACAAGAATGTGTGGTGTTGAAGTGATTCAAATTCGGAACACCACGTGACTGTGACTGTAGTTCGGAATCACTTTAGACCACTGTGACAATGCGCATGGCCGACCTTGTGCATTATTTCAAATGTAAAGATTTTACATCATTGCTCAGTTTCAAATTTGCTCTCTCTTCTCAGTCGAAGATATATAGTGGTCTGCCTTTTTTTCTAGCTGCTGTTGATTGGTAGGTTAATGTCATGTTGTCACCCATTACCTCTCTCTCCCTCTCTCTCTCTCCTCTCTCTCTCCAAGAACCCAGCATGTTTTAAAAGTCTCACTCTTTCCCTCCTCTAAAACCCACCGGCTTTGTTCGGTTTGGGTTTTTCGGGGAGGGTTTTTGAGGTAATGAGTAGAAAGATATAGAAAGAAAATTTTATTGGAAACCGTGCAGGATGGCCCAAACCGAACAAGGTTTTCACTAGCACACGACGATCTACCACAAATTTTTATACACTTTTCACAATTTATCACTCTCTTACATGCAGATACTAGCGTTCAAAATCAGATTCCGTTGCATCCAAAAAAAAAAAAAAAGACATTATATATCGTCAGCCAAATATAAAGACAAAAAATACACAAACTCTAATGTACTTTTTACTCTTTTTAAGGCATATACATATACTTTTTTACATTTTTCACTATATTTTTTAAACCTTAATGACAGCTCACTGATATGATTTTTAGAATTTTCCTTGAATTCATCTTACTTGCATGATTAGAAATGGCCAACCAAATGTCAATTTTTTTGCCCAAATAGTGAATTCATAGCACATAGAAACAAGGGTTTTTCGGCACAGAGGATTTGAGGCCCCTTTCATTGGGAATATTTCATTCTCTCTTCGTTTTTGATAACTCGGAAATTCATAAATCAATTAACAAGCAATAGAGTTTTTGCATCAGGAGTGCAAGCATTAGTAATACGATACAGACCAAGAGCCAAGAGGCTAAAGCAAAATTCAGTCTAGGATCTGCCTAATATTTACAAAAATGCTACTTGTACAACCATTTAGGCTATCTCTGATCATGAATTCCCTTAGGGTGAGTTCTCCAATTGATTTTATCAAAAAATTGATAAAATCAAGCCATTGATTTTATCCATTGGTGAGGAGGGTTGATAAAATTTGTAGATTTTTGAGATTTTTTAATGCAAAAATCTTCAGATTTTATCAACTCTCTTCACCAACGGATAAAATCAAGGGCTTGATTTTATCAAATTTTGATAAAATCTATTGGAGAACTCACCCTTTATGGAGAGGGGGATTCACAGATACGATTAAGTCGTGATCTTGTTCCGCTCCCAACCTAGCAAGATGATCAGCGCATTGATTTGCGTTGTGGTAGATATGGCCTAGAGCCGATCCTGTGTGATCCAGGAGAGGTTTTGCATCCTTGATTATAGCAAAACAAATAAAACAAACAGGTGACGCTTTTGATGCTAAAAATGACCAAAAAACAAAAAGATCGACTTCATTGTACAAGCCAAACAAAGCCTTCGGAGCATCAAGTAAAAGAGAGGGAAGAGCAGCACGTTCCCTCCCCCACCACCCCTTCCACCTTCTTCCAGCCCCTCCTCTCCTTTCCTTTACTTCTTCCCCTCATAAATCTGTCGATAACTCCCCATGCATGGCTGGATCTGCTATCCTTCCAATGTGAGCGGCTGAAATCTTGATTTTTGGACCAAGGAGAGGCCGATCTGGGCCTCCGACACCTACGTCAAGCGGCGGCGACGGCGTCACAACGACAGCGATGGCACTGGCAATTTGTTCTGTTTTCCAATTTATTTTTTTGGTAGTTTTAGGTTTGTTTTTTATAGTATTAAAAATGAATCAAATTTTCAATGGTATCTGCTAGAAAAATACTACTGAAAATGACATGCTATGGTAGTGCTAATCAGTTGCTGGGATTAAGAAACTTCAACTTCATACTAGTTGCACATGATAACAAACTGAGATTCTCAAATTCCAATGATTTGCGTAGAAGGCTCAAGGCAGGGTCACCAAACAACAATGTATTATGTATATATTTACACGTACAGAGCATATTCTTTGCCAGAAAAAGAGAACAAATTTGAAAGATGCGGGAGAGACCATTCATGCAATGGGAAGCAGAAACAGATTCTGCAATAATACTTTCTGCAACCATGACGAAATTGAAAATTTCTGTGTCAAACGATACCCGTTTGTTTGTACAAACCACGAAAAAACTGATCAGACACCAAGAAACCAGCCATCAGGTGAATCAAGAGGCAAAATTCTGCCCGCTAGATCACCATATTATTCGTAAACTAAGTTAATTTCCTTCTTATTATACACAGTAATTAGCCGTAAGTCACCAAAAAGGTTCAAAATGGCAGGAAGCAATTTCATGTTGAACGAAACTTGCTGCTGACTGCGTCGTAGCTTGGAACATGAATGACTGCCGGAAAAAGGATAGAAAATTAGCAAAAACTCAACCACATTATACTGAAGAAAATCAGAAAAGAATATCAGGATGAAACAGGGACATACTATCTCCATGAGATGCCATTGTAAGAGGGGAAGAAATCAGCTTTTGAGCAAGAGAAGCAATATCCTTCAATGAAATTTCATCCACAAGCTTCAAGAAATGCTCCACAGGTTTCCTAGGAAGATAAAATTCATGGAAACTTTTAATGATGAGAAGATGATATACTTACATGTCAAGTTCAATGTTTTCTGGGGTTTGCTCCCACCTAAGGTCTCATGTTCGATTCCCCTTGCCAGCAAACTCTTGGGGCCACTAGAGGTTATGCCCGGTCATTACCTCCAGTGCCTCGGAATTAGTCGAGGTGCGCGCAAACTGACCCGGACATCCAGTTATCAGGAAGAAAAAAAAAAAAGTTTGATGTTTTCTTTTTTCTTTTGAAAATTTTGAGATCAGCTACTTTAGAACTACAAAAAAGAAAGATACGCAAGGAAGAACGGAAATTGGTACTCATCCCCAGTTAATCTCCCAAACTTAAAGTTTCCGTTGCTCAATAATGTAACACCACCTGAAACTTTTTAAAGCCAATCCCAAAAATACAGGCTGCCACCGTGTTTGTCTCCCCAGCTAAACAGTGATCAAATTTTAGCTAAAACACCAGATTCAATATTCAATGAGGTATACAGGTCCTTGCATGAATGTCCGTGTCGATATAATAATCAAATTCGCATTCAATAGTCTTATCAGCAACCTAGACTCTGTAGGTTAGCGTAATCTCACATCTTTCAACCAAATAACAGATCATATAGCGTGGATGCATGTCATGACTTTGTACTAATGTGTCTCATTTCTACTTCCAAAAACTACCTTCTTAAATACACCATTATATGCCTTAACCATGCAGATAAAAATTGATTTAAGTGAATTGTGCAGGGTAATCAAATCCATAAGTCACTACAGAGAAGCACAAATTACCTATCTCCGTGCGTCAAAATTTGTCTACCAATATCTTCGGATGCAACCAACTGCAAGATAAAAACTCAATTGTGAGCTGGTCAAAAAAAATCCAGAACAAAAATAATAACCAAGCATCAGATGTACGGAAGAAGTTGTTTACTCTGGATTCGAGGTTCATAAGAATGGTGGACTTTGTCGACTGTTTGGCACGATCTAACTCAACTTGGTCAACTGCCAGCCAGTGGAAGTGGAAAGATGAAGAATAGAGGCAAAAGGGGAGATGGGGAAAATGTGATTAGAATAAACACATGAGAAAACTAAAATTGTCATTTCTCTCTGTGATGTTCTCCTAAAGGTAACAACTGAATTCCTTCATAGGTTTAGGTGCAAGTACAATCTTCCAGCCTATAGATGTTCCTTTCATACATTTTACCACTTAATTAAAAAAACAAAGAAAACGCATTACGCCACCGTAAACAATCTAAATGCAAGAGATGGAATCCCTAGAACCAAAATAGATAGGATAGAAGCAAGTAAAGGTATAACAGCATACCTTCTCCAGGTGTGGCAACTGCAATAAGTTCTGTCACGGCTATATCAATGGCCTTTGATACAAAATCAGAGCCCTGAATTTAAAAATCAAGCACCATTAGCTTCAGACCAGAATAGCCATGAAAACATAACAAAATGTAATGTTATATCCTTATTACTTTGAGCCTATCAAGCTATGCATTACATGCTCATAGAACTTCCTCTCTCCAAAAAAGAGTGACATTGTCGGCAAGCACTAAGTTCAAGAAGGAAAGCCTATACGCCTGTCAATTCCCTCATGTTGGCATTGCAATCGCCCATCATAACATCAAAAAATTCTTTTTGTGCTATGCTTCTGGCATTTGTAATACGTTTTATTATAAACGTTATCTTTAAAATGTATCGAGCAGACATCCATTTGTGGGCACCCAAGGAACAAAGACACTCACTTTGAAACAGCCAACAATATCCGTGACTTTACCCATTGAAGTTTCCATGCACTTAAGTTGCAAATTGGATTGCAACATTGAAACTTCCAAAGGAAAAGCACGAGTAACAGGTATGGTTCATGTAATACGGAGGAGAAATGACTTACAGTGGCAGCTTCAATTCCAAACAAGCCAGTATTGGTGTAAATGCTGTTGAATGCAGAAAACGCATGAATTTGCGGATACTGGTTCAAGACACGATGATCTACACAATCATATAAATACAACAAATGGACAATAAAATAAGAACACCGATGAGAAGATACTATATGTAAAAATCTAAAACAGTTTCATGACCATGCAGATATGGAAATGCATTTCTAAAGCATATCAAGCTTATTACAATATCGCATGGATAAAAGTGTCTGTCTTATACACTTACACAGTCTTGAGAACATTCCTTTTCCAGGACCACCAACTGAGAAGGATCCACCTCCTCCCATTAGCATCTAGGCAGAAAAAATGTACGTATTATTGCTTCCGAAGGTCAACATCCAAACAACATGAATGCAAAGGAGAACAAATACAAAAAATTAGAAACATAATCTCTTGTAATTGTATCCCACTCATAAATGGGGGTGAAAAGAGTCGCAGCAAGCTGAACCACAACAAAGGCCCACTAATGAGATTAATACCTGAAGAACAGTAGAAGTCACTGCTTCCTTCTCCTTAATCCAGCCACCAGGGGCTTCAAAAGCAAGGGCAAAATGAGTTTTCTGGCCAGAGAGGCATACCAAAAATTATGTCAGTCTCGGAACTAACTGATCCTATATCAGAAATCCATGTTAAAGAGTCAACGGTAACATATCCTAGACTAGAAGTAAAAAATCACGATTAAGTATGTAATTATACATACCCCTGAATCAGCTTGACAACGATAATCACCTCCGACGTAAACAGATTTTGGCGGCTCAGGACGAGGAACACTGGGTAAGTCAGAAAGCAATGGCTCCGCAAATTTTAACAGCTCATCATGTTCAACACCAGAAGCTGCAAGGACCATTCGAGGAGCAGTATAGTTTTCCTGCAATTTTCAAAAGGAAAATAACGTATATGCAAACCACCCACAGAAAACAATAAACACGGGATGAACAAACTGATTTTGGTTATAATTTCGATTTCAAAATACTAACAGAGAATAAGGTTATAATGTAAAATCTCCTCCAAGCTGATTTAGGTTATAATTGCTTCAAAATTAATGGTGATGTAAGACAAAAAATGCAAAGTTTTGTCCAACTCACTGCCACAAATTCCTCCAAAATGGTACTATCCAATCTGCCAATTGCAGACTCGGGGGCCACAAGAGGATTTGCCAATGCACCAGAATAACCCGCGGAGTGAATTGCTTCCAAAAGTAGGCTTGGTGGATTGTTAGATGCTTCAGAGATCTCATCTTTCACCTTCAGAAGCTGTTAAAGATAACATTTGTCAGTACAAGTCTACAAGAATAATCCAAAAACGACAAGAAAAATGCACAGCAAAATGGTACCTGCTCATTGATCTCCCAATCTAGGAAGACGGGATTCCTCACACAATCAATAAGCAGTTCCACCATTTGAGGAACATAAGTTTTCAAATTATAATACGTGTACCCCATCTGCTCCCTCAAAGCTGAGGCTGTCACATTGCCACCGATTGCTTCCACTTCCCTCACAACCCGCAAGTGACTCCTGTTTCTCGTGCTATTAAAGGCCATACGTTCCAACAGGTGTGTGACCCCAAATTGTTCTGGTGTTTCATAGATTGACCCACAATCAACATACAATCCAATAGAGGCTGCAGGATGCTGTCCAATCAACAAATTCGGTGGAATATAAACTACACTTAAAAACAGATGGAAGGACCAACAAGAAACTAAACATATAATTATCCCATACGTACCGGAGATGTTTCTGAGGCAATTTTGACACCATTAGGGAGCGTTGTTATCTTGGTCTTACCCGTTTCAACATGGTCAGGCAATGGTGGTGGAAGGGTAATACCTTGAAGTGGGACTTGTAGAGGGGGAAGCGAACTCGACCTCCCCCCAGTTAGCCAGCTGAAGAAACCGCCTGAAGAAGATGACTTTGTAGCAACAGCACTTGAACTCGCAAACCTGGTTAGTATCCTATTGCCCGTACGACCCTGCTTCCACAATTGAGATAAATAATAATAATAATAATAATAATAATAATAATAATAATAATAATAATAATAATAATAATAATAATAATAATAATAATAATAATAATAATAATAATAATAATAATAATTTAAAATAAAATAAAATAAAATAAAAACCTAAGTCACATTTCCAACTTCTTTGTCTAAAGCTAAAATATGCATGACCACTGACGTATTATTAATATTTAGGGCCCGTTTGTTTGACTGTCTATGAGCGTGAAACAGGAATATTTATCTAAGGGAGCACATATCCATTGTTTGATTAAAATTCTTGCTAGCCGGATTAAATGAACATCGATTATATTATCTCCAAAAGAGTGACGCATTAATAGCGTGTGGTATGGTATCATTAAACCCCCATTATCACCATTAATCTCATGGGACAACATATCGTACTTATCATATCCTTCGACTGTAAGTCTCGTCAAACAAACGGGCCTTAAGTGCTAGTAATTGTTAATCTAACAAGTTAATAGTAAGTTCCACTATGGTACAAGTAATCCATAATTCAAATTCAAATCCAAGAAATTCTCTTTCGGAACTGTTGCAAAAACAAGAAAATTACAGATACTCTGAGATTACAATCAATTCAAGACATCTCACAAACAAAACAAAAAGACAACGAAATTCTCCTGTGATTACGCATCATTCCAGCGCTCAAATCACAAATCCGAAATTGGGCAATACACACATCAACACTAATTATATGTGTAAAACTAGGTTTATGGGGTCGCTGACCTTGAGAGCCTTGAGACGTGAAGCTGCCGTTCTGTACATGGTGATCCGATCACAGAGGAAGAACCCTAGAATGTTTTCTCTCACTAGGCCGAGGTTGTGGGATTCTGGCACCTACAGGAAAGACGTCCGAATATTGTGCTAGGCACGCGCGAGCTCTCGGTCCGTCAGGATTTTGTGATGGCGCGAGTTTAGTGAGTAATGAGTTTTCTATGTTTTCTACCCCTAAACTATACCAGTTTTGTCTATGTAGTCCTCAAACTAGTAATTTCATTTATGTAGTCCCTCAACTATCTATTTGAATCCTGTTGGATCCAATTGATAATGGCAGTGGTGATTTTGGATGGAAAACCAAACATGTGAGAAACATATGCAACAATTTAAGGGCAAAGAGGGTACTTCACCTTCCTCACCCATCTGGTGCCAAAACTAGGAAGGTTTTTCCTCTATTTTACTACTATATATATAAATAGAAGCACAATCACACCACAAAAACAGATCACCCATAATTTCTCTCTCTTCCCCCTTCCCCCATACCCACATTCCCAACCTAACCATGTCATCCTCATCTTCTTCCTCTTCAAGCACCCACTATGAATACCCTACTTGCTATTTGTGGATTGCCCCAATTAGAAAGTCAAACACATAAGCAAATCCAAGAAAAAGATTCTTAAGGTGTGGGAAGTATGAGGTAAGAAATAAGCTCTCTAATAAATCCATAAACATTGCATTTTTAGCTCTCTAATTCTTGCTTCTATTGGCTGCAAAAAGAAAGAGAAAAAAATGCAAGTATTTCTATTGGGTTGACCCACACCCTAAAGAAAAAGAATTAGAGGCAAATAATGAAGCTTTGCAAAGTGAGAAAGGAGTTCTAGAATTGAAATGTGCAGACATTCAACAAAAACCAAAACCTAACCAAAGAAAACAAGAATCTAAAGATGAAGTTGAAGGCAATAGAAGCTAAAAAGGATTCTTACAAATGGATGTGCTGGATTCTAATAGAAAACCCCAACATCGAAAAAGAGGAAGGATTTCTATACTTACAATTGGGGATTGCATCTTCCCTGTGCCTCAACTGATCCACCCGAATTCTGTAGGTTTGCTTCCCATTTGTGTTTTGCTTCCCATTTAGCAAAGTAGTTGACAATGGAGATAGAGAGAGAGAAAGAAGGGCGTAACAGAGCATGGAGAGAGAGAGAGAGAACCAGAACAACGATGTTCTGTTCCAAGTGTTCCAGAAATATCTAGGGGGTCAAATGACGTTTAAGCCCCTCATATTTGGGGGAAATAGCACGTGCGCCTCACATGTTTGATTTTCCGTCCAAAATTACTAATCTCATTATCAATTGGATCCAATAGGATTCAAATAGATAGCTAAGGGACTACATAAACGAAATTAATAGTTTGAGGACTACATAGACAAAACTGGTATAGTTTAGGGGTAGAAAACATAGAAAACTCGTGAGTAATTTGGCCCGTTAATTGAGTTTAATGTCTATAGTTTAATTGGTTAAATTGATAGTTCACGGGGCTAAAGTGATCCCCAGACGTCCGGATAGCTTGCGCACAACTAATTTTGGGGTTTTGAACTTAACGACGGAGCAAATCTCTAGTGGCCTTAAGATTTGGAATGTTTGGCCTTCGTGAAAATATAACATTTGACTTCACAAAATCGCATTTATTCTCATAATCACTTGGCCAAATCCTGGGCGTTAACAATGAGTTCCCTTTGTTTGGATTTTCGCAATCCCACAACACCCCTACGGATCTTGGAAACAATGAATCAAAGAACAGAAAAACAAGTAATCGTGCGTAATGAAAAACGGAAAAGAAAGCGAGACACAAATATACGTGGAAAACCTCAACGCGAGGGAAAACCACAGGAGCCACACCAGTCCACTATGAAATCGAAATCAAGAGTACAAGTCTTCTCGCAATCTCTCTGAGATTTGCGTTTTCTCTCGCCTCTCTGTCACTGTTTTCTCTGAAAACGTATTACCCTAACTACAAGCTAACAACGAAATAATTAGATCGGGTCTATAGCCGAAATTACACACCGAGGTCGCTCAAAAATCGTTTTCGCTGCAGTTCGAAGTGCGACTTTAGGAGCAGTGGGGGCTCTCCTGCCCCCACACCCCGATACTGCTTAAGGTTGTCTGCACCCGAACACCCTTTAAAGCAAAAATTGCCTTCATTGTGTTGTAAATCCTAAAAAATGGAATTTTTATGGGAAGTTTCCTTTACGTTGTTGTAAATCCTGTTGTATTTTCTGCATTTCGTGGTAAAAATTTCTTGGTTGATGAATATTTTTGTTAAGCTGCGTACTTGTTGATTGATGAAATGCCTCAATCAAACGCTAATTTCCGTTTTGGTTTTTTCTTTGGACCTCTCATGCCATATAGAGCAGGACACCCAGCAGTTATTTTTCATTTGCTATTAAATGTGCTACCATCTTTTGAAGTGTCTATGTAACTGAATTCTATGGCTTTATTGTGCTTTATTGGGTGGTTACAACTTGCAAGAAGTTCAACAACACCTTCAAAACAATGGAATTTTTTTCCCCATTTAAACAATGGAAAGTGGGTTTGTCAGAAAAGTCATTTGTTTTACATAATTCCTTTACCATGTTAGATTCTTGAAATTGTTTGATGAGTATTCTACCATGTTCACCCTGATCGCGCGAATTCGCATGCAAGAACAGCAACTCTAGGGTACTTCCCTCGCTCTTTTAAATCATAAGGTTTGTATCTCCTGATCTGTTTTCTTAGAAATCGCTCATTCCTCCTAAATTTATCTTCTCCCTTTGTGCTTTAGGTTACTAAATCCAAACTTTCAATTTCAAGAATCTATTTTCCAATGAAGGTAACACGCGGCTGAAAGCTAGCTAGTCAAGTTTTGTTTCTCCGGTTAATTGCTTCCCACTAGATCCTTATATTTTTTTGTTGAATTTAACAAAAGGTCATTTTGCGCAAGTCCTTAGGGTAAGATTTTTCGGATGAAAACATAAAAATCATCTTACATGCATGTAGTCACAGAAGCAGTGAAGCACCCGGGAGTCAACAATGAACTAAAAGTAAAGTGGAGAGCATGAAATTGTATATCGATATTGACCTGCATTCCCCTCCTCCAAAATAACTAAATAAAAGAGTGGATATGACAATAAACTTGGTTGTGTAGGAAGTTTTAGTGGAACATTGCATGCCATATGACATCTTGGTTGTCTTCTATCTTCGAATTGAAGATAAAGAGAACAATAGCTAGTGGATGGAATGGTTCAACCAAGGAAGAATAAGAACAGTTCCAAGTATATCTGATAATCTTTCTATTTCAAAATCATTAAAATGGGATAGAGGAATATTAGTCACCCAAAAGAAATAAAAAGTTTACAGGGGCTTAAGAGGACAGTTTGTCATGTAGAACATCCAACATCCATAAAATGCTGATTACCAGGGAATATGCTTATCCTTTCTATGCAGGAATATAGATAGATAAGCAGTACGCTAGTGGAAAGTTGGCAGTTGCGATCTGATCAGGGCAATTTGTTTTGGAATTTGTTGATACAAAATGTTATAGAGATGCTCAACATTACCTCACCATATCATACGCTATGGAGATATCAAATCACCGTCTCTTTTCTCCTACTTGTCCTACAGAGTGATATACCCCTCGCATGTTGACCCTTTTCTTCTCTCTTACAGACCCATATGCATCCTTTTGTGAGGGCTGTATATATAGAGCAATGGAAGCTTTCTTGTATCACTGTTCCTTTCCAAAACAACATTTTTAGCATCAGGTATGGAGGCCTTACAATTGAATGGTGTCTGTTACACATTGTCTCGAGAAGCACATATGACTACACGCGCTAAAATATATGGTTCTAATGCATTGCCGATGAGTAAGATACCACTTGTCCTGAATCATGAAAGAGCTAATTTTACAGTTTTTGGCAAGAAAGAAATGACCTTTTGCGATTTCTTGTTTCTTTTTTCAGGTCTTTTGTGGAAACGAATTTCCTCCAAGTCATTTCTTGGTTCTCATGCATTTCCAAGGAGTAAGACAACACTTTTCCGGCATCATGAGATAAGCTAATTTTGCTGTTTGGCAAGAAAGAAATTAACTTACGGATTTCTGTGTCTTGTTTTCCAGGTGTTTTGTGGAAGCCAATTTCCTCCAACCCATTTCTTGGTGGCAGTCATGTGCCCAAGAAAGGAGGAGTCCAAGTTGTGTCTCCAAATATTGCATCACCGGACTTGGCAGTTGAGCTCCTTTGTGCATGGGATGATGAATATGAGGGGGTCATTGTTGATCCATATAGCTTACCCTTGAGCTCAAATTCTTTTGCATCCACACTACGCGCTTCTTTGTTGAACTGGAAGTTGAAGGTTAGACACGCTCTCCGTATACTCACAAGCATGTCTTGTTTATACATTAACCCCGTAATCGTTGAGTTGTTTACTGAAATTGCTCCTGCAATCCCACTTCATGCTAGCTCAACAGTTTGAGCAGCTGATGTTAACCGTGAAATGGTTTGATAATTGCCTCTGAGGGGAACTCTAATCAAAGACCCCAGTAATAGTCCACTGATCTTGTTAATTGTGATTTGTGATGATATATACAACTACCTTGTTAACTCTTTCCCCTGAGAACAAGTGGAACCTACTTCAGTCTCACGGTAAAAATAAAGTTTGAGATACAGAAAAATGCCAAATTCCTTCTGCTTCTTATTTTCAAACTCAGTGCAGGGAAAAAGGGGGATATGGCTGAAGATACTACAAGAGCAAGCTGAACTTGTTCCAATAGCAATTCAGGTAAGAGTTTTGCATCCCAAAACTGCAATATCAATGTCTAAAGATATGATACTATTCTATAGGTCTCATGCCATATTCTTTCTACTAACATACTCCTCTTTTGTTGATCTGTTGTTGAACTTATATATAAATTGGTAGCCCTTTCTTAAAACAGGTTTGCATAATGCATTTTAGAAACTGTTCTTGAAAATAACACAGAAAACAAAACTGGACCAAACAGTATGGGACCATCTTGTTTAACTCCAATTCTATTTTATTCATAGGAGGGTTTCAATTATCATCATGCTGAATCAGGGTATGTTATGCTAACGTACTGGATTCCTGACGAGCCAGTCATGCTCCCTGCCGGCCCTTCCCATCAAATAGGCGTTGCAGGTTTTGTGACCAATGACAAAAGAGAGGTATTCTGGTTTGCAAACTTTTCTCGTATCTCTTCGCAATCTTATCCAACTTTGCCTGGCTGAAATTGTTTATGCCATTTAGGTTCTTGTAGTGAGAGAAAAATGTCCTTGCAGTTGCACAGGGATATGGAAGTTGCCTACTGGCTATATCGACAAGGTGCTTTTTCTCTCTTTCTTAATTTATCGCCCAAAATTGTTTCAAATTAGGGTAAGAACTCCTAGAGGCTTATGTAAATACTGATTCCCGCATTTTGTTTCTCAGAAGGAGTGACTAATACATGATTCTCTTCTTTCATCTTAGTCCGAAGATATATTTTCTGGAGCTGTAAGAGAAGTGAAAGAAGAAACTGGTGTAAGTATGAATTTAATTCCAAACATATTTTCAACACCATAATAACCGTAAATATTATCATACTATCATCGCTTTGATCATTACATTTTATGCCCCATCCTCCTCCTTATTTGCAGGTTGACACAATGTTCCAGGAAATGGTTGCTTTCAGGTATTGTCGTCCTAAATAACTTCGGCCTCTAAGTAGGAGAGCAGTGGAAAAAAAGGAAACAAAATCCATTAATCGCAGTCACAAAGTTCTTTCAAATAGGATCCTTTCATGAAGGATTTCAATTAGCACAGTCACGTAATTCAAATCCATTAATCAAAGTACTAAAATGCATTCTTCAAACAAAGAACTGCAGCACAGAACTGGATGGGAGGGTATTCTTAATATTATGATGCCCTTTTTGGGTGTGCAAGTCTCCTTTTTGCGTCATGGTTTACATGTTCATGTTCTGGGGTTGCAGACATGCCCATCTAGTGGCTTTTGAGAAGTCAGATCTGCTGTTTGTGTGCATGCTGAAACCACTATCCTCTAAAATCACGATCGACGAAAAGGAAATTCAAGCTGCTAAGGTATTTGAGGTTTACAGAAAGATTCATACATATGCTAATCATTCGGTTTTTTTCTTTTCTTTTCGCCTTTCTGTTTGGAGGTTATTAACTTGAGTTTTGTGTTCTGCTGTTTTCAGTGGATGCCTGTTGATGAAGTGTTGAAACAGCCATTTTACAGAGAAGATCACATGTCCAAAAGGATAATTGAGATCTGTGTGGCAACATATGAAAGAGATCACAGCACTGGATTCATTGCCCATAAGTTGACCTCAAAATTTGATGGGAACTTGTCCTACTTGTATTACAATGAAAACACCATTGTTTAGGCTCACACCTCATTGCCCATTAGGTCACTTTGGGCTCTTTTGGATCCAGCTTTTAAGTTGTAGCTTGAAGCAGCTAATAGGGAAATGCTATTTCCAATAATGTCTCTCTCTTGAAAGAGAAAAAATGTAATGAATACTCTCTGAAAACATGCTTTTTGGCTCTTGCAATTTTCACTACTTCTAAGCTCATATTGTTTTTCAAAATTCTTTGAACTTTTGTCACCGCTGAACTATAATCTTGGAGCCGCCTTCAAGAACCTCAATATTGGTCAACTCACCCAACAATACGCACAAGGAACTTATGAAGTTCTGCTGCCTTTTCTGAGTTTTTTGGTATCCACTAGTATTTCCTTTCATGCCTTTATTAAAACGTCACGTAATCCCTCTGTTGACGCCACCTGCCACTCTCGGACTGGAAAATGATATTTATGTTTTACTTTAGCTTTCCATGCCATCACAATCTCTAAAATAAGTAAAGTTTGAAGCATGCTAAACTGAAAAGGCAGAGTCTATAACTTGCATAAAATAAAATACTTGTAGGAATGGACAGCAAATTTTGCAACTCTAATTAAATTTACTCAGAAAAATTCTAGAGTAATCATTAGTATTTTTCAATAGAGAAAAGAAATTTCCGGTGACGTTGGCAAGATCGATATATCTTATAGTTTAGATTCGTAAAAACAACAACTTTAATAGTATTTTGGATGTCTCCTCTTGTTTTTATCTTAAATTATACAAGAGTAAACTCGTACGTCGTCAAAATCAAGGTAAACTCTAAATGTTTCCTCTTGTTTTTATCTATGTGTGTGTGACCCACCTCTTTTGTGAGTGTGTGAGTGTAAGTGTGTATGGGTAGGGCGGGAGTGCCCTACAGAGTTGTAGTGCACGATCTTGACCGTTCAAAAATATTTTCAATGGTCCATATTTTAGAATTATTGCTGAATTGAATACCATTATTGTCTCCTATCTATGGCCTTATTGTTTATATGGAAGATACTGCAAGCATACAAGGGTAAATTAATTGTATTTCTAAACATAAGGCTTAAGCACCCTGCACGGAAACGAAGACCCATGGACTGACCCAACACCAACTTGGCTAAACCCTAGTATTTGTTTTCTGAATTAGGAACCTTCCTGGCCTATAATTACCATGTCCTTCAAATATTAAAGGCTCTTTATTGTTTTGTAATCCCTGGTTAAGAACCGCCGGTTTCCATCCCTGGTTTTGTCTTATAATGTACTCCAATAAACATGCTTGGCTAAACCTTTGTTTTCTGAATTAGGAACCCTTCTTGGCCTCTAATTACCAAGTCCTTCAAAATATTACTTAAAAATAAAAAAACTAATTGCATTAAAATATTCATCCACTCTGGTTGAAAAACTATAATAACATAAAAATCTAGTGGTGGCTCCCAGTTTATATAATTTTGGGATAAAAATCTTTTCATGTAATAATTAAAACCTCATATAACATCTCAAGCAAAAGATCCTTGATTAAATCTAGGAAGAAAAAGACCAAGCTTTAGAAACTAATTTTTCAAGAACAAAATAAAAATTTGAGCTGATTATCTTTGTTTTGATCGTCAATAAATGATTTTCAAGCGTTGTGAGAATTACTTCAAATTAATTCACCATGTAAGAAAGTCCAGAAACACCTACGTATAAAACCAAACAAATACGCCAAAAAAAAACATAAACAATTCTAACTATTGATTCCTTGACATATGAGTTTGAAGTGTGCAAGACTGACTATGGCAAAGTGAGGAAGAGGGGGCCCAAAGCACAAGAAACTGTTGTGCCGCTTATACTGACCACGTATCAAACTCAAACACATAATTCAATTATTCGAGTTGTAAAACTCGACGCGTTTGACAGACTTGTAAAACAAATTAGCCTTTTATTGAATACGAACACCCTTAACTTTCCACAATATGGCTGCTTATGCGAATGTGCAGCAACTCATAACTAAAGTTGCAAAAAAATCGTCCCATGTTTTCTTAAAGAAGGGTCGGCATGTAGTCAATGGTCAATGAAATTAGTTTGACTTGTATATGGCGTAAAAAGACATAAACGCATTGCTGTGGACTTTTCTTGCAATAATGCCATTTTCAATAGCTAATACTGCCACCATCCCAAATTTCTAGTCTGTTTTTTTGACATGATTGTCTAATTAAATTATTATTATTTTTATCTATAATTTTTTTTATGATTTTAATGATTTTATTTAATAAAAAAACTTAGATAGTAATATTTAAAAATTTATACATTTGACAATATAAGTAATTTTTTGAGGTGTCTAGAATAGTAAAATGGACAAAAATTTATAACGGATGGAGCATAACCTAGTCCATTACACATTTATATTCAATTCTATTTTTGCAATTACATAACTAAATGCCAAAATGCATAAAAGGCATGTACATTACACATAAGTATAAGCATTTTTCGCATTGGCCCTAGTTAAATAGTGTTAGAATTTTTAATCACCAATATCATTTTATCACATATATAAATTACTAAATGTATTAACATAGAAAATAACGAGTATGAGAAAATAGAGAAAATAGTAAAAGCAGGAAAAGATATTGCCTGTGAGAATGAGAGTCGTGTAGTCACTGTCTTAAGGCTCTCGTGAAGGTTCCACCGGAGTGTACTAACCCCAAGATTAAACCCAAGAGCTCACAAGCATTCCTCATCCGATGTTCACGACCACCGGGAGGGTTGAACGAGTCACGTACCAAGTTGTCCAACTCTATAGAAAATAGTATAAGAATATTCTAACACTCTATTTCAATATTTTTGTTCTCCATATGCTTTCTACACTTTCCTCTTTTTTCCACCACTTCTACCCTTTTACAAATCCCAAATATATAGAGGTAAATATATAATTCTCCTTAATGGTAATAATAACAAATAATAAATCCACTATTAACTTTTGTAACATAAAAGATATTTATAAATAATAGTAAGTTTTGTAACGGTCAATCAATAATATTAAGTAATAACATTTTTATTTTTATTAAAAAGTTCCAACAAATAGTTGTATATATTTTCCTGTATTTTGTAAATATAGTTTACTTTAAGTACTTCCCCATGGTGCACTTCACCCGGAGTATCGTCGTCATACATCTGTTTAATAATGGGACAAAAAGAAGAAAGGAGAGAAAACAATCATTTCTTTAACTTAGCCTTTTCAACTTAGAAAAGTATTTTTACATACCCAATTTTGTACAAATACAATCTATTTTGTTCTTTATGCTTGTGCAAATTTCCAAAATTACCCAATCATTAATAAATCAAGGGGTGGAATTTTATTTTATTTTTTGGCGAATAGAGAGAAATTTTATTAATCCAAATGTGTTTCCGCCATTACATGGGATAAAGGTGCCAACGATTAGCGAAGACATAAAAGAAACTAATTTATCACGCCTTAGCTTCAAGCCTACAGAACATGACACACTTTACACCTCACAAACACAAAATACATTGTTAGACTCATAACCATGTTATCGCCATAAGATAATAGGTCGACAACGATTGAGCGATGGCCAAAACAAGGCCAAAGGAACAAAGCATGGTGGAACAAATCCAACTAGAGCAGGCTCTTTGCATGTCAACACGCAAAACCTATAGGAAGAATAACCACAATAGCACCGCAAAAACAACAATTAGAGAAAACAGATCTATAAAGAATACTATTGTAGCATCCGTCTTTGTAGTTCGCGAAATACATGAGATCGCTGCAACTATCTTCAATATCCTCAATAGCATGCAATCGTTTACACTTGTGCTTTTTATATATGTTTGAGGTATGATCGCGTTGAATATCATCAAGATCCGTGAGCTTTAGTGAGGGAGTACTTCTACACAAGGTGGGGTGGAAATAATATTTAAGATAGTTACCATTACGACAATTTAGGTATTTTGTTATAGTTAAAAGTGGTTGTAATTTTCGTTAAAATGGTATTTTTGTGATGTATCTGAAGAGAATGACTCGCGTTTGAAATTCGGAAAAACTAGTGAAAACATCGAAATACCAAAAATACTGTAGTGAAAACTCAGCCTAATAGTTTCTATCAGAACTCTTGAGATCATTCAGCTCACCGAGAGAAATTCGCAAGTATTCAAGTTTAGACCGGTAACCAAACCAAATCGAGCCTTATGTCCCAATTAAATGTGGTCTGCTACATGAATTTTTTTTTTCATTGAGCTATGAAAAGGGCTACATGTTCACTTACATTTAGAAGACTCATATTTTTGCACACAACAGATGTCAATTTGGGTCTTCCCCTCTTTGTAACATTAATACCCAAAACTACATATCTTATCAACTCTCTAACTACTGCAAATCTACAGTTGATATGTCCAAATCACCTTAGTCTATTTTCCTTCAACTTCTCTTTTATAAGTACTACGCCTACCATCTCACGAACCGTTTTATTTCTAATCTTGTCTCTTCTAGTCTTGCCACAAATCCATATCAACATTCTCATTTCAGGTACACCCATCTTGCTTAATTGTTGTTTCTTAATAGGCTAACATTCTTTCCCGTAAAACATCATTGATCTTATGGCCGTTTCTTAACTTCTTTACCCGCACTTGTCTAGGTAAGCGTGAGAACTTAATCCCTTGTCACCGCACCTGTGGCGCCCATTGCCCATTTTTTGAAACACTTGAAGGCAGACGCCACTACAACAAAAAACACCTTTTATATCGCAAAGTATAAAAACACTGCGCGCAATGTATCGCTTTAACGGAACACCCTACATTTCTCGTAATCACATTAGAATTCATATCCCAAAGATCTTTATTTTATCAATTTCAAGAAAAATGATAAATTTTTGAAAATTTAATAAAAACAAAAACGCAAAGAGGATATACAAAATAAGTTAAATACTAATTGAATAAGTTCCAACTAAGTAAGAGCATTGCTTGACCGAAATCCTATACCTAATTTAATGGGTTGCCCCAAGCGTAGGGCGGAGACCGGTGTAGCACAATACCCGATAAGACCGGAATCGAATCCACAGAGAAGGTGGAAAGTGCTTACTAAGTACTCAGGTTGTTAAGTTTCGAACACGGCTCTTAGGTAGGCACCCTTGTGATTTGCTTGGTGAAATTACCTAAACTAAGAGAAATTGATTTTACTTAAATTAATTAAAAGGAAGTACGGTCGTAGGGTTCATAACACGGTGACCAGGTCCGAATATTTCATGCTCCATTCGTTGTTTCCAAGAAACGTTTGATTTTAGAGAGAAAAGGTTACCCCGAAAGATGCGAATCCTCGCGGTCGTCGTTACCCATGTATAGCGAAGAACAGGTTTTGGTCCCCCGTTCCCCGCGCTACATGGGCTCCGACAAAGCTCGGATTCGTCCAACGGAAGCTCTTTAATAACCTAAAATTGCTTTTTCCGTTGTTAAATTTGAGAATAGGAGCAAGAACACATCCGACCCTGGCCACGGCGTGTTAATCACCCCGCGACCATACTTATGGGACTACTCACTCATATCAACTTGAACGAATAAGAAAATTCTGGAATAAAACATGCTAAATATACTTGAATATGAATTAAAACAAAGATTCGAAGTCAGATCACGGACAAACTCCCGCGAACTGAGATTAACGTAAAATAGAACAGAAAGTTACCGAAAGCAATACTTGAATCCCCGAACGAAACGTCAAAAACTTCAATGAAAATAAACTCCGGAAGGTAGAATCTCCAAAACAAAAGTCGGCTACTAATTGGAAGAAAAACTAAGCAAAGTTCGAACCCTAATTCGGAACAAAAACGAGGTATTTATGTCCACCCGAAGTCAAACATGTGACAAGACAATCGGCTGATTTTAAGCCCATCCGGTATCGATACAGTTAAATGACTGTATCGATACAGGTACATTCTGTTTGCCCACTAGTGCCTCGGTATCGATACAGGGTTTTACCTGTATCGATACCGACACCTTCAAATTGACTTTTCAGCTTGTGGCTCGTCCTTACTTGGACCCCACCGGTTCCCAGCATGCCCAATGTCATGTGTCCACTTTACGTGCTCCTCCGGCCCGTTTCCTACAAAACAAACACAACAATACCAAAACACAAGACAACACCGCATCAAGTGGGAAATGGAATAAATCGCGCCTCTAATGCGCTAATTCGCCCTACTTAGGCGCTTATATCTGGAGATATTGCGCGCCTATCAAGCATCCTTATCTGATACAAAAAAAACACACCAAATTTAACCTTAAAAACACTTTTTACAGTATAATTTAGCAAGTCACTTTTCAAAAAATTCACAAAATCAGATTCTCTATTCAAATTTTAATAAGTCATTTTATCAAAAACTCACAGAATCAGACTCTCTATCTAAACTTTTACTCTTCCCTCCCTCCTCCTCTTTTGGTGAGTGAACAGTAGTCACCAAATTTGTTAAGTTACTGTAGCAAAGTTAAGAAATCTTCAAATTGGTGAGTTCATTTGGCGAGGTTGATTTTTAAAATTTTGGAGGAGTCTGCTCTCTAAAATTAAAATAGAGATGCTGATATTGATGTTCTAAGGGCATCCTCATCAGGATCAACAAATTTTGGACCAAATTAAACCACAAAAATACCTTTTACAATTTAGCAAGTCACTTTATCAAAAACTCAAAAAATCAGACTGTCTATCCAAACTTTACTATATTAAACTACTCCCCTCAAATCTATAAAAAAAAAAAATTTACATTAAAATATTAACCTCCCCGCCTGGGGAGGAGTAAAAGTGCACTGGGTTTGTGCGTGAATGGCTTTGTCCACTGGGTTTGTGCGTGAATGGCTTTGTCCGCCCGAGGATGGCTTTGTCCGGGGATGGCTTTGTGCGTGAACAGTACCTTAGCCCGTGAACAGTACCTTAGCCCGTGAACAGTACCACTACCCAATTACCGAGTTACTGTAGCAAAACTATAAATTTTGCAAATTAGCCAAATGTTTGTTGAGGCTGATTTTGGGGTGTTTTTACCACTTGGACTCAACAAAATAACCATTTGGCTAAAATAACAAGCCACATGAGGATGCTCTAAGAGCATCAATATCTCACTCATCAGATCCCTTAAAAGCTAAATTTGATGAGTGAAATACAGCAAAATCCTCAAAAATTAGGCTTAACAAATCTTTTACAAATTTGTTAAACTTGTAGCTTAGCTACAGTAACGCCTCAACTTTGTTAATTTACTATTCACTAACCTTTCTAGTAAAATTTGGATAGAGAGTCTGATTTTAGAAATTTTAGATAAGTAACTTGCTAAATTTGTAAAAAGTGTTTTTGAAATTAAATTTGGTAAAAAATTTGGTGCTCCAGACAATGATGCCCTAAGTAATTTTATCCAAATACAACACCTCATCAATAATTTAGCTGTCCAAATCTCAACTTCTGACCCATGCTCATGCCCATTTCGGACATTCGAGGAGACACAAAGGTGCGTCACCTGACCACGCGCATCGATGTCAACGCTGTAATTTTGAAAACAATCCCAAGGCCATTATTTGACCACCCCGCATCCCCTCAATTTTCACAGCAACATATTCGCAGGAATCTAGAAATAGGAGGAGAAACTACTCACGTTCATCCCTCGTATCGTATCGAGTCGGAAAAACAGCGGTCCATTTCGACACACTTTCCTTTTCCTTTTTTTCCTTCTCCCATTACTCTTCTATACACGTTCTGACCAAATTTGTCCAAAACCGCCAAGAAACCTCCAGAAAACCCAGCAGCCCACCTGTTTTCTAGACAAAAAACCAAACCCAGACACCTTTTCTCTCCAATAGGAAATCCGCCAAAAAACTTGGGCAATCCAACGTTTTCAACTGGACTACTTTTCTCTGCATGTCTTAATAACTTTTCTTGGTCGACACTCTCTTTCCTATTAATACCATAAATACGCCTATGCAGAAATGGCTATGTTTGTAGAACACGAAGTACACAATTTTCAGTTGAAGGAAGCTTGTTGTCGTGGTCTGTTTTTTAATGGGCTCCCTTTGTAATAGTACGAATCCTTCTCCAGTTTCTGCTATCAAGTTACGTGGGCTTGATCGTTGTAATTCGAAGTTAGTTTGTAGTTCAAATTCGAAAACCGGTAGTGTCGTGCAATTGCCGATGGGAAGTTTTCCGGTTAATTCTCAGCCGAAGATCCTCACCGGAGAAGCCGGTTACGTTCTTGAAGACGTTCCTCATTTGACAGATTACCTTCCCGATCTTCCTGTAATCTCTCTTTCTCTCTCTCTCTCTCTCTACATGTATGTAGGTAAAACTCTGTGTGTGTGACTGATTTTCAAACATGAGAGTTGTGAATCGTGCTTATGATGACTGTGTTTGTGATCAGAATCAGTTTGTTTTAGTAGTTGAAGTCTTTCATTTTCTTGGTTCTGTGCACTTTTGTATTTGATTTTTTTTTTGATCCCCACTTTTGTATTTGATCAATCAAGGGTTTTTGTAGTATAAGCAAATAGATTTAAGGAGGACGGATGAAATGGAAAAAGTAAAAGTAAATTTTTTCCAACTTTGTAATTCTTTTGTTTATTTCATCGATGACTAGGATCCTTCCCAAGGCCTACTTTCGATACACGGAGAATATGTCGGTAGAATAAACGAATTGTTTTTGTTACTGATTTTAATTTGTTAAATGAAATACACACACATTATCTGTGTAGAAACTGTATTTAACCGAAGTTAATAACCTGCATTTACGGAGTTTTTGTCTTCTAACGCGCGCAAGGTTCACCCAAACAAGCAGACAATTGTGTTTTGGCATGACGGGTAAATCTTTGACATGACAATGATATACTACAATATTGACAGTACATTTTGTAATGTACTGAGAGCCTATTTCGTATCGTATGTACTTCTTTGAGGTGGAAAATTTTTGTCTGTCGTTTTACAATTTGATTGATATTCTTCTGGTTGATGTTGAATTGGGGATTGTCCCTAACTTCCGGTGTTTCTTGGTGTCAGACTTTTACCAATCCGCTGCAAGACAATCCAGCATACTCAGTTGTTAAGTAAGTTTACCAAGGCTCTCTTCCACTTGTAGCTGGTGATTTTTGTTCCTTTTTTTACCCTTAATCTCAACAGAGCCAAATTAGTGCCCGTCGCTGAACCATTGAGACAAACTTCTGTTTTTACAGGCAATATTTTGTGGATGTTGATGACTCTGTTGCTCAAAAGGTCAGCATTTCCCTTTGAGTTTGCCTCTTTTTTTATGCTGTCTCAGAATATTCTTGCATATTCATGTACTTACCGAGGGAAAAAGTTCTCTTATTGTGGCAGTAGTCTCTATGGAAGTATTCTCATATTATGTATTAGTGGTTCACTGCAAGAGAGCAAATGTGCCTCGAGAGGGTCTTCCTGCACTTTTTCGGTACTGTCGCTGCTCAATAGAGTTGGAGAGGCAATACTGGAAAAAACTTCTCTTGATGGCTAAATTTAAGTTGAGAAGTTGGTGCCTGCATTTTCACGACCGGGCTCAGTTTGATCTGAAATTTTAAAGGTTCATCCTCCCAGAGCACATTGTTCTCATGGTTTGAGCTAGCAGGATATAGGCCCCCACTGGCGTGCATAGATGTTCTCAGTTTATATCTCGTCAGGGGTTTTCATGTCCTGGTCCACTGGCGTGCATAGATGTTCTCAGTTTATATCTCGTCAGGGGTTTTCATTTCCTGGTTTCTTCATTTACAGGTTGTCGTCCATAAGAGCACTCCCAGAGGGTTGCATTTTCGACGTGCTGGACCCCGTCAAAAGGTACCTATTTTACGTGCCTTATGTCATTAAGTGTAATATGTGGAATGATGTGACACAAGCTCGACATTGACGCACTCTTGTCAAATTTTTACAGGTGTATTTTGAGTCAGATGAAGTCAACGCTTGCATTGTGACGTGTGGAGGCTTATGCCCTGGTCTCAACACGGTGATTAGGGAAATTGTGTGTGGCCTCAACCATATGTATGGTGTTAAGAAAGTTCTGGGAATAGACGTAAGTGTCTTCTTCCTTAGAGTTCCAATTCCATGTCTCCAAAGGTTGTTTGTTTTCAGAAAGTACTCTTATACTTCAGATATAACAAAAAGTTTGGCATTACGTTTCTTGAATCTAAATGCAAAATCAGAGAAGTTTTTCTCCAGCTTGTCACACATTTCATGTTAGGAATTTCATTTACTTTTATTTAGCGGCACAGTTTATGGGGAAACCCATGCATCAATGGAACTGCTAGGCAACTGCATGCCTTTTGGCACTAGCATAAGTAGAAACAAGCCTATCCCGACTAGTTTTGAACTATCAATTCCCTAGACAACCGTGTCGATTTTTATAGAAGCTGTACTCCAACAGGAAAAATCTCTGATGCTTTTCCTTGGGTTGGAGAACAATGAATTCTCAAACTAAGGTACGACAGCGTTCGTTTCTGTTGTGTTAGCCTGATGTTGTGAATTTCATATCGACGATAGGTCCATCTAAGTTCTGTCTCTTACAAAGAGATGCACCGCTTAATTTATAACGCATAATATTGAGCATCACCACTTAATTAGGTTGTTGGATGTGCAGGGAGGGTACAGGGGTTTCTATGCTCGAAACACAATCACTTTAACACCCAAATCTGTAAACGACATCCACAAACGTGGTGGAACGGTGCTTGGAACATCACGAGGTGGCCACGATAAGGGAAAGATAGTTGACAGCATTCAGGACCGGGGTATAAATCAGGTAAGAAGATGTTGATATACTCTTCCCAATTTCAAATGTCTTATTCATTCGTTAACGTGTATGTTAATGCAATAATGCACCTTTTTATTACTTATGCGAATCACTCTCCCCACTGCATATGTGAATGTATGATTCTTTATGTATCAGGTTTACATTATTGGAGGAGATGGTACCCAAAGAGGGGCATCAGTGATATTTGAGGTATATTTGTCACTTTTCATATATTGCGGTTACATGAATTTTGCATTCTTGGGAGTCTTAAGTCTCCTGTTTGTAGTTGTTATAAAGCTACTTGTCATAAATTTTTACAGAATTCTTATACGCTGTTATGCAGGAAATCAGAAGGCGCGGTCTTAAAGTTGCAGTGGCTGGAATCCCTAAAACAATCGACAATGACATTCCGGTACTTCTTATGGAAGCTATAAACATATTATGGATTATGCTGAGTTCAATAAGATTACTGCTTAATACAGAATTACAAATTTATTCCAAAATTGTTTGTTTAATTTGTATTTCCTTACTACAGGTAATTGACAAGTCTTTTGGCTTTGATACTGCTGTTGAGGAGGCTCAGCGTGCCATAAATGCAGCACATGTTGAAGCTGAAAGTTTTGAAAATGGCATTGGCCTTGTGAAGTTAATGGGTCGCTACAGTGGTAAGTTCATAATTTTTTACTCATGCGCACCTTATTCCTCAAATCCTTGTATCAGTAATATAGCCTGAAAAGCTATGTAGTGTGAATTGAAAATTACTTCATGACTGGATGATACGACGGTGTTATGTATGATATCATGTGTTTCTTCAATTTTTTCTTCTGTTACTAGTCTTTGGATCGAAGAGAAAAATCTTTGCTGACCCGTTCTGTCATTCGTAATTATCTCGGTTCCACCATTTACATTGGACTTTGATGTTACAGGGTATATTGCAATGTACGCAACTCTAGCCAGCCGAGATGTTGACTGTTGCTTGATTCCAGAGTCACCCTTTTATCTCGAAGGAGCAGGCGGACTTTTTGAGTACATTGAGAAAAAACTCAAGGAAATCGGACACATGGTTATTGTCATAGCTGAAGGTGCAGGACAGGAGCTTCTTTCTGAGGTCTTGCGTTCTAGTAATCAACAAGATGCTTCAGGAAACAAGCTTCTCCAAGATGTCGGGCTGTGGATATCTCAGAGTATCAAGGTTTGCATTTTCACATGTTACGTTGATATATGCGCGTTTTGTTGAAAATCCATGTCTGTGTGCACACGGCGTATTGCCCACTCGTTCGTGTTTGCACGTACTACTATACCAAGTATCTAAACTTTTAGCTGTATTGAAACGTCAGCTAGCTTAGCTGGCTAGGTGTGGCTTGCTGTCGATTTCTTGAGTTTGAAATTTCGCCGGAGTTTGACTGGCCTCTTGAAACCTCATTGTTACTTCCAATTCGAAAAATCAAAGGAATGTACTAATTGTTTGTTTGACTCCCTTTCATCTTGACAACATGAAATTTTTTTTGCTCGATCATATTGCATGTTTGATTGAACACATATGTCAAATTATGTCTCCTCTAAATAGGAAGCACTAAGATTGTCCACCTACGATGAGAATATCGCTCTTGTGAGACTTAGGTGGTCAAAATAAGAGGTAGACAGTAGTAAAACTTCGGAAATGTGGTTTATATTCTCCTGTTTCTTCCTTGAGTTCATAGAAGATGTAATTTCTTTCGGCTACATGCAGAGAAATTTTGATATTGGAAGTTGAATTCATGGTTTAAATTTTCAGGATCATTTCTCAAGACAAAAGAAGATGACCATCAACCTCAAATATATAGGTTGGTAAATTAGGTTGCCTGGTAGCATAAAACTTGAAATGAGTGGTTTAACCGAATGTTGAAATTTTTATGTCCACCAGATCCCACATACATGATCCGAGCTATTCCAAGCAATGCATCCGACAATGTGTACTGCACACTTCTTGCGCAAAGTGCTGTTCATGGAGCGATGGCAGGTTACACGGGTTTTACAGTGGGGCCTGTCAATGGAAGGCATTGTTATATACCCTTCTATGTGAGTCGGTCCTTCCCATTAAACAGAACTGTTTTTTTCTGCTTAATTTTCCTGATTTGAGATTTGCAATAATCCTGATATTGGAAGAATTTTTTACAACTTTAAAAATGAATACAAAAATTTCAATTCTTAAAATCTTTTTAAAATAGGAACCATTGTTTCCCTGTTACGCTCTTGTTCCTGTAAAAATGGGGCTAATCTTGAATCTTGATGTTCTTGTGTGCAGCGGATAATTGAGAGACAGAACCATGTGGTGATAACAGACAGGATGTGGGCTAGGCTCCTGTCGTCGACCCATCAGCCAAGCTTTATTACTGCTAAAGATGTGATTGAAGATACCAAAGAGGAAGAAGAGCAACCGCAGACTCCACGTACTCAGACCTCCGAAGACAACTCTTCCGATGACAAGTTATCGATGAACAAAGAGATGAACGAGCTCCCAGTTATAGGATGAGATACATTTGATTATAGTTTGAGAAAATAAATCTGTGAGGCTTTTCCATGTGATTATAGTTTTGCAGGCCAACTTGAATCCAAGTTTGGTAATGAGAGATAAGGGGGCGGAAAGAGTCTTGTATAGCTACTTAGCTAGATGATACGAAGGAAATTGTATTGAGGACCTCTATTTTGATATGATTACAGATAGGCCTATCAGCCAACAGAATAAAATCACTACTCTTGACATGTTTTGAAGCCTGCGAAAATGTGATCCACAGTGTACAAGTTTTTTTTTGGCGAGGGTGGTGGTGGTGTTCTAGGCCATGCTACCCACGCCGTCTCCTCCATTCGCAATAGCGTATTACTCCGTCCAACACAGCACTATCTATTTTGGACATATCAACACTATCTCTTCTCTCTCCCATAAATGCGACCGCAACCCAACTCAACCATAGAAACCCAGGCCAAGAGTCGCCGCAGGAGACCACCGCCAGCTCTTCGGATACCCCATGACACAACTGAATTTTTTTTACCACTCTCTGCAAGATCCGTCGGAATCAACAGAGAGAAGGAAACATATATGGTAATAAGGAATAACAGCCAAAGAAAGAATCTTTCTTGTTCAGTTTGCCAAATATTAGCATTGTTTTGTCTTCTCTATTTTGGTATTTCGCCAGTCTTCGGGCTCTTTACATTGAGTTTTAGTGATTCATATTTGCCCAGGTGGAATAAATTTTCACCACCCTCTCCTGTTGGGAATGTAAGCTTAATTGATGGGCTATAGTGAACTGTGGCGAGGAAGCAAAAAGATTTGGAATCAAACAAAGGGGTCCGAGCCAGCAACTCAGAGAGCTGGAGATTGGGTGGAAATCTGTATGTAGTTTGTATAAGGTGATGTGTTGTAATTTTGTGTTGTGCTTGAATAGATTAGAGAGTTTTGTTTGTGTGTAATCTCTCTGAATGCTTTAGCGCGAAAGAATTCCACTCAACATCTCTGACTCATTTCAATACTTACCACAACCTGATGCATTGTTCCTGCAAAAACAGAACACTACAAAAGAAAATACTTGAATTTTTCTCCAATGCTATGTTACGGAAATTATGGTGAAGACTTCAGAAATGACCCTGGAGCAACATCCACAAGATTACTTAGATAGAGTTGATTTACCAAGAGGAAATACTGCTCATCGTCACGGGATAAGAAAACTACTCCATAACGCGTACATATTCCTAGATATCAATTTTTCATTTGAGAAAAAATCTCGGTTACAGAAAGGAACATTAGAGAAAAGGTTGGCAAGAAACCAACCATTACCAGAAAACCAACTACTTAGAAACAATGAAAACTACATTGAACCAAGCACCCAACAAAAAAGCCCCCAACTAATCTGTAATTCTGCTTGAATATGCATGGCAAAAAAAAAAGCAGCAACCAGGAAAAACTATCTACACAGCATTTTAGTAGTACCCGAACTCAGGAAGCAAAAAAACAGCATCATATTTCATCACATCAGGGGAGAAATCAAAATAGCAGCACCAGTTTTGATTAGACCTAGGCATGCTGCCCCGGAAAAGCACTGAGCCCTCGGTGGTGCAGCATTCCTTCCAATCAAATCCACACTTGCTTTTTATTGTACAAACCTTTTCTCCCAAGCCCTGTACATAACTCCTACTATGAAAACTCCAGAAGAGTGAACATTCCAAGCCATGCAATCTACTCTACTTTGATTTAACCTCCCCATTGGGCAGTAGTGATAATAGTTCATTCAAACTTTCCTCTTCCCGAGCATGTAGTTTGATCTTTTGAACATCAACTGCCACCCCTACTTCAGATTCATTGTTTCTGCACCAAACCTCCCAAATAGTTTCCTCCTGCTGGTGAGCAATTGTGTAAAGTGCGAAAATAATGCAGCTAATTTTGTGCTTCCAACCCAAAACCTCATTCCAGAATGATATTGACTGCCATTTCCCACTACCAGCTGCAGATTAGATTTAAATAAGTCATATATACAAGTGGTTCTAAATGCCAATAATTTAATATCCCTCCAAATGACTGAAGCTGTGGCGTCCACCCTTTCATACTCTCCCCCTTTTAAAACACACCACCTTTTTCCATAGAGATTCTTCTCCACAATAACCTCACCTCCATTTCAATACCAATGCCTCATTCATGCGTCCAATCTTCCTTATACGCAGCCCACCATTTTCCTTGCTCAGTGTTACGTTATCCTAGCTGACTATAAGGATTTTTCTCTTCTGTTCTGTATCACCCCATAAAAAATTACTTTGAAGTCTATCAATCACCTTTGCAACCCCTTCCAGAATTTAGAAAAAGGACAGCTAGTATATTCATAGGTTGCTATGGACAGCCTTAGTTAAAGTTACTCTTCCTCCCTGTTAGCATAATATTAAGAATATTATGTTACCATGTTTTCTAGATTTATTTTCTAATACTCCCAAAGACAAATACCTCTCCATGATGCTAATCTCATACGGATTTATCCACTTTACATGTTGAAAGGCGGAGCTTTAATCCTGCATTTCAAGACCACAGCTACATCCGTCTCCATATCCTCATAGTCTCAGACACCTGAACTCCACTAACCAAGCTCTTATGACAATTAATCTTCAGTCCTGAAATAATCAAAATGAAATGTACAAGTATGCACATTGTAATTGTACAAGAGAGAACTGTAGTGCTAATTATGTCTGACCATGGCTTTCAATAGTACCAACTCAATAGCTAAGAACTTCATTCCAAAACTCATATCAGAAAGAGCGAAAGTATGGACACCTGATCCAAACCAAAAGTCAGCACATCCATCAGAAGGCACCAAAATGCAAACACTGAAAACTATAATATCAAATTCCATGAGATGAAGTAATTGTAGCACTACATTAATCTTCAGTCCTGAGACAATCTGAAGTTCTTCAACCCTTCAGAATAAACTTTGCAAATCTAAACGTACAAGTCAAATTCGACCAAAAAGGTAAGGCTACCCATTCGGGCCATTCGTATATACAAATAAAAACCGACATATTCTCCCTTTACTGAAGTTATAATGTTTGAAAATGACTGCAATAATATATACCTCAGCTTAGACTAATTATATGCGCAGATATAAATAGCATGCACGTGAAATTAGGCAACCAATAGGAAGAAAACAAAATACATGTGATGATAATAATCTGTTGAGATATAAGATTATATGTAGTTTTACACCTGTCTAAAGTACATCAAGATCTGTGCCAACTATCAAAATTATACATCTCTCGTGTCCAAAGAAATCACCCAGGCTGAAAAGCGTTGCTTAACAATTTGCAAGGACATTGCACAAAAAATAATTGATGGGTGGGATTTCCTTAACATTTAGAAGCAAAGGCAGAGAAGCACACAAACTGAACTTCATTCACACCAATCATACTTAGAAATAGAATAAATACTTTCTCCCTCTTTTTTTTTTTTTTTGGCTGAATTCCCACACATAATACAATTCACATACAGTCATACACATGTAGAGTAGATACTCAACTAGGATGGAGGAAAATAATGACACCTCTAAATCTGGATACATTATGACCCGCACAAACATATGAAGGCTCTCACAAACTGTGGAGGTCACAATAAAATCAGGTTTAATTTTGAACAACAATGACCATTTCCCGGTAACAATTTTGTTTCTTTTTCCCATGGAAAAAACATTATGGGAGCGTTACTAACTTTGTGTTTTTGAGTCATGCTTTTTAAAATAACTCAACGAAGACATACTATGTCTCTTACTAAATTAGATCACCAAGTAAAAATCTATATTGCTATGGGTGGGGTGTGAAATGTTACAGACCCGAACACCATTCCACGCTCGAAGATTGGAAATTCTATTGGAGCCAATTCAGGCGTGAATAACAGGTCCATATAAAGAAAACTGGCCATGATACTATGAGAAACATTGACATGAAAATGAACAAATATCAAACACTGTGGGTAAGTATGTTGGGAAATCTAGTAATCGAAGAAGCAACCTCACCGGGTTTCATTTCCAAAGTTGCAAGGCATTAAACCAAGGGGATAAGCTTCTCGTCCAAATGAAGACCAAGTATTTTGGGGCACTTCGAAACAACATAAGGAAGCTTTCTTTCTTGGATACCAAAATTTCTCGAGTAATCCCAGTTTTCATGGGCTTTTTCCCTTTGCACACTCTCAAGGCGCTTGCACTTTGTGAACTTTGCATTAATACTTTTATCATCAAAGCCTCTGCCCTTGAAAAACCAACTAATGTTACTATTGTAGCTGTTGTTGATTTCTATCTCCCCTGTAAGATATTGATTGAATTTATTCAAAATATTAGAATCAAAATTACTAATTTTCAGAACGTGAAAAAGGGTACCCATGATCTGAAACCAAAAAGGAAAACAAGCTTATACAATAGAAAACCAAGTGAATCACAGTTTGAAAGCATATGATTGTGCAACTACAAAAAGCACCAGCCTAAAGTACACTGTTAACGTTTCCACATAGCTGACTTCCAAACTCTAGTCATAAAATCATCTAATGTAAGATCCTTTCCACTAATCAGCTGAAGGATGTCTACGATTTTTACTCAAAAGTAATCCTGTTCAGAGCCAGGGCAGGCCTTGACATTTGGGGGTTCCAAGGCAAATCTAAGAAAGCAAGGCCCTTTATCCATTTAACAACCAAAATGATAAAAGGACAAGGCAACTTCAAGAACAAAAATATTAGTATTCAGCAAGATACAATTTTAAAATACGCATATCATTGCAGAAATTAAAACAATTACTTAAAAGATCGTTCGTGTTGGTTTTTTAGCTGCAAAAATGTTAATTATGCTTCATATGGTCATTATAATTCTATAGGACTACATTTATGGAATACTACACAACTTTGTTGGCGCCAATCATTTTAGCAAAATGTTGGAGGCCCATCACGAATGCCTTACTCGCCTTTGCTCAAGGCCAGTACTATTCAGAACCTATTAAGTACAAACAAACATAATTTGGAACCCTCCCATTATTCAGCCATAAAGCGTATAAAAAATATTCTCCCAAGAAGCTTACCCAAAAAAGGCCCAAAATCAAAAATCAAATATTGCATAAAATCAACAAGCAGAAACAAAGAAAAAGATAACCACATTGCTGTTTCACCCTTCATTTCCTCCGAACTCCATTATCAGGGTCAAAAACTCGAACTTACGATTTGAATTAAGGTAAGGAAATAACCAAGTAGAGAAATGTAAGTTGAAGGATTCTACTCGCCCATCTATGTAAAGGTCAAACGTATTCAACCACATCGAAAATCAATCGTACCTGCATTCAGCGCTATGGGCAAGAAGAGAGCTCGGTTCAATTTCCCGCTAATCCGAGACTCTATTTATCGGTTTCTCTGCTAAAATGGGTCTGATTCAGTGTAGCGAAATCTATTTTCAGAAAAACAATTTCACATAAATCATCTTCGATTATGTACAATTCAATTCTCGATTGACATGATTCTTAACATGGTTTATCTTCTTGACAAGATCAAAAACATGAACTCTTTCGATCGTATTAATAATCATGTAATGAATCACAATCGAGCAATTACTCCACCTCTTTGTATTGTCCATAAAAAGGGTCGGATTGAATGTGGGCAACTCTATTTTCACCAAAAAAAATTCACACAAATCATCTCAGATCATGTACTAATAAGAATTAAATTTGTACAATAATTAACAAGATTTATCTTACTGACAAGATCTAAATGTTGAACAATTTCGATCAGATCGGTAATCCCGGAATCAATCTCGAGTGACGAATTAAGTTCTTCAAATGGACAAACGAAAAACGACGTCGTTTTTGGTACGTGACATAGGTCGAACCTATGTCACGTACTTAAAACGACGTCGTTTTGTATAACATCGCAACTCTTATAAACGGCTCATCTCAGGCGACGACGCAACCTCGCGAGCACCAGTCGTCGTCGTGAATTTTCCCCCAAAAATTACAAATCTCTCTCTCTCTCTCTCTCTGTGTGCGTGTGTGTGTGTGTGTGTTTCGGAGATGGGGATCAGATTCATATTGATGGTGAACAAACAAGGCCAAACCCGACTCGCCCAATACTACGAGTACTTAACCCTCGAGGAAAGACGAGCTCTTGAGGGCGAAATCGTTCGCAAATGCCTTGCCCGCAACGAGCAACAGGCCAGTACTCTCTCTCTCTCTCTCTCTGCGTTTAGCTGTATGATACACACTTGCGCGCCATTGATTCCAGTGCCCATCGATTTGCGATCCGAACTTTATTAATAGTAGATCATTCAAATTAGTTCTTCATTGGCATTCGGCTTCAATTTATTTGTCTGTAATGATCTCAAATTTTATGCTTGATACAAATTGGACTAATTCAATTACTGGGTCAAACCTAATTCCTTGATTTGACTTGAAATTGGTCCACAATTTGGCTAATTATGATCAATTTGAAGTTAGGGTCGGGTTTATAGGGTTGTCAATTGATAGAGATTTTGTTCGTAATAGAAGATAAAGTTTCACATTTATCGTAGGCAGTGGAAAGACCCCCCAAAATACGAAGGTATGATTTAAGAGAATCAGCTTGAGGATCTGATAGGTGATGGGAGCATTTGAAAGAGAAAACAAAGCTAATACGTAGGAATACTTGAGGATCTAGTGTTAATCACTTATTGCGTACGTGTAGAAATAAAGCAAATTGAGAAGCCTAATGTTAATGCGAGTTTACCTTTACAATCATGTTTGTGCAATAGCATCAGTAGACAGGTCTGTCTGGGATGAAGTTCATACGCACCGGGAGAATTTAACCAACAAATCGATTTTGAATCATTAAGGACTTTTAGCCTTCCCTAGTGCTTGGATTTGTTTGTAATGGTCGGCTTTCCTGTCTTAGTTGTTGCAACTTGCAAGTACAAGAATCTTATCGTTTATCGAGAACTGGCACCATGGGAAAAAAAAATTCGGATAAATTTGGCAATTGTAAATTTCTATGTGTCATTACGACAGAAAATGTTATAGTTCCTTTTGGTAATCAAATTCAGCTAAAGTCCTTGATGCTGTGATGTGATGGAGTTCTTGAACACTGTACTGATGCAATCAGCGTAACATAGCTTCCATTGGGAGATCATTTTTAGTGGCACATAAACCATTCTGAAGATAAGAATTTAATGGGTTTTTGTGCTCACATTTCAAGTTAGGTTATATATATTTACATGCATTTCTTCTTCTTTTTCTTGTGAAAGTAAAGAAACTTGAATCATTTGCGTCTTGCATTTCCCTATTCAAAAAGAAATTGTTCAAGTAGTAAATGTATTACATTTGAATGCATAGGCTTTAGAGTGCCTTTCTTGTGAATCACTCAAAACAAACTTAGCTATTGCATGCTCAACGTATAATGGCTGTTTTGATTTCTTCGCCTCGCCATTCTTTTTACGGCATTAAGTCTGCTTAATTTAACATCCCTGAAATAGTGGCTTATCGCTTTGGTTGACTTGTTTATATAGCTTCCAGACCTACAATTTGTTTTCACATTGTTTTATTAGGATCCTTTCTGATTTCTTAAGAAAATGCATCAACTGTTCTATGAATTTGGCAGTTATTCATATTTTGTGACTTGATGTTTTCGTCTTATGAAACAGTGTTCCTTTGTCGAGCATCGTAACTACAAAATCGTGTACAGGCGCTATGCATCACTGTTTTTCTTGGTTGGAGTCGACAATGAGGAGGTAAGTGTTTCGCATGTGCTCCATTTCAAAGAAGTGTGCTCCATTTCAAAGAAGGGCGCTTGTTTATGAAAAGATCAATCATAAGTTTCACCACACATAGAGACGACTATTCTTCTAAAGCTTGGACTTTATTCAGCCATTCCTTGTAGAGTGTTTCTGGTTTATATGACTTCTTTTATCACCATGATAAAAGTACCCGTTAAATTTCATCGTTTTCGTTTGATTATTCCTTCTGATCACAAGTTGTCAAAGTTTGGTTATTTGAAGTTTAAGTTTTCAGAGCTGAATCTTAGGTGAAGTGAAATGAGGAAAAGAAGCTTTATTTAGTCAGAGAGTACATGTACATTAGACGTGGCCTTAAAATTCTCCTTTTTCCTAATCTATGAAAAGTACCATAGGGAAATGTGCTATTTCTAACAAATTCACAATTCCTGTTTTCCCCGGCATCATATATCGTGTTTCCGCATATTAACTTCTCACTCTTCATTGTGTTCTATATGCAGAATGAGCTTGCTATTCTCGAGTTTATACACCTCTTAGTTGAAACCATGGATCGCCATTTCGGAAATGTGGTGAGTCTTCTGATCTGGAAAATTGCATAACTAAGAACCCTCTCTCTCTCTCTCTAAAATTTGGGTACCCCCCCTTTTCTCTTTTAAATCTGGACATTCCAAGAGTGTTCTGGAAGGCCAGATTGGGTGCGCAGGCACGAACAGTTGGTGCCTGCCTGGCACCCAAAAACTACTCCTCTCTCTCAATTCTTGAATGTGTGAATTTGCAGTGTGAGCTGGACATCATGTTCCATCTTGAGAAAGCACATTTCATGCTGGAAGAAATGGTCATGAATGGATGTATCATTGAAACAAGCAAGGCAAATATCCTTGCTCCAATACAACTGCTGGACAAGGCGTCATAATCTGTTTTTCTCTCATTTTTTCCTGAACTTTAGTTACCGTACGGCGCTTGAAGCATGTCTATTCCCATTTCATTGATTAAACCTAAAGAAACTTTATCGTAAAATAATATTAGGTTTGTATTGCGATCACCTTCGTCGCATTGGCTCCATGGATTTTGAACTGTTCCTCTGTTTATTTATGCTGCCTGTCTTTTTCTTCAGGCCTGCTTGAAATTCAAATCCTGAATAAAATTATCGACGGGCAACATTAAGCTTGTAGTCCCACCATTATGAACGTCAATTATTGTAATGGCCCAAGTCCCACATAGGGGCAAGAGATTTGTTGTGAAATATATAAGGGCACGCGTCGAGCTACTGTATAACTTGAAGTTTTTTGAGCCACGTGATTAAATTTTTTGAGCCACGTGATTAGGCTAAGAGTTAGGGGGTGTTTGGGAGCCTCATTTTTAGCTTTTTGGCTTATGGTAAGAATGTATTTTGAATTTGGTAGGAGTGTTTGGAAGAAACGTGCAGAATGCATTTTGAAACATGAGTAGTGTTTGGGAGATATGTGTAGAATACATTCTGTAGATCTTTTTGTATCAAAATGGGAAAAGTGAAAAATGAGAAGTCAAAAAACTCCACTCAACCTATTTTTGACTTCTCTTCTCTAAACTCAAAAGACAAAAACTCATTTTTGCATAATGTGTTTTCGCTATGGTGTGCCGAACACCTAGAAGTAGAAAATGCAAAAACGAAAATGCAAAAAAAGGTGGCCAAACACCCCTTTAGCAAGTTAGCTGGGACGAGTCGGTATAGGTGGTACTAGAGTTCAACCCCGATCTACATGGTGGGGGCCACCTCTAGAATCTGCAAGAGCCACCTCTTAAATCTCGGAGTTGGAGCAAAGTGCTATGCAGCGAGGACATTGCTGAGCCAGTCTAGTGAGGACATTGCATCATAAGATGAGGAGATTGTAATGCCCCAAGTCCCACGTCGGTGGGTAAGTGATTGTTGTGAAATATATAAGGGTACGCGTCAAACTATTGTATAACTTGAGATTAATCTTTTCAGCCACGTGATTAGGCTAAGAATTAGCAGGTCAAGCTGGGCGGATCGTTTCAATTACTCCTAAAACGCTATAACGCGTTATCCTTGTACTCTGAAATGCTGGAGCATCACACTCTAAATGGGACCGAGTATCACACTCTAAATGGGACCTATTCACGAATATCATGATAGTTATAAATCACTGATGCAGAAAGTCCACTAACATACAACCAAGCTTATTTGTTCAAAGGCAATAAAACAATTTCAGGAGAAAGATATAAATCAGCATCAACACAATTCACATTTTCATTTATCAGATGAAAAATTATTCATAGAAATCATCTAAATCTATTTCCCCTTGCATGAAGACGGGCATCAATATTTTCCATAAAACATTTGTCAAGTAACAGAGGATCAGAATTGTAACATTATTCACGAATCCTAAATCAAGTCAAATGGGAACAATATCCGCCCAGATACCTGCCCCATATGGGGGATGATTAATTATCAAATGATAACTACGTATCAGACGGCTGCTGGCCTTTCTGTCGCTGCAATAAAAGTTCCACGAATATTGGGTCGGTACAAACTTTTCCATGTTTTCTGCCCTCGTAAATGAAGGTTCGAAGACTTGTACAAGAAGCTGGCAGATACCCCCTCCTTCCCTTGCCTGCAGTCCATGATCTCTCTATCGCAGCAAATGCCTTCTCTCGTCGAAGTGTTCAAATACAAACGCCATAGATTACAGTCCAGTGTTCGTAGAAAAGTACACCATATCTGCACAAAACCTAAGACTGCATCAATATATGGTTCGTTCAGGTTGTGTTTGAATCTTTAACATGGGGGTAGGTGGGGCAAAATAGAATAGCAAACGTGTTCCAGCAATTCAATTAGCCCATGTAGACCTAGAGATCAATTTGCTGCATTGGAACCTCCATATAGCCGTCCACTATGTTTATAACGTGTTCTAAGTAAATGCAAATGCATCGAGGAATATCCCAATGTAAAAAGTAAACGAAGAGGCCAAAAAGCCAACCACATCAATGTTCTAAATTACGAATGTGAGTTCTACTTATGTCCCTTTAAGAAAAAGCAGAATACCATACCTTAATTAGGTGCAGAGACATATCAGCAAATACTGCACATTGGACAGCCCCAATTTCCTGATCCTCGACTTCGTACTCCACTATCAGAAACAATCAATTTATTAGGACGCTAAACCATTCAATTATTCCTGGAAATGTTTTCAAACTTTGTGTTTATAATTCAAAAATGGAAAATAATTATAAAAAAAAAAAGTTTAAATATAACTAAGAGAGAGCATTCCCCCTCATGATGTGGCTGGACTGCTACCTGTGGCACCTTGATAAACATACAAGACAGATTTTGAAGAAATTATATCTGAAAGCAGAGCCTAACTGAGATACCTCACAACTCAAGTGTGTTAAACTGATAACGGATTGAAGTAAACAATCTTTTTACACTAAGACTTTTTAACAGCATGGCAAAGAAATTCATTGCCAAGCCTTCGTGCGAGCAACTGCTAGTGCTTTTAATGGACTTCCCACCCTTGCTGGACGCTCAAACTAGGTTAATTGCAAGCCTCCCTGCTCTCTTGATTCTCTTATGGTCCACCGAGTTGCTGATTCAATGTAGAAGATTTATCACCAGGGACGAAACAATGTCCCATATTGGAAAAATATGTTTAAAGCCATTACCATGGAAAACCATGCGTTTAACTAAGCGTTCTTTCATGAGTACAACCTTAATCTCCACTTCTTAACAACTAGAACACAGAAGGACTTCACTAATGTTGGTACAACATTACACCATGCGCAATTAGAGCTGAAAAAACAAAGCAGCAAAAACTTAACATGAAAAGTGGCATATTCCAACAATAATCTTAAAAATAATGGACAACTGAAGAGAATTCAATTCACTAACCTGGTAGGCGGCTGGTTAGTAGCATACGATTTGAATTAGTCCCCAATTGTACGGAATTTGACTCTACTCTACAATTCATGCCTTTCATGAAGATGACAATCTCATAAGCTATTTTCTTGGGCTCCCAGATGAGTCTTTCAAAAATCCACCATTAAGCACCTGTTTTTCTAGTAGCATGAAAAGTGTAGCAGCACCATTGAATGACAGTAGCAAGAAAGTATTCGTTCAAATAGGCACAGAAAATGGAGATTGTGTAAATAAAAAGTACAGCGTGTACATTGGAGTAAACACTCCATTTGACTGTCAATACATGATATTCTCTCTCTCCGTCTCTCTCTCTCTCTCTCCCTCTCCCTGCCAGCTATCTTTACAAAGGTTTAAACGAATGTGGAGACCATAAAGATTAGTATTTAGGAAGGCGGCCTATAATCACTCAATGAAAACCTTTCATGACTGCCAAAACATATCTGGGTCATTACTATACAATGTACGGTCTTGAATCTCTAGGTTAGCCACATGATAATTGATCAGTCGTGCTTGAATAACTTTACACAGCACAAGTCCAGAAGGAAGCATCCACCATCCACTTTCATCCCTGCACACAAAAATAGGCAGCGTATAACATTGCCCAAAATTCAAATGTCAGATTATGACTAGCAACTCTTATTATTCACAGATATATTTCGGACAATGGAAGATCATTGTCAATTCATAAAATAAAGCTTCTTACATGCTAAAATTCCAGGGCTGAAAGTTTGGATGCTTTTTACTTGAATAATGACCAAATCCACATATGAAAGCAACTACCTGCCACAATGAAGGATACAACTAAGAATTCACAACATAAAAAGGAAAGTATTTGTTCTCCTCAAAATGAAAGGAAGAAAGGAGTATGACTCCATTTGGTACGTGTTCTATCAAACTCTACCAAACATCGTCCCTCGAAATCAGTTCTTGTCCAGGGGAGCTCAAACCTCTCTGTCTACTCTATCTCCCTTGGAAAGTAAAAGAAACTACGATTCCCCAGACGTCAATATTCGAGGCTTTTGGGAAGGGTTAACCAAAGACTATGCAAAGACCAACTTTTTGGCACAATTTTCACAAAGTAGATGCTTTTACCCAAAGCAAACAAACAAATAAAACCAGATCTAGTACCAAAAAACAAGAAGAAATGAACTCTCAAGTATATTTTCCAACCGTGTTCCAATAGTCTGTATATGTTAGACATGACATAAACTCCCCAAATCCTACCAACAAGAGGAGCTCAAGCTTTTGTTGTGCATCCAATCAGCTTTGCAGATTACCAAAAGAGGCAGTGATGGCATAATCATAGGTCTGAATAACACCAAACTTCGGTTTCAAAAAATTCAAACTTTTGTCAACCTACCCTATCAGATAACAAAATTTGGAATACATTTTCCTGTTCAAAAAATTCATCAGCTTCGAAAAGTGACAATTTGGAGAAACAAATCTTGCACTGACTGTAGAAACATGATAGTAAATTGAGAAAAAGGCTAGCACTGTTTGTCATTCACCTTTGAGTTATTATAAAGAAGGCCACCTTATGTGATGCAAAGTGTTGTGGAAGGACCTTTGTCAACAAAGCAATTGGTCCCAAGTTCAAGCCTCTACTTCGAATGATGAATAAGGGGTAGAGAACAACTTACAACATTTACCAATGACATGATGTTCCAGAGAGCATAGAAACGTGCAAGACCCGATGCTCGCCTGGCTCCATGACTAAATAAAGCATTGATTCCAGCGGGGAATGGAAATAGTATCCCAAGAGGTAGAATAAACAAAAACAAGAACAAATCCAGAAGCGAAATAGAGTATAGCTGAAGTAAAGTAAGCAAGACTAAGCTAAAATCTCCCAGCAGTAGTATTGATATGACCAGACCAACAAGATCCTGCAATGATGCAGAAGTATATCTCAGACAGTTGAAGTGAAGCATTTTTAGTTGTGAGATATCTGTAGATAACATTCTCGGAACAGGCCATATTACCTGATGACCAATAGGTTTGGCATTATGAAGCACAAAAGACAGAGGATAATAAAGAGTTTTCCTCTCTCCAAGTGTTTGTACGCTCTTAGTTTGTAAAATTCCTCCAACTACCCTTTTATGCCTCAATGCATCTATGGCCTTTCTTTCATGATTACCAAGTAAGCTGTGTATCAGATAGGAAAGAAAAATCAAGCTACCGTGCTATATTGTTGATTCCATAGAAACTCCATAATTAAATGGAAAATACTAAACACTGCTGTAGCCAAATTACCCCGACTGTTGCTCGGATGACAAAGATACATATGGCCCTTCAACTGATGGCTGCACACTTTCATCTTCAACAGCACTTACAATAAGTCCAAACTGGTGATAACCACAAGCAGTAGGCTGAAAGCTAGCCAGATCAACACGTACACCATATGCACTTAAAGTAGGATTTCCATGTGTTTCAAGCCAGCTCATAATTGAACGAAAACTTGTTCTTAAATGTCCCTTGCGAACTAGACGCAATTGAGCATTTAGACCAGCCACAAATCGAAACCAAATGGTAGGAGGGACAGACTGCAATATGTGCAATAACAATCAACAGCATTTTAGTACAAGAGGCCATGAAAAAGAGAAGTTATACACAAATTAATCTGATTCCTTCGAGAAAAAAAAAAATATATTCAATAGTAATCGAGAGCTCAATTACTCTCATCACAATTAGCAAACCTGACTCATGAGGCTAGTAAGGATATTGTCACTGTGAAGTGAGAAGGGAGCCATGTAACTTCCATCTCCTCCAAACAACAAAGACATTGGAAATCTTTGATGAAGTTGAGGAGGAAGGTCAGCTCTTTTTTCATCTCCACCAAGGAAAAAATCCACGTATGCCAGCATTAGATCAGAAGTTGCAGCTACCTGAGTGAAAAGATTAGCTGTTAATTCTAAAACAGTTGACCCAATGAAATAAAAAGAATGGTAATCCTTAATCCTATCATGAACATTAAAATACTAGCTGATAATGACATGAAATGCATTGATTGAGGCCCGTATTAGCCAGAGATTCGCTAACGGGGGGAAAAAAAAAAGAACCAAATCTTCCCACTCGTTGAATTCAGCTCAGAATATTTCAGTTTCTGCTTTCTATGACTGAGAATTCTAAAACCCACCATAACTTTAAAACCCAGTCATTCGTCCAAATTGGCACCGTGAAACTTGTGCTTCTTTTGTCAGGAGAGTCAGAGGGAAGGGGGAGAACTGCTGAACCAACAAAAGTACATTTAATTCCTCAATCACATGGTTAACATGGACCTAACCACCTTAGTTATGAATCTATATCTAAATGTGAACAACGCATTCAGAAGAGAACTCAGAAGAATACCTTCAACCCTTCATAGAGAGCACGTGAACGGCAAGAGCGCAAGCAAGCATGATCATATTCTGATCGAACAAATTCACGTAGGCGTTGTATTTTCATTTTCCTGCGCCACTGCAGCCAAGACCATGCAAGTGGATATGCAAGAGGTGAAAGAATGCTGTAGACTGATCCTTCCCACCACTGATAGGCAGCAAGCGCATTGATCTCATCCACGAATATGTTGAATGCATCCTCATATCTGCCTCGTCAACGAAATACTTAATAAAGAGTTCACAAGTGTTCACTAAAGTTAGGAACTTTTCCATGTGCTTGATGTACCACTAACCAGCCCCTTTTATCTCACTGAACAATTTTACCACTTGGAGCCATTTATGATGAATCAACAAGAAAATCATTTGACTTCCAAGATAATCACAGCAATGCGTAACAATTACGAATAAATATATGGGTAAAGATATTTGGCATGAATATTGTTTGCACACACACGCACAGAGAAAGCGCGCGCGCGCGCACACACAGAGAGCTTACACGATTTCTATTATTTGTTCTGGAGGAGAGTAAGCGAGATGCCATGGTTCACCAAAAGCATTTGTCCCCATAAAGTACATTCTATGCACATGAGTTTGAGATTCCTCAGTTCTACTAGTTTCCAATACCTAGAGAGAACAGAAAATAATTTTCAGGATAATCTGGAGCCGTAGTAATATTGAACTTAGAAGGAATGTGAATCAGATGCCGGATGAGACAACATGACAAAGCAGAGAAATAGGAATATGATGGACCTCATTCAACGACTCCAGAAAGGGAAATGAACGATCTATCTGCAACCCACGTCGCGTTGGCACTAGACCAGGTAATTCATCCGCGTTGACAAATTTCATTCGAGCAACACTAAGCACCAGCGCTAGCAAAATTAGGAGAATTACCAGAATAAAACCAAATAACCATGGGCCCCCGAACGTGTATATCAATTCTTCAAGGGCTGTGTAACAGTGTGGCATGTGATATCTATCGGAAATGCACTTGTATGGACAAGGAGTATCAACAACACCACCTGTAAAAAACAATCAGAGAATCAGAGAATGGCAGTACATCGCCTGCTACCTGAACCCTGAACAAATGAAGTAGTAACTAGATAACATAAGGAAAAGGGAAACAAATCAAAGTGGAAAAAATAGAACAATAAGAATATTGCTAGAGAAAAATGGCATCCCAAAAATGTAGGAATAAATCCAACATAAAGTTAAAAAATAATCTTTCAGTACAAAGAAACAAGTTAAATAATAAATCTTAAAGGTACCTCGCATTGAAACATATACGGCACGATGTGGGAGCTCATGGGATGGGCAATCTCTACAAAGGGCTCTATCAGACCCACTGACATTTTTAAAACTCCCAACTGGGCATTCCTGCATTAAATTAACCTAACATGTTAAAATTCTATTGGAGAGCATGGAAGCAATTCACCAAGTTGCATTCTTCGCCAGCACATAAGTGGTGGCCAGTAAATGAATGAAGTGAATTCATATACAATATTGAATATTAGTAACCAAACCACTTGCAAAAAAACAAATGTCAACTAAAGCTTTAGGCAAAAGGCAAACAACATGTTAATGAAGTGAATACACTCCAACCTTGACTATAACAAAGTCCTGACACCATACAGAAAAGTGCAAAGGACAGCAAAATATGCTGAAATAGCAAATAAACCTGACAAAAGATGCCGTAAAGCCCCTTTGGACAAGCTTTTCCAGTGACTGTTCCGTTCTCCCCAGCATAGTCTTGAGCTCTGCCCATCCCTCCCCTGCCCCAATAATAAAGGGGGAAAACAATGAAAAAATAGAGGCTCAAATTCCAAACACCTTGGAGACGGTTAAAAGCATAAATGACGCACAACCACAATTATGTATGAGATTTGCCAACAAACAAGTGCACAAGAACTCCAGTCAGGACCTCTTGAGAAGCACGAGAATTTAATGAGAGAGAGAGAGAGAGAGATTAGCCAACAAAAATTAAGAAATCAAAAACATAATGAATGTTTCAAATCTTCGCCACAATGAGGAACGAGTCCCACGTTAAATAAAAGAACGTTGGCCTTGTTCGTTTAGTAGTTTTAGTTTAGTTTAGTTTTGGAAAAAGGTGTAATGAGTGGAGGAGATAGAGAGAGAAATGAGTGTAATGATTACAAAACTAAAGTAAAACTATAAAACAAACAAGGCTGTTATAATTGTGGAAGAATGTCAAGATTTCCAACTGATGGGCTCGATGACTAATAACACCAAAATAGATTACTCCCATTAGCACAATTTGTCCAATTGTACCCAAACCATCATTTTAGCAGTCACATGTTCACAATCTTACAAGAAGTTTCACATTACGCACAGCAGTAGGCAGTAGCACATTTTTAGTATATGATCCCACTGAACAAAGAAACTCAGGTTAAAAAGATCTGCAATATCTAGCCAATCCTAGTGAGATAATGGTATGAAGGTTGAGAACGCACCCGACATGAATAGCCCCTTTTACCCTTGCTATGGGCATATAATCATCCCCAATGGGAATGTCTGCCCAATGAAAGTGAATCCTTCCACCACCACCACCGCCACTGTAAGGACCCCCATGTCCTCCAACAGTTGAGACAGAAGAAGATTCACCAAGTACCAATGTATGAACAAATAAAAGAACAGTTCCGCCCGATCCGCCACCCGGACCAACATTGGCAGTAATAATATCAGCCTGCTTTCTGACATTTTCCCCGAAACTTCCTCCGTCAGCTCGAAGTGAACCATCAATGGACAAACTTGACAATGAATGCTCCAATGAACCCATCACTGCTTGACGGAAGAAAAATAAAATAAACCAATTAAACCATCTCTTTAGGAAAAAAGAACTTCGGGAAATCCCAAATGTAACATGGGCAGTAACATTGAGACTAGGGCAATAAACAAATTGCCTAGTGATATCTAAAATCCAATGAATGAAACAGGGATCATATTGTATCAGAGCTTGCATATAACAAACATCACATCCGGAAAAAAAAGGGATGAATTTTATATTTTTCAGGGCAGTTAGTGGATGTTATTTGTTTATTAGATTTTAATTCAGAATGCATGCATCTTGTCAACATTATTTGTTCCTACTTCCTAGACAGCTGTTGGTTGTATTTTAATTTGTTGTTTAATTTGTCGCTCCTTCATGTCTTCTTTCCTTTTTCTCTCTTTTTTATTCTTTCTTTTCTTTTTCTTTTTCTTTTTCTTTTTCTTTTTCTTTCTCTCTCTTTTTCTTCTTTTTTTTTTTCTTTTTTTTCTTTTTCTTTTATTATCTTGTGGGACCTTATAGTTTGGAGGCACGGCTATAAATTTTGTTGCCAGGAAGTTAGTAACGACACAAACCTTTGTTCTTGTCGTTCTTTTGCGGTACATCCTTATTTTTGTAACTGTTTGATATGCATTCCGTATTTGGGTCTTTTTTTTTTTTTTGCCAGACGATATACATTAGCAATTCCCGTATTTGGGTCATAACAATATTACATGCAACAAACATAAAGAATTATAATTAACCCTGAGAGATGAAACAGTGCCCGAGGCAAAGGTGTAAAGACCATATTGCAAAGACAGGAGGTGAAAGGCATGTATCACATACAATACAATCTGACGCAAAACAGAAACATAAAACCTGTCCCTTCCTCAAGATGAAATTTTATGTATATTGAAAGCTTTCCCATACAACAGATAGAGGGATGCTTGCACACACATGTGCAATAACTAGCTTTTTCGGCCACATGGTTGCATATTTGAAACATATATCCAAGATAGCAAGCATTACAGCATGAGACATTTGCCTGACAAAAGATCATTGTCCTAAAATATGTTTCTAAGCCGCACCTCATGTTGTTCAACTGCATGAACTAAACTCATCCATTCAAAAGCTTACCTATGATACCACCACCTGAAGTTGCATCAGGAAGACTATCATTTCCACTTCCACTACCAAGTTCACAAGGTAAATCAGCATTCCCATATGCAACACCACCCTCAATAGCACTGCCATTATAATAACCAGTACCACCTTTCCCACCATGTCCGCCTCCACTACCAAGACCATTGCTCAAAAATCTTCCTCTGCCCACCCCACCAGTGCACCCTGCATATTCGCCAAATTGAAATTACAGAGGACATGCTTTCACCCAAGAGGCATAATTTACAACGGAAAGTTAAAGAAAAAAGTTTTAACAAGGACAAGTGAGATTGAGAAAGAAAAAGGACAAGTAAAATAGTGATCGAGCATACCCAGTCCAGATGCACTAACTGCACCAGATGACTTAACGTCTACAGTTCTAACCCAATGGAAATGGACAACAGATCCTTCTATTATACCCTCGACTCTTACATCTTCAACTCTGCAAATCTGCAAAGTTAACCAACCCCAACATTTTTTACATGCAAATAAGAGAAACCTCAAACAACGTAGTTCAATGTGAACTAACTTGACACCTCAAGAGTGAAGGACAATGAAGAGTTCACGTTACAATCTTCAGGTGGATGAAGCAGTTCCTCGGGGCACTCCTGGAGGTCACAATAGAGCCTTGGTGTCCTACCGTTCATAAGAAATCAACTTAATAAACTATAGCAGCTTAAACGCAAACTGCGACTTTTCATATAGCCAGTGCTTACACATAATTACTGCTTGCATTCTCCAAGGGACCTCTCAAAACTGACCCAGGTCCAACCTTCATGTGATAAGAGAAGATTCAAATGTAAGTAGGTATATCAGTAAACCTAAACATGAATGCATCCAAAAGAAAGAACACGAACAGAGAATTTTTTAGAGCAAGGAAACGTGACTAGGAATACAAGAAGTTAGTAAAATCAAGAAAGGAATAACTAGAAATTATGAGCCTTGCTAGTTGTTATTCAATATTTACGACGGAAGATAACCTGGAACTCGTGAACAAAAGAAGTTTCGTGAGTTCAAACTTGCAAAACCATAACGCTAACAATGGGCTTTTAAAGCCTTGACAATAAAAAATTGAGAGGTGATATTGAAGCTTTTCCAGAGAAGTCTAAGAAATTCTTTGTGATATCATATAGGAGTTAAAAACCTACCGTAAGAATACGCATCCTACAATTCGTATGTCTCCTTCAAAAAATAATACATATCCCAACCCCTATCCTTTTAGTATAGAAATCATACGATATCATGGTGTATCCTACAATAATCAGGTGTATCCTACAATAATCAAGTGTATCCCAATTTGGTACGTATCCTATGATTACTTATTAGGAAAAGATTGAACCTTATCTTTAAGAATCGGAATACTGAACGCATTAATCAAATTATAGCGACATTCAAACCATTTGAAAGAAACAACCCAACTGCAATGTACTTTTGAAAGAACTAACCATACTTAATTGTGTTTTGCCTGAATCCTATACGGGCTCTTCTTTTCTTTCATGACTAGGCAACAGGAAGCCTCAATGTGATAGACTCCACTTAGAAGAACTAAAAATTTTAATCTATAACTCTTTTTCTTTAAGTATATGCGGGTTTGGTTGTTTTATAAGGTATAATACTTTTTTTAACTATATATTAATTATGGTTAAAGTATTTTACAACACATGATACGTATCCCGATACGATTTATGAATTGAGAAAAACGATACACGATAAGTATCCCGATTTGAAAACACTAGATATTAGTACAGCTCTCTTGTTTAAATACGAAGCAATGTAAAATAAATCAAATTTGATACCCGAATTAAGTGATTATTGAGAAAGTACACATTTGTGGGGCCAGGGGCGTAACAACTTTCCACAAGAAATTACAATGGAAATGACAATGCAGCACAAAAGAAAACCTGCAGTGAAAGCTTATTCTTTGAATAAGCCAAAAGGGGACAAATGAAAAATGCTTAATTAAGTAGTTAGTTAGACCACTTGGTTATCAAGAAAGAGATTCAACTAGTTACCCCATCCATCATCACAAAGAAAATAAAGGAACAAATCAAAATCCTTAAGAGTACGTGTAACGACCCGCCCCAGCTGACCTGCTAACTCTTAGCCTAACCACGTGGCTCATAAGGGTAACCTCAAGTTAGCAGTAGTGGGTAGGCCAAGCCTTTTGTACTACCTACACTTCTTTAATTAGACGTTATGGGACTTTTTAGGGGATGTCACAATCTCCCCACCTTATGATGTAAAGTCCTCGTTGCATTGGCCCAACAACCTTCCCCAAGTGAATATGGTGTGGCACTTAGTTCTGCATAGCACTTTGCTCCAACTCCAAGATCCAAGAGGTGGCTCATGCAGATTCTAGAGGTGGCCCTCACCATGTAGACCGGGGTTGTGCTCTGATACCACCTATAACGACCCGCCACCACCTTACACAATCTTTGGCCACCCAAGCTCCAAGGACTTCCCAGTAGGGTCACCCATCCCAGGATTGCTCCCAGGGCGAGCACGCTTAACTGCGAAGTTTCAAAGAACTTTACCGCCCGCATGGCTTTAAAAGGCCTTGTGCAAGTTAGGGCATGTTCTATTCGATTATATTACAGAATTCCGTTGCACCCAAGTGGGTCACGAGCTGTCACATTCTCCCCACCTCGTTGCATTGGCCCATCAACTTTCCCCCGGTGGCCATGGTTTGACACTTATTTCTGCATAGCACTTTGTTCCAACTCCGGGATTCAAGAGGTGGCTCAGATTCTACTGGTAGCCCCCAACCATGTAGATGTGAAGCGAAGTCCCACATTGCCTGGTTACCAAAGTAATATGAAATATATACGCGTGAGGGCACCCTCACTTCATGAGCTAGCTTTTGGGGTTGAGTTCTACCCAAGACCGTGTAACAGTAGACCGGGGTTATACTCTAATACCAACTATAACGACCCGCCCCAGCTGACCTGCTAACTCTTAGCCTAACCACATGGCTCATTAGGTTAACCTCAAGTTAGCAGTAGTTGGTGGGCCAAACCTTTTGTACTGACCCACACTTCTTTAATTAGACGATGTGGGACTTTTAAGGGGATCTCATAGTATGGCATTCACAAACAAATGAACATTTGCAATATGTGAAGAGCATTCAACTTACACTTATACCATAAAATAATGATACAACCAAACGCTGAGCTTCAATCACATCTCCCGGTCCAGACAAATTCAAAAACCCTTGCCCATGAACTCCCAAATTAGCATTAGAATGAATAACAGAGGATTCCTGCCAACCAAATACAGTAAACAATGTCAGACAAGAATGTAACAAGAACAAAAGTTAGAAAAAGCTGGACTAGGATAAGCATGTATGAATTACCCTCAGAACCACTAAATTGCTGGCCTCTAGCAATGATGTTCCAACAATTGCATCACCATCACCATCTATAAGGATTTTTGAATTCCACATCAACTGAATTTTGACTGCCATTCGCAAAGCCCCATATACCTAAAATAATTACGAAGATAACCAAGATATCGTCAAGCCCCATATACCCAAAAGCAATTAGTAATTACAAAGTTAACCAAGATATCGTCAGCATATTGTACCCCCAATAATTATTATAACCGATAGGAAAAGCTATATTGCAGCTACTACATGAGGAAACAGGGACATTTAAATTCCACGTATACAAACATGATAAACTAGTATCATGATAAACATCATAAAGGAAGATTCTATTGATCGACAGGACTGATAAACTAGTATCTGCCATGCTTCAAAACCAATGAGACTGCAAACAGTAAAACAGAAGAGAGCTGGACATAAGATCATAGAGAAGTTTTGTAAACCGTAGTAATCCGGGAGATATGGGAAACAATTTATTTTCATTTTATCAACAAACAAGCAAATATGAGATCTGAAGATAGCTAATACTAGTAGTAATTTAGTTGATAGGGTTTTAAAGACGAAGCATTAACACATTATAAACTTTTCTTCAAAAAACAAGTGCAGAATAAGAATTTCAGTGACAATTGAATCATATGGTTGACAAGCAATGAGTGTATACTTTCTAAAAAAAAGAGTACATTATCATGACTCAAATTACTAACCTAAAAATATAAGCACAATATTGAATATGTTCAGCTGTACAAGTTAATATTCTTGACTCGTGAATACAAAGTGACATTTTGAAGTTTTAAATAATCAATAGTTCTAGGCTTCTAGCATAAGCTTGTGTACTGGGCACAGGTGTTCGTATCGGAAAAGAGTCACATTGAATAGCAAGTGAGATAGTGGGAATATATGGCATTGGTAGAGTACATTAGAAGAATGATGCATATGCAGCTACCCCGACGGAAGAACCCAACTGACTGAGAAAACTACCACAGAGCTTTCAACTGGATAGGAATCAAAATTGTACGAAACTCTGCTCAATAATCAGGCTTGAAGTAACATAATATGAACAAGAACAAAAGAGAGGCCAAAAGAGAAATATCAGTCACTTGCCTTGATTACTGATTCACTCATTAAGAGCTCTTCTGCCATTAACTCAAACTCTGAAAACGCGTAATGTACAAGCCCAAAGCTCAAAGTTGCGCCACAGGATAAACTAAGTTGTCCTTGAACCTACATTTGCATCAGCATATCAATATCCAGAATAGATGTAAACCACCCCAATAGCAAATGCAGTATCATGCAGAATACATATGAAAACATCTAAAAAGTCAGAGCACATGATAGCAAAGCTATGTTTTCTGAAAAGAAATGCAAACTTTCACTTTGAAGAAAACCAAATGAAATCCATTTTTAACTTGTTAAAGCATCCCGCTCAAACCAACGGACAATTAGCAAGCTAGCTTTCCTTAATCCCAGGGTATGCTTAGTCTGGATAAACAATCATATATATTCTGCAAATGAAAAAAAAAAAAAAAGACCCATAAACAGTTTCAAGAGCATCAGCACGAGATGTTCATCGGAAAAAAGGATGGTCATGTATTGTGTTTGGATACCTCTTTTTTGGCTTTTGATTTATTCATTTTCTCCTTTTGCATGTTTGGCAACTCACTACCATAATGAATCGTCACAAAATGAGTTATCAACTTTTGAAGTTAGAGAAGAGAAGTCAGAAGTATGGGGAGAGTAGCTTAACTTCTCATTTTTTACTTTTCCCATGTTGGTTATTCTATACATATCTCTCAAACACTACTCTTGTTGCAAAATATATTCCACACGTGTCTCCCAAACACTATTCAAATTCATAATACATTCTGATTTCTGACCATAATCTAAAAAGTCAAAAATGTAAAAAGCAAAATGCAAAAAGTAAAAAAATGAGGCTCCCAAACACCCCTGACACATCAGAAAATGATGCTCAGTTCGTGAATATGTGAAGCTATTAAGCTCTCAACATTCCTTTGTAGTGTCCCACATTGGGCATGTGCCCCCAAATGTTAACCATGGAGCGTCTAAGCCAAAGCAAGCAACAAAAGACTTTTAAGGTCCATATTTTCCATGGACGGCCATTTCAATGACCCCCGACCGGTTCTTACGTTATACCACAATTTGTAATTGTTTTTGCAATAGAAGCCGGCTTGTAAGGTAGAACAGGCATGAGTTTATCCCGACCAGAACCAAGACCTGTCCACAGCCAGCCCTCTGCTTTTCAAAAAATTGGTCCCAATCATCAAGTTTCACCTTCAATGACTGATGAAGAAAGCGGCAATTCATAGAGAGCGGACTCGCTTGATAAGAATCCGTTTAAGAATGGGATTATAGGAGAGTAGGAGACAATAAAACTATCAATCCTAACAAGTACAGCAAACTAGCTTCCAACTCGTATTGACACCATTCCATTAGACAGTTCATCTCTAGAAAGAACACCTATGTGACTCAACCATCTAGCACACATGACAATAAGCTTTCCCAACAATTAAATTCAGCTGCAACATCTACCTTGTGCCCTCAACATTTATTAGAAACGTCATGTTACTGACCACAAAAACATGAGACAGAAAAGATGGCCACACCAAAATGCAGGGGGTAACAAAAGTGGAACATGATAAGAATATGCTGTCCCAGTAGAACTCTTTTGGCCTCAACAACAAAATAACATTCAATTCAAACAGAGATAATAAAGGATATTGACAATTCAATGACCTGCACACGACTCCAGAGCAAAGGAACAGTAGCTTTGGCATGATTTTGAATATAAACATTCGTCCAGAGTGGCTGATTAGGGAACTCTAAAAGAAGTGTATCAGTATCTGTAGACATGTTATGATTGCTCACAATAAGTCTACGAGGAACAGCATCATAGAATGTCCCTGCAGCACCAGAGTTTCCTAGACACCCGTAGCTTCTTCCCCCTGCAAGCAACAGGACAGACGTGGTAATTTGAAAGGGCCCATATTTAGTGGGATTGAATTATAAGAAATTCAAGGGTTACTTGTATTGTCAAATATCCAAGGTAACAGGAGCTTCTAAAGCCTAACTGATAAGAGAGAGTAGCTCCATGATACATTGTCTAAGCCAACCTCTTGCTTTTGAAATCTGGGAAACATACGGATCCATGTTTATGGACTCTGGGACAAATGATGATGCAGGTACTTCTCCAAATGTCAAATTCATCTGATTCTCATGCTCCAAGACACCATGCATAAATTTCATATTCCCAAATATTTCTTTAACTTTGAACTTGAATGGTGCTTACAAACTAAGGCGGACTAGTTACATTAGAAATGCAGTTTGATGTGTTTTGCACAAACTGTACCGAATGTCTGTGAGATGCATGTCCGTCGATCACTATCAGTGAGCTGTGTTGCCTCTTTAAGGCATACTATTGTAACAAATTGGCTTTTTATTCGTGCAGCCTAATCAACAATTTTTAGGACATACAAATCAATCACTTTTGTACACATGGCAGATACTGTTTTGGGAACCAAAACATAAACCACAAACACTTTCTTCAGCATTTGAAGGAAGACAAGCTTTAGTCCACCATCATTCCGAAACTGATACTCCCTCCGTCCCGAATTTGTTGTCCATTTACGGGTATGCGTGCTAATTTTCAATTGTCTATATCTTTTAATCTATAATTTTTTTTACAATTTTAAAAACTTTGTTTAATAGAACTCATCGAGAACTATCAAACGAGATCCATATTGAATATATACAACATTATACATTTGAAAATATCAACAATTTTTTGAGGTGCCATGAATAGTGCAAGAGGACAAGATATTTGGGACAGAGGGAGTACATCTCAATAAAACACCCCTAAACATTCGAACACATTCGAACATGTGATACCAAAAATACAAATAATTTGCATTCTGGAGTTCTAAGTCTGTATTACTAATATAAATAAATGGCAAACGCCCAACTTTCTTTACAATCATCTAGATAAGCAAAAAGACTGCAACGTCTCAGAAAACCAAAGTCTTATTAACAAGTTCTTCAGTGTTACCTGGTGAAATCCACTTTTTTTTTTTCTTTATATTGATCAAACTACATCAAAACTAACCCGTATCATGATTGAAACTCAGCATTGCATGTCCTAAAATCGAAATAGAGGAGAGACGATTGAATCGAATCAAACACAAATTAGCTCTACAGGGGAGTGATAGCGCTAATCATTGGGTAAAAGTTGTCCTTTTCCATGTTAGATATGGTACATGTCCAATGATCTCACCCCGTCTGCCTTGTATAGGCTAATTTTAACTTCTAACATATTACTTGCGAGGGAGAAATGATTGAACTAGATCACACAGTATTAGCTTTTCAGAGGAGTAAAAACACTTCTTATAAGGTAAAACTTGTCCATTTTATATGTTTCATGTCCAATGATCTCAGCATCCTGCCTGCCCCGTGAAGGTGAACTTTAACTTCTAACCTTCTCCTTGTTGGGCATGGTCACTGTACTGGGTCGTCAAAACAGCCTTATATTGCAAATAGTAAATGATGAGTTTGTAGAATCTTACCATGAACGAAGAACTTGGGGTCATCATGCCGGCTGAAAACATCGACTGAAACTCTTCCAGCACCACCTCCCGCAAAACCATTACCTCCGCAAGCACTTATATTGCCTTCCCCACTCCTGTTTTTCATAAAGAATAATAACCCTTGGGAAAATATAATGCTAGACTACTCTTACTTACAAAACAATAGTTGAAGTACTCGTTAGTACCTATATGTGAGTTCTCTGTATCACCTAGGCTACTCATTTCAATACGATCTAAACATCAAAAACCTCGCAAAGTGGATATCTGGCACCCAGATACACATCCACCTACCACACTAGTTAACCTATAACACCAATGGCCTTTGGAAAACAGTGAATATAAGGAAAAGAAAACTTTCCTATTTCCTGACAGCCAATCATAAATTTCAGTCCAAAGAATTAGCTTCTGCAAGTCTCTACCATAGTTAAGTTTACTCATCTTGTTGAACTCATGTTGCAACTGCATCTGGATTCATTTACTTATCTCAATAAAGTGATTACAAACTACAACTCTTTGCCAACAGCAGTATGGTTGCCCCACCCACCCTGCACCCCCAAACATCAGGGATGCTTATCAAGTTATTCTTAATGAAACGGGAGAGCCATTCCACCCCAAATATTAGTCTACATAAAACAACGATAAACTATCGCACGTGTCATTCTTACCCATAAATAACAATGATGTAACTACTTTAGACATAGAACCCCAATTTGCACCTTGTTAGACCCAGAGTACCTCTACAAAGTAAATGGCATGGAAGTCACTCTCCTCTAAAGGAAACCTAATCATGTATTCAGTTGCTTCTGTACAAGATTCACCAGTCTAGTAAAGATGTTATCACAAAAAGGCAACATATAGTTCACACTCTTTGCCTTTCTATGTGGCATCAATGACTAATCTACCTTACACTTTGTCCTAACCTCTGCTCTAACAGCGTTTTCAAAGGTCAACAAAGGTCAACAAAACATTTTTCTTGGAAAACATTTTCGGGTGTTTGGTAAAATAGAAAACAAAGGTCAACAAAAAACATTTTCTGAGTCAACAGAGAAACCAACGGAAAACCAGTCACTTCAGGTGGAAAATGATTTCCAAAAAAAAGCTCTGGAAAACAATTTCTGAGAGATGCCCGACGCTCGCGACACCCCGAATCAAACTCAGACCCCAGGTACTGTTTACACCTCCCCCTGATCCTGATTTGTTCTTTTTTTTATCTCTTTCCACCATTAATTTTGACATGAGAAGTTGATTTTCTAAAGTTGCCCATAAGGTGTTTGAGAAAATCCCTCAAACAATTAGTATTAATTGTTTACAGATTATTTTCATACAAAAAAAGCAAAGATTCCTGCAACTTTTCTAATGTATCCTGAATAGAGCACACAATCCTGCAGTTTGGGAAGATTCTCTGTGAGATTTTCTTTGCAAAGATAGAAACAGATAGGCTTTGCAAAACATAGAGCTACAAGTTTATGAGGATATCAATTTTTGTTATGTTTATGGGTTCTGTTAATGGAGTGGATTGGGTGTTTGCTTCGCCTTTCTGGTAGCTGAGAGGATACAGAAAAGGGAAGGAATATATTTGATCATTTCATATTAGTGACTTTCCCTGTCAACCAAACAATAGGAAATGTGTTCCACAAAATATATTTTCATAACACAAGCAAACACCTGAAACGTTATATTTTCTCGAACAAGTTTTCCATGGAAAAGGTTGTCCGCCCGAAGCATTACTAGCCATATCATCTTTAAACCAATAATGCAGGCAAAAACACTAAATCAAAACCATGAAAAGTGAAGTGCATGACCAAGTAAATTTACTGAAGAAAGATTTTACATTTTTGGGACCTTGATTTTGATGCTTCCTCCAGACCCTCCACCACCTTTGATACCACCTTCACCTCCATCAGCTAAAAGACACCCATGAAGTTCGATACTATTCTCAACTACAAACCCAATTCGCCCACCCCCTTTCCCACCATAATCCTCTTCTTTGTTCGTTGTACCGCCTTTACTACCGTAACTCCATGGCTCTGCCAATGAAGACCACGAATAAGCATCCCCACCCCACACATCCTCAGGCAACTTCTTATTGTCCACGACACAACTAGCACCTCTCCCTCCATGTCCCCCGCCCGCCCCGGTCGCTCCGGTGGGGGTCCCACTCGTCTGCTCCGGGGGTGGGCCCGCCAACGCAGTCACATTAATCAAAGACCCATTAAACAAAGTAGCATTAAAAGCATCGACTAAAACAGTCCCAGCTATTATCTCAGCATTCAAACCTAGTCTAAATTCACCACTCATGTTAAACGTAATCGAACAACCTTCAACAGGGCAACTCAAAACTACCCCTGGGAGAATATACAAACTCCCGTTTCCCTCTATATACACGTCGTCTGTGAAATTCAAGCTGTAACCGAGCTCGCACGAGGTGTTTAACGACCCAACACCGTTTAAATCGCCCTCGCACGAGACCGAGGGCGGGTGAGGCGGCGGAAGAGGCGGGGGAGGGCTCGGCGGTGAGTAATCCCCGTGAAACGACAGCACATCGGCGAGTTCTTCATTATCGATGATCGAAAAATCGCTTGTTGAGGCAGAAGCAAACCCTAACCCCAATTGGGTATGGACAAAATTAGGGTTTGAGAAGAAGAGCAAACTAGCAGTAACTATTATCAGGATATGAAGAACATGTGGAGGAAATGGAGCCATTGGAGGAAAGACAAACTCATTAGCAACAGGCAAGAGAAATTGGTGGGATTTATCAGAAGCGGTAGCAGCAGATGAACCCTAGAATTGAAGCTAGGATTGCGTCGAAACGTCGCATGGCGATCGAACAGGGGGGGTAAATTGAATTTGATTTGGGAAAGTTGGAGTGTGTCGGTGAAGGAGATTCTTGGGGTGGGGGGAATGAATGGTTTCCGAATTTGGACAAGTGTTAACTGAATTTGTTGGTTTCGGGAGGGACAAAGGAGGCAAAAAAAACAAACGAGTGCGTAATTTTGAGGAGGATTCTCGGACCGGTAGTTATTTTTGTTTTGTTTTTTTAAAGAAGGTTGGACCGGTAGTTGAAATGGGGGTTCTTAATTAAATAAAGTATGAGCATGCCAAAAAATAATACTATATCTTGATTTTATGTGGTTATAAAACGGTAATCCTACGGGTACATACCAATTTGTACAGAAAATGTACAAATCTCTCTCGGGGACCCACTTTTAGGTCCCACACGAGTGATCCGAACCGTTAATTATTTTTAAAACATTTTTCCGAGGGGCTCCACAAAATTTCAGCTCAATCGGACGGTTAGAAGTGCTTGAACCAAAATCACGCCGTTTCATTTTGAACGAAACGGCGTGATTTTGGTTCAAGCACTTCTAACCGTCCGATTGAGCTGAAATTTTGTGGAGCCCTTCGGAAAAATGTTTTAAAAATAATGAACGGTTCGGATCACTCGTGTGGGACCCAAAAGTGGGTCCCCGAGAGCGATTTGTACATTTTCTGTACAAAATTGTTTGTATCCGTAGCAGGATCCGTTATAAAATTCATTTATGTTGAAATCAATAGAATGGATGAGATCGGATGTGACGTCGCAGTCATTTTTAAAAAATATTAAATGTGTTCCGAAACGATATCGATTTATATGGCATGATCAATGTCCTTAATTTATAAAATAAACGAATTTCGATCATTAAGATGGGCCCCGTGAAAAATTCATAAATAGATTAAATTGGAGCATTAAATCAGTTGGAAGAGAATGGTAGTTGAAATGGGGTTCTTTTATGAGTTATAAATGATCGGAATTGTTTTTTAGTATTCATTGAGTATATGAGCACGCCAAAAATTGTGTTGCCTATATTTCTATCCATATGATTTTGGGTAAATTTCATTGGCCTCCCTTAAGGTTTCTTAAATTAAATTGACCTCTCTTACTTTACAAAATATTGTCTAGATTTCACCATTTCATTAACTAAACACTAACGTTGCGAAATTTTAGTACTGAGTGACTGAAATACCCTTCTTAGTCTTTTTCTTCTTTTTCTATTTTAGAATTACTATATATGTTCGTATTTGTATCTTTAATAATTTGTTGATATTTAATTTATTTTTTCCCCATAGATCTTAAATATTGACAGTAAATTAAAAAAATAATCAATAACTTTTTATACATTTTTTTCCAAGGTGTATTTTGCCAATTAAATAGGAGGGACATGTAGATTTCTAATCCACCAATTAAAAAGTCAAAGTAAATTTTTTATATGGTAGGTTATCCATTTACATGTGTTTGTTATTTCTCAAAAGACAAGTAGGGGAGAAAAATAATAAACCATGATTATCAAAATATCTAATGCGTAAGTAATTTTATTAGTTCGAGCAAAATATCTAACTCCAGTTTAATACATACCTACACACACGTATATATAAAATATGAAAAAAGAACAAGATACATGAAGCAAAAGAAATAATATTTATGAAATTAATGTTTTAAAAAATAAGATGTAGTAGTAATTATCCAAATTTGATGAAATACAATTAACTTAATTTGATTCTAAATTTAAAGATTCTAATTAGTAGAAAAACTAATATTGAAGAGTATCCAATTAGTTAATGGATTTAACTAATTTCAACGGTATTTCGGTCTCATTATAAACAAAATATGACGGGTCTGGTAAGTGGTTAGTTAACGGAATGGGGGAATCTGGACAATATTTTGTAAAATAAGGGAGATCAATGTAATTTCAAAATCCTCATATGAGGTTTTGCATTTGTCAAAAACCTCAGGCGAGGTCAGTGAAATTTATCCAATTTAAAAACAAACAAACTTATCTTAAAATTAAGAAAATAAATGAGTTATGATTCACTGATTTAGTGACAAAGGTACAGCTGAGCTCTAGTGCATGCCCGTGCTTAAAGGGACGGCTGAGCAATCAACGCACGTGCACGTATCCATGCCCGTGCCCATTCTTTAGAGAAGGGGAAGGAGAGGAGATAGTGAGAGAGAATGTGATTTGAATTTCGAAAAGGGGAGAGAGAGAGAAGGGTTTGAATTTTTGGGTGTGGTGACCCGGTGGAGGAAAATGGGAGAGAGAAAAATAGAGAGTTGGCAGAAATAGGGGATAAAATGTAGGTTGCGGATCTGCTGTCCCGAAAATCCTATCCCAACTCTGTGTCCCATCCATCCGAGCCATCCATCCGATAAATCAAAGGCTTAGAGTCGCAGATGAACATGTTTGGCTCAGATTTGTTTGGGTAAGATGGAATCCAAGCCATTGATTGCACGGATGAACGGCTCGGATGAACGGGACATGGAGTTGGGACCAGGAATTCGGGACAGCGGATTCGCTTCCACGGTGAGCTAGTGGAGGAGAGAGAGAGAGAGAGAGAGAGAGAGAGAGAGAGAGAGAGAGAGAGAGAGAGAGAGAGAGATTGAAATGAATGAGTTGGCAGATAGAGGGATAAAATGTAGTACGATGATTGGGACAAAAAATGTGATTGGGACAAAAACCGTTCTTCATTCTAATATAGATGACCTAAGATCTTGTAAAATATAATAAATCAGATTTGAGTTTAAACCAAGAATTTGAATAAAGATGTACGTACTATTCATTGTAACTCCAATCTAAAACTCTATTTTTGTCATTGTTTGCAACAAAACAGAACATTATTTCACTTTCCCTCAAAAAATTCAAATTAAGAATGTTCAACTTTGTATGAAACATATTAAATATGAATACCATTTTGAAGGCCTCAAAAAAATCTTTTTTAAAATACGAATATTGTAATACTTGGATTGAATATGTAATTGCTATTATTGTTATACCCACAAAACTATTGTAGAGACTGGAAGCAGATCCGCTGTCCCGAATTCCTTGTCCCAACTCCATGTCCCGTTCATCCGTGCAATCAATGGCTTGGATTTCATCTTACCCCAAACAAATCGGAGCCAAACATGTTCATTTGCGACTCTAAGCCTTTGATTGCTCGGATAGACAGCTCGGATGGATGAGACACAGAGTTGGGACAGGGTTTTCGGGACAGCAGATCCGCAACCGCTCACCATACCCAAAATTTCAAACCACATTCTCCTTCTCTCATCTTTTTAAAATTCAAATCACATTCTCTCTCAGTACCTCCTCTCCTTCCCCCCTCTGAAATTCGAAAGATGATAAAAAATGAACACAGACACAAGTACAGACACGTGCGACGATTGCTCAAATCGTGCCTTCAGGTATGGGCACGAACACAGGCATGCACAAGTTTTCTTACAATAAAAACTGGCACTGTTAGTGGCTTGCATTGGAGATGACCTCGTGGTAGTTTGTGGACCATTCAAAGCCCAAGCCCACCTACTGGTTTAGACACTGTATGGTGTCCAGCCCAACAACCAAGGCCGAAGAGATCCCAAGGTTTTTAAATCATCTGGGCTAAGGGCCCGAGAAGATCAAATGTGCGGAAATAATCCAGCCCTGTATCCAAATCGCCATTATTGTCTCCCTTTTAGTAGTAAGCTTATTAACTTTTCTTTCCATTTTTCAAAGGCCATTTAACGTGGAGAAAATCCCGTCAAGGTTTAAAATGTTTGGCTTCCGTGGATTTCAAATAAGCGATCTAATGAAGGGCAAACATTTTTTAAAACGTATAGCAATTATAAAAACCATTCTTACAAAATTTTCTCATTATTTTCGTCCTAGTTTTACCGAGTATTTTTCCAAATGTCACCTCTACCATCAAATTAATGACGAAAAATGCCAACATCTGTAATAATTTTTTATCTAATTACTTCATTGCTACAGTTAATCCCTGAAATTGTTGAATGAATCTTAATTTGGTATAACGAATAAAAAAGACATAAATGAGAGCAACGAATGGATATTTTAACGACCTCATAAAAATATACGATTTGAAAAAATTAAACAATAATTTTATTTAACTTTAGGATCTGTTACCAGAGCTCACTTTAAGAACCCCACTATAGGTTACCGATCATAGTGGTACCGACAGGGTAGAGGCGGGCTGCGGGGCTCACTTAGGAGTCCCGCGCGCACAAATAATTTAAACTGTTTAAAAAATGTAGAATATTTTTTTGAGTGGCATCGCGAGAAATCAGTTCAAAAAATACCTGCAACTAGTTCATCTGATGTGCCCGTTGTAATCTGAATGAAAGACGGGTACATCAGATGAACTAGATGCAGGTACAGAGTTGATTTCTCGCGAAGCGAAGCCACTCGAAAAAATATTCTAAAACCTTTGAACGGTTTGAATAATTTGTGTGAGACCCCTAAGTAGGCCCCACAATATCCCATCAGCACCACTATGACGGGTCCCCTTAGGAATTTTCGTCACTTTAAAGTAGGGGTGTAACCGGTTCGGTTTGGTCCGGTTCAAGGACGTTTAAAGATTTATGCAACGGCATAGCGGCCTAGTTTTCCAAAAAAATTTAGCAACCCAGTTGCTAAAATCAACCATACTAAAATCAACCATGATTTTCGTAAATGAATTCAGCAGGTGCTAAGATCATGGTATTTCAAATAAAAAATTAAGTGTTTCCGTGCATTATTTTTTGAATTTTTCACACCGAATTAAAGTACACAAGGAGTACTTTAATTTGATGCGAAAAAAATTGAAAAACGATACACGGAACCACTTCATTTTTTATTTCAAAACCATGATTTTAGCACCTACTGAACTCATTTGCTAAAATCATGGTTTATTTTTGCAACTGGGTTGCTAAATTTTTTTGGAAAACTAGGTTAGTAATCTAATGAAATGGCCGGATCATTACCTCGGAAGTCGGAAATGTTCTCCCTAGGGATGAGGGAATATCAATGGACGTCTCTCTCATAGTTTTCCCTATGAAAAGCCTTCAATTAGGGCAAAGCTACGTGCACAGATGGCCGTGCACAAGTCGGCATACAAGAATCACTTACGGGTTTCTCACAAAAGATTCAATTAACTTTTTTGGGGTCAATTTATAAAAAGAATAATTATTCAATGCCGTTAGGGCAAAATTGAGTACGAATCTAGACCACACAAATGTGTGCAACATTTAAAGGTTTCTGTTCTGACTGTAAATGACACCTCAGTTAATGGAATTAGTCTCTCAAAATTAGTCGAAGTGCGCGTAACAAGTCTGGAAACCTGGTTATACTTGTAGTGAGAAAGGCATAGAATCCAAACCCTCCGGGAATGTGTTTCTGATTATGACAGTTAATTCAACGGTTGCAATCCCATACCTTATCGGTATCAATTTCTTTTGTCACTTCAGCTCAATTGACATCTTTGAGTGAACACTTGACCTAACCATTTATGCATTGAAATTGTTTGTGAACTTTATCTTCATTTATAGTAGGATAATACTCCCACTGAAGTCTTTCATCATATAAACATTACATCAATCGTTCTACTTTAACCTATATTGAGCTGATTTTCTAGCCTTAGAGCATCACAATTCACAAACAAGTCTTATCAGATTTTGAGTAAAAAATACGAGTGAACAGTCTTTTATCAACTCACATATTTTTCAACACTCCAACAATACTATCTATATTACCTATCTACTATTAAAATATATTCTTGTTCCCACATATATATACACATATATCCACCTCTTCGATATGTATATATATAGTACCTCGCCAAGTGAGGCGTGGTCAAGCGAGGCACTGTAGCTGGAACTATAGAGGCGAGGCTCTTGGAGCCGGAATTCTCTCAATTGGCTCTCTTTTTGGGCGAAGCGAGGCAGAGAGGCGAGCCTTCTGCGCTTGCTCTTAGATAAATGAAGAAGGTTTGTCTCTAGCTGCTCAATTGGGAATGGATATTGGGTTGATGGTCCTATTACTAATTTTTGTATGATCATTTGAATCATTCCTCAGTCGAGCAGATACAAAGCAGTAGAGATTATATATGGCAAAAAAACAAAAAAAAAACTTCGCACATGCTGTTTTGATCATGTTGCATGTTTTGCTTTACTCCTATTTGTCTGGAATTTTTTTTAATCATGTTGCATGTTTTGTTATACTACTGTTTTTTTATTTTTTTATTTTATCGGCAATAAAATTTATTAAAACGGGGGAAAGGGAAGGGGAATCCAACCAATAGTTGGATAATACACCTCAAAGGCCGAAGCCCAGCTCACCCTAGGGTCTAAGCAGATACAAACAATATAAGCAAAAAAGCCCAAATCTGCAACCCAAATAAACAATAAAGCCCACACCACAAATCCAGCCCAACCAAGGGCCGGCCCGCCCAATCCAAACCCTAACCCAAGAGACACCGCACCCCACCGCCGCCGCACAAACCACCGGAGCAAACACCTCGCCGTTAAGCAACACCAGCCACTCCCAGATGTAACGGCCGGCGGGGAGCACCGGCCTACGAAACGACAGGGGGAACGGAGAAACCGGGGCACGGGCAAACCACCACCAAAAGCAGCTGCACAGACAAACAGAAAATACACAACAATCACGATCAGAAATGAGATCTCCGCGTCCGGATAACACACAAAAGTTGCCAAAATCCATCCGGGCACTTGAGCAACCTATGCATCAACCATTGGAGATCTATCCACCCCTGCACGAACCGCCAGCATCTTCACCGCAAATCGCCGCCGCAACAGTACAGACCACCAAACCCAGCCATCGCCACCATCAACAAACTTCATGCCGATCGTTTTCTGTAAAAGAAGGGTGGGATAGGCGATGAAACATGGAAGAAAGGTGAAGGAAAAGGAAGGGGAGAGAGAGAGAGAGAGGGCCCCCCCCCCCAAGATTGAAACCCTAGACGAAAACTTTTTAGAGTTTTTAGTGAGAGGCGGGAGAAAGAATGTTTAGAGAGAGAAGCGATTCCATTAAGAGAATGGTGTTATACTACTGTTTGTCTCGAAAAACTGAACGGTCTGTGATCAGTGTATAGTGTCGATTTGCTGTTGAATAGAAGAATATGGTATATTCACGCGAATAAAATTATGAGATTAGTTTTTTTTTTTTTTTTCTTTGATCAGAAATATCAGATCTATTAATCTAACATTTTTATGGAACTAATCCTACTTGAGACCTGTGTAGATCGTGATGGGTAACAACACCTTTATATGCCACAAAAAGTCAGATTAATTGGTAGGTTTCCATATATGATATAATTTCATATCTTGAAGAATAATTTAGGTTCTCTATGCCATCATTCCCCCAACTTTATAAGTTGAACTACCAGGATAAAATTTAATTCTATAAAGGAGTAATAAATATAAGCACTTCTTTTAAGGATTTAGGTGTTCTAAGTCAAATCACTCCAGATTGTATGGTATACTATAAATACTACTTTTAACTTATGCCAACTATAATGGAAGAGAATAGGATACTATACAGCAGCAGCAAATCGACACCATACATTGATCACAGATATCAAACATGGACCCTGCTATGGGTACAGAATTTTTTGTACATAAATTGTACAAATCACTTTCGGGGACCCAAAAGTGGGTCCCACAAGAGTGATCCGAACCGTTCATTATTCTTAGAACATTTTTCCGAGGGGTCCACAAAATTTCAGCTCAATCGGACGGTTAGAATTGCTTGAACCAAAGTCCCACCGTTTCAATCACTTCTAACCGTCTGGGACTTTGGTTCAAGCACTTCTAACCGTCCGATTGAGTTGAAATTTTGTGGGGCCCCTCGGAAAAATGTTCTAAGAATAATGAACGGTTCGGATCACTCGTGTGAGACCCAAAAGTGGGTCCCCGAGAGCGATTTGTACAATTTCTGTACAAAATTTTTTGTACCTGTAGGTTTACCCATCAAACATATCGAAGTAATCTCTCGCTCGATGTATCCTTCATTTGTTTTGGTTCTGTCTTATGTTCTTCTCATCTGTATTATGTATTTCTTTTATTGTTGTCGATTATATGGGTTCAATTATAATTGAAATGGTTCTCTCTCGGAAAAAATAAAATAAAATAACAATGGAAGAGAATTAGACGTTTATTTATTTTATTATTAGTATTAGTTTTTACTAATCAACCATTTATTTAATGATCAGTTGAGATACACCCACTCTGCAATGATTTGGTCCTCTATACTATATTTTAAATGATGCTAATCTTAATCTATTTGTCTTGTTATAAAATAAATTCTAATGTAATGCGGAATTCCACTTTCTAGTAGTACTTTCTATCCAGCATGTGTGCGCCCTGGGTTCTGGCCTAGTCTTGAGCTTAAAAATGTGATCTAATCATTCACTTTATAGACTTTAAGGGTAACAAAGCTCATATGAAATTCAAGTCGATCGGGCAACGTAGCTTACTAATTGAATCAAACAGTCTTCCTGTGTATTTTGCAAATTGTTGAAGAAAAATGTGATTCGTTTATTGAGTTTCTATCCAATCGATTTGATCTTTTACGGGACCGTTGCTTATATTAAGGTCTACAACGTCAATGTTTAAAATAACGGTCCTCCTCCGATAAACAAAGGAAAAGCCAAAAAAATATTCCAGTGTACATTTTATACATTTTAAAACACATTTACAAACTTTTATACACTTTTCATAGATTTCTAAATACATTTTTTAAACCTTGACAACTTGTTTTTCTTAAAATAATACCCCCTTTGTCCCATAAAGTTAATTCTATATCCTATTTTGGGATATCCTAAAGCACTAGTCCTGTTTAAAAAGTCAAGTAATAGATTTCTAAAAGTAACCTTCATAATTAATTTAAAATAACTTTTAAGTGGGAATTCAAGGGGTAGAAATGGAAATTAATTGTTATTTTGAAAAGAAACATTCATTTATTGCATGTCTTCTTAAAAATTTAAACCCCTAAAAGAGGAATCCGGGGAGGTGTTGTGCGCTGCATGTTGTGCGCCGTGATGTGCGACAAAACGACGTAATTTTGTTCATTTTCTTGGTACACTTCAATAAGCCATGTTTGGAGAGTTAATTTTGAGGTTCAATTTTAGGGTTCAATTTTAAGGGATTTAGACTCTTTGGGGTATGATATAGTTGTTTTAGGTACTTGGGTTTAGGCGCTTTGAGTTTAGGGTTTAGGCACTTTGTAGTGGTTTTTTCCTTCTTCCAAACAAGGTATTTGAAAGATTCAGAGATGTGCCAAAAACTACATCGTTTTACCGCACAACACGGCGTACAACACCCACCTCGGATCCCTAAAAGAGACTACGGCCTTGTTCTTGAATGGATTTTATGAGATAAAATCTAGTTTTGATAAAATCTAACATTCTCAACGAATTTTAGCAAAACTAGATTTTATGAATACTAGATTTTATCTCACAAAATCATTTACAAAACACTTTTTTCAACCCTCGATTTAATTCATTGAAAAAACAATGTCATTTTATCACACCTCTAAATAAAACTATATTTTATCAAAATTAAATTTTATCACATAAAATTCATTAAAAAACAAGGCATAATAGAGAACGGTATTTTAAAATTCGGGACGCCGCCTGAATTGAGGACACAACAAGCCTTGGAATTCCCAGGTGAGTGTAATACTTGTAGGTACCAAAATCAGCACTGCTACATACACAGAAAACACACCCAGAATTTACCCAGAAACCAAAATTAATCAAGTCAGTCGATCTCTTTTTTCTGTTGTCACCCATCGATAATGTTGGCAGAATCCATTACTTTGTGGGTCCCGATCATGAATTATTGTTCCTAATTCAAGCCCAACTGGACCCACTATGTTTGGGTAGTTTGAACTTTAAAGGCAAATTTCAGAAAACGGGGAAGTTCCAAAAATGGATCCGGGGAGGCGCTGTGCACCCTTGCATTTCTTGGCCGTCCGATCGTGTTTTGGATGGCTCGAATGTGTTTTGATTTTTTACTGGTAAACACAAATCAAAATTAAATTAAAATTACCGAACGCATCTGGACCGTCCAAAACAAGATTGAACAGCCGAGGGATGCACAACATGGTGCAAAGAACTCAGGCGCACAACATCTCCCCCAGATCCTCCAGAAATGCAGGTATAAAAACTTAATAACAAATACTGCCAGTGCCTATCACTTCAAATATCTCAAATCTCGTTGACACTAACAGGATACGGGGAGGTGCTGCACAGTGTGTCATGCAGTTATTGGCGGTGCCGCTCTGACATTATTCCAGCGATCGGAAACGTCCACCGCGTAGAACTTGTCGAGTACGAAGAACAGGCAAAAAATTAACTAGATCGGATATCGTTAAGTATCTCATCGAAACATATATATCTTGAAAAAAATTGGAACACAGAACTTGAAACACTGGATGAAAATCATTGAACACATTTTTTCAAGTTATTTATGTTCCGATGAGTCACATAACGATATCCGATAGAGTTGATTTTTGGGATACTTATAGTGCTCGACGAGCTCTACGCAGTGGACACATTCGATCGTCGGAACGATACAAGCACCACACAAAGCTGCGCAGCACCTTCCCGGCTCCTGACAGCCCAAGTGATTCCACTGTGGTTTTTATTTGTTCCTTCTCCACAGGACTGTAATTGGCTACCAGTATTGACAAAACAGAAAACACACATAATTGAGACCCCCTCACTTTAATTTGGATCACAATTCCTAAGGTGGATTTCTCGAGATAATGGATGCCTCGTGAATCGAGAGGTTATTGAAAACTTCCAATTTGTGAACCGCAGAAAAATCTCAGTAATTCCTTCCGCACCGACCCAAATGCACTGACGGCGTCGCCGACGCCGTTGTGAGTCCCAACCGGTCGATCCGAGCCGTTCATCGTTCTCAGAATCGAATTCCGAGTAGGCTTTCGCGGGAATCGAGGCAATCGGACGGTTGTATGAGCTCGATCCAAAATCACCCCATTTCATTCAATTTTTTTTTGGATGAAATGGGGTGATTTTGGATCGAGCTCATACAGTCGTCCGATTGCCTCAATTCTCGCGTAACCCCACTCGGAATTCGATTATGAGAATGATGAACGGCTAGGATCGACCGTTTGGGACCCAAAACGGCGTCGGCGACACTGTCGGTACGCCGTCGGTGCATTTGGGTCGTTGCAGGTAGAAGGGTTCGAAAAATCTTGGCTGTCATTAGGGTTAGTTTGGAAACTTCCAAATAATCTTTTATTGTGCGAAGAAGATGGGTATGGATATCTATCACTCTTACTCCCTCGGTCGCTGTCACTTATTTGATCAATCCACTTCAAAGACTGGAAGAGCTTTCAGTTTTTGAAGCCTACCAATGAGTCCATGACTCATCTTCAGAGTGTAAGTTTTTTCTTTGTTATGAGAGCTATTATTTGCTATGTAATAAGTGTAATTCCTTATGAAATTACCGCACTAAACCCATTTACTATTTGATGTGAAGAAAATAACTTCGCATCAAATCCGTAAATGAAATAATGAGATCAAACGAGTGATAGGCTGTGATAAGATTGTGCTACACCATGGCCGCTAAAGGAAGCTTGTTGGCCAATACAACAAGGACCTTGCATCACGAGGGGGAGAAAGATCTTATAGTCCTACATCAGAAAGATGCGACATAAAATGAATCCGAGCAACTACTTTATAACTCAAAGTTAACATTTTGCTCGAGTTATATAGTAGATGATCGAATTTCATTACATTATGAGATTGCTCCACAAAATCGTCATTTTTTTTGCAACTTTATTTTACTATCTTATACTATTATTGCAGGATGACTTTTGGTGAAGAGAGATGTGGATGCGACAAGTGTACCCTATTCTTTACATTTTTAATTTTATTTTATGAGATCTAAGAAAAATTCGTAATGGTATTATTTTCTAAACGGAAAGGTTTTTCATGGAATTATTACATTCTCTAATACCAATACAACCATGAGAAGGAAAGTTTTAGTCAAGTATATTTCCATTCCAGTCTTGCATACCAGCATAACAAAGAAAATAAATATTTTAAATGTCTGATTTATATGGAATCAATGGAGCAATATAAAATCTAATTGAATTTACTTCTATTGTTACGGAATGATTTGTTTACAAAATCAACAAGGAAGGATTTTTTTTTATATAGAATTTTATTATCACACCAACTCTATGTACATTGGGAACGAGGAAATATGTAGCTCACGTTTCTTGCTCCGTATGAAGGTTAAACTTATATCTTGATTATTTAATGTTTTTATTACTTCATTTTTGTCGCTTTACGTGAGTTCGATAATTTTTCTTAAGATAACCCAGTTGCCGATTAAATATATGGTGATCTGTGTAGCTCCATTGCTGCTCCGAACAATACCATCTCTAAGCAACTACTCCCTCCGTCCCTTTTTAAATGTGTTGCTTCGTAAATCCAACTTATTAAAAAAACATCATCATTACACCTTTCACATCAACTTTTTCACTTTCCACATCAACTTTTACCTCAACTTTCCAAAATTATCCTTCACCCTTACCCATTAACTTTTTACCCACTAACTTTTTACCCACTAACTTTTCAAAAGGGCAAAATGATAATTCTACAAACTTTTAACCATTAACTTTTCAAAACACACACTTATTAAGGGACATCCCAAAATGGAAATGTCAACACTTAAAAAGGGATGGAGGGAGTACTATATATGGATTGTGGACAAAAACTTTTTTCCTACTAGATGCTACATTGCCGTTGTAACTTGATTATATATGGTGTTCATCATCTGTTGAAATTTTTTTTGTTTCTGGAATTCCAATATTTATTTATTGTGTTGCATTCATTACATGTCTTAATTAAGTTAAATTTTGTTTTCAGTATGTATTTTGTTTTTGTTCTTTTATTCTTTGTCGTTCTCTATAGGAGGTGATGCAATTCTCTTAGTCTTAAATTAAGGAATGAGATCAAATTCGGGTGAACACAACAATATATGTGAGTTAATTTAATTGGTTATTGTGAATGGCTCCATTTTTCTTAAATTCATTTACTAAACTTGGTTGGATGCATGTGTCCCAAAGCTTTGGTTAATAAATAAATTTTGAGAGAAGTCAGGTTTATTTTTTAGAGTATCAAATAGTAAGGATTATGTTTGCATCTTTAGGTAGAGGCAAGTACTTAGACTTCACAGTAACCTACAAAATAACTCATAAGAACCAATAAAAATGCCCAATAGGAATTCACTTTACAAATGGTATATATATTTTTCCAGCTGAATGCACAATTTTATTTGTCAAATTCAAGCTCTGAAATGGAATGTGAGACAACTCACCTAATAGCCAGACATTATGCATGACACCTATATGAAACATTTGAATATATTGCAAGAACGAAATATGTCATTAAAAAATTTCTATCATTTTTTTCCTTCAATTGCACGAGTTCATGCTAGTATTTTTATACTCTACGAGACATATTATTATTGTCTACCCAAAAGGGCCAAAACTGATCCAATCTTGAATACGGCCCACCCTAAATACGGGAGTGGAACCCTAGCACGAACATCGAGGCAAAAAGGGTACCACGCGTCAATTCTGAAGCACTTGGGCAGTCACGTAGCCTGGTGCTTCTGACAGCATGCTATTAAAGAGGTGACACGTGTACCGTCCAAAACAAAAGTTTGGGTACGGACTTTGCTTCACTTGAACACGTGGCAAGGAAATGTACAAAACGTCGACGTCAAACTTCTCCTATGAAAAAGCCAAATCTTTTGCTTTTCCTCCTTTGTCGACAAGTAAAGGAGAGAAGCTATCAACTGCACTCGAAACACATGTTCCATGGACAAAAAATAGTTTTTTTTTGTCTTCAAAAAATCAAGGGAAACAAGCTTTTTGGATTATTTTTTCCTTTATTAAAAAAAAAATTAGTTTGATTGATAGTAATATTTACTTTTTAGATTCATCATGTCGAGACTCAAGATGAACCAATAATTAACCAAAAATTGACGCAAAACAAACAAACAATTTTTTTCCAATAAAGACAAAAAAAATTAGACCTAAAGGGTGAGTTTCTCGTTTTTAGCTAAAAATCCTAAAACTAGTCAAACTCTAAAAATAGTTGATATATGTGAGGAGAATGACTTGTCTTGAAACCCGTGTTTAGAAGTATTATTGATCAAATATAAGCCATGCAAATGTGTACTTGATCAAATATATTCCTTCCGTCCCAATTTGATTGCTCACTACAATTATGTGTGCATTTTTAAAACTCTTATAGTTTTCAATCTATAATGTATTTTATATGCAATATGAATCTAATTGTTTGATTGATCTCAATTAGTTCTATAAAACAATTTTTTTTTTAATTTTTAAAAACACTACAAATAAAAAGTTAGATAAACATTTAAAAATGACACTGATATTCGTAGCGAAAAAACAAATTGGGATAAAGGGAGTACCAACTTTCATTCAGTGTTCGAGACTACATTAATTTTGAATGAATTATTTTGGTAACTAGATCTAGTTCTCATAATTATTTTGATTGAGCGGATTTTTCAAGGAACAACTCGGAAAATATTTTTCAATTTTTGAACGGTTCAGATCTTTTATGTTTGGGACCTCAAAGGGAAGCCCGCCGCATCAATCTTCGCACCATTTGTCGGTACGCATAGAATTATTCATATCTGTTTGGGGAATATCGAATGTCGGATAAAAAGTCACACCTATAATTAGAACAAATTCTAGTAAACATACGACTTGAATGTTTAAGTGAAATCATGTAGATCGACTTTATTAGGGATAGGGTTTATCCATAAAAGCATGAAGAAATTGGTAAAACCGATAAGGTTCATGCTAACGGGTGTCATAGTGTACCCGTTAAGGGTACATTTTTGTGAGTCTCACTTGTACAAAAAAATATACTTTAAAAACATATTCTTACGTTAAAACACTTACAAATGTACTTTAAAATACAAGCGTATTTTTAAATTTTATTTTTTTGTATTCTTAACGGGTGCACTATGACCCCCGTTAGCATTTCCCAGCCGATTAGGAATACCACGAAAGGATCGTGATCTTTGTTCAAAAAGGCGAAGGGTCATGATCGCGGTCACAATGCCTTACGCTGCGGGCAAACCACCTGTTACATTCTTCGTCCTGGATAAAGTGACGTGACAGTCCAATCTTTAGTATTGGAAGAGGTATTATTATGTGCCCTCCTGCCATCGACTCGTGATACGTTTCGCAACTGGGGAGCCTGCTGTGCTGTGCCCAAAATGGACATCGTCCCGAGCTAAAAAAATAGGAGTACTGTATTACTTCATTTCACTTGGGGTAAACCTACGGGTACAGAAAGTTTGGAACAGAAAATGTACCGAGCTGCTTGAGGGACTCACTTTTGGGTCTCATACGAGAGATTCGAACCGTTCATTATTCTTAAAATATTTTTCCAATGGGCGCCATAAAATATCAGCTCAATCGGACGGTTAGAAGTGCTTAAACCAAAATCTCACCGTTTAAATCCAAATTCCAAAAGTGAATCCCCTAAGCAGCTCGGTACATTTTCTGTTCCAAATTTTCTGTACCCCAAGTCGGGTCCGGAAGACTTGTTCACTATGTAAAGTTTAAGGATAATTCTAAATCCACAGAAGAAAAAGCAACAAAAAATGTACAGAGCAGCTAAGGGACCCACTTTTGGATCCCACACGAACAATCCAAGCCATTCATTCTTCTTAGAATAATTTTCCGAGGGGCCTCGCGAGAAATCAGCTCAATCGGATGTGCACAAGTGCTCAATCCAAAACCCACCACGTTTCATTGATTTTTTTTAAGATGATGAACGGCTCAGATTGTTCGTGTGAGACCCAAAAGTGGGTCCCCAAACTGCTCCGTACATTTTCTGTTTCTTTTTTTCTGTACCCATAGCAGGACCCAAAGTTTAATGCATGGAACAAATCTTTATCATATCAACTCGATCAGGTATCGGTAACTCTGTGAACAAAATAATATATTTCCACAATATAATTTTTCGAAACAAATCTTGATAATATAAACTCGACCGAATATCGATAAATATGTGAACAAAACAATATTTTTCCACAGTATAATTTTTTTATCTTTTTCATTTTTCGTGGAGATGAACAAAAATAATCTATAAAATATTAATGTGAAATTAACAAATGCAAAAAGAAGAAGAAGAAGCTAACTTGCCAATCCTGCCCAAGTGCTTTGTAGAACTTTCTATGCAATTCGGAGATTCGTCGGCCTTGTTCGTTTTGGGCTTCAAGACTCGATTTTCTCAATTACTATCCAATCATTACTATTATTTTTAAATATTATTCACATTTTCTCTCTATCTCTATCTAATCATTAACTCTTATTTTTAATTATTATTTCTATTTCTCCTTCTAATCATTACAAAAACCCAAACTAAATACAACCTTCCTGACCGGATAAGCTTTGATCTCAATATTTTTGTCCTTCGTAGCTAACATCTTATTTTCTGACAAAAGGCAAAGACGTGTGGCAGCGCACAACACCTACTCATCGGGACTCATACCTCCTTTAAATCTAAAAAATTGGCTATTTGGTTTTTTTCGTTTTGTTTTTATTCAAAAAAAAATTGCATTTGTTAGTTTTCGGTGTATTTTTGTGGTTTTTTCGCTTGTCTCGATGAGAGGAATCCAAAAAGTATAAAATTATTAACCAAACTTAAAGTATTGTGAATAAAGACGAAAAATAATTAATTTGGCTAATTTGAAAAAATTGGTTTTTTGGTTTTTTTTCTCTGCCTTTATTCAAAAAAAAATAATTGTATTTGTTAGTTTTTCGTCAAGATTTTTTGGTTTCTAGATTTATCTCGTCAAGACGAATCCAAAAAGTATAAAATTATGGTCAAATGTAGTAGTAGTTTTTTTAATAAACCAGTTTTTTTGGATTATTTTTTATTTTTATTCACAAAACTTTAAGTTTGGTTAATAATTTTATACTACATTTTAGATTCTTCTTGTCGAGACAAGCTAAGAAACCACAAAAGACAAGCTAAGAAACCACAAAAAATCGACCGAAAACTAACAAATGCAAAAAAAATTGAATAAGGACAAAACAAAAAAAACCAAAAAACCAAAAAACCAAAATTTTCAAATTAGCCAAATCACCTCTAATATAGCATGGAACCCATGTCAATATGTCGTGAGGAAGAGACATACGCATTACCTAGCGGCCTAGATAATTTTTTGGTTGATTTTGACAAACTAATAAAAAAAAATTGTTCACAAAACTACCCAGTTTTCCAAAAGATTTTAGCACCCAGTTGCTAAAATCACCATATTTCAAATCAAAAAATGAAGTGGTTTCATGTATCGTTTTTCGATTTTTTTCGCACCAAATTAAAGTACTTGAGGAGTTCTTTAATTTGGTGCGAAAAAAATTGAAAAACGATACACGGAACCACTTCATTTTTTGATTTGAAATATGGCGATTTTAGCAATTGGGTGCTAAAATCTTTTAAAAAACTGGGTACGACTTGATTCATTAGTGTGAGATTCTAAAATGAATCCCACACACCCATATTTGTACTATTTGTGCATTGAAGTCTGTACCTATATATAGTGACAAAGCTAATCCGAACCATTGGAATTATTTCAGGAGTGAAGAATCTCGTCAATTATCGGGGTCTTGTTTGTTTAATAGTTTTAGTTTAATTTTAATTTTATTTTGTAATTATTATACTCATTTCTTTCTCTATCTCTCTCTACTCATTACACTTTTTTCAAAACTAAACTAAACTAAAATTACTAAACGAACGAGGCCCGGATATTTTGTTCGCTTTGGTTTTTCATAACCCCTCTCTCTTGGTCTCTAACAAGTTTTATCTCTATCATTAATCTCGTCTTTCTTAGGTGTGTTTTGACTTAAAAAGTTAGCTTGCTTATTTTTTCGTCTTTATTTGATTTTTTCCGTGTTTTTTAGTTTTGACCTAAAAAGTTAGTACCTTTTTGGATCGCTCTCGCCGAGACGAACCAATAGTACTAAAAAAAATTGATGTAAAACTAACAAACGCAAAAAAAAAAAATCAAATAAAAACAAAATAATAAATTAAGTTTGCTTTTTAGGCCAAACGTCACCTTAGGGGGTTTTCCATTTTTAGTCACGATGCTAAATGTCAGTTTTTGGTTCTTTATTTGATGGCAATTTTTGCTGAACAATCAATGTTTGGGATTTATGATTTGCTCCCTCCTAAGGTTTCAGGTTCGAAACCTCATAGGTGCTATCAAGTATTAACTCCTTTGCAGTCAGTCCTTCAGAGCTTTGCTCTGACTTTAAATGGAGCCCCAACTAGTGGACGGTGGAATTGATCTCCCAGAATTAATCAAGTTACGCAAAAACTGATCCCGACATCTGATTTTAAAAAAAAAATTGCTGTCATTATTGACTCGTCTCGAGAAATCGAATAGTCTGTCAAACAATATTTAATTCTGCAGGCCATTATCATTCGCCCTATGCTAACCTTCCACCGCCTTCTTTTGCGTACTCTAGCGACGTCAGTTACAAAAATCTTCATTCACCAAACTACTCTAACATGTCTGTCACTAAAATCCCCCACAAACCAAGCAAACAACCACCCACCTATGAACCTCTAGTCCTCTACAAGACTACAACTACACAACAGAACACGTGTCCATTCATCACCACACCTTCACAACTCACCCCAAAACTACCCGTACCATTAACATCTCTCCATCATTCTAACCTCATCGAAAATCTCTTGACGTCCCGTAACGGAAAAAAATTTGCATACTGAACGGGTACTACGTGGTGTCTGTAAGTGCACATTCGGCATTTCAAAAGTATTTTGGACGGTTTAGATTTATCCCACACTTTCTCCTCTTTCTCTCTAAATCCCAGTCGTCCAAAAGAATTTTGAATAGCCGAGACTGTGTTCGGGCACCACGTACGATGGTGCCCGCTCCACACTGAAAAACTTCCTAAAATGGTTTTTAAACCTAACCATGGTTCAACCAACTGAACCACAGAGTTAGTCCCCCCTCCACCAGCAGTCTATAAACCACCCAACCCAAGTCTGACAACAAACAATAAAGATGGTTTTTTCTTCCTCCAAACAAGACCTTTGGAAGTTTTGAAAGTGTGCACAAAAATCAAGCAAAAATGATGTAATTTTGCCGCCAACACCTACTGCATAACACCCACCCCGGATCCTTTAAAAGTATTTTGAACGGCTTAGATTTATCCCACACTCTCTCCTCTTTCTCTCTTAAATCGCAGTCGTCTAAAAACATTTTGAATAATCGAGACGTGCATTCACGTAGGGTGGTGCCCGCTCCAAACTGAAAAACTTCCTAAAATGGTTTTTAAACCTAACCATGGTTCAACCAACTCAACCACAGCGTTAGTCCCCCCTCCACCAGCAGTTTATAAACCACCCAACCCAAGTGTGTTGGTACGACACAAACAACAAAGATGATGATCGGAGAACCACTCCGCCACCCAAACCCAACGGTCCACGTTCCTCCCTGGACTTTCCTCGACGATCCAACGCTCGATAACACGTCCTTCCCTTTCCCCGTTGGTGGCATTTCTGTTGATAACAACAAAACCACCGACGAACTTTTATTCTCTGCGTATGACGCTCTGTCTGCTCTCCGCCTGTACGAACCCGACCCCGATTTCGACGAGTCGGGTTTAGAATCGGATCTCAACCATAATATCTACTCGTCTGACCAGTTCAGGATGTACGAGTTCAAGATCCGGAAGTGTACCCGAGCCCGGTCCCACGACTGGACAGACTGCCCGTTTTCTCACCCGGGAGAAAAGGCCCGACGCCGTGACCCAAGGAAGTTTCACTATTCCGGTGTGGCCTGCCCTGATTTCCGTAAAGGGAACTGTAAGAAGGGTGAGGCGTGTGAGTACGCGCATGGGGTTTTTGAGTGTTGGCTACACCCGTCTAGGTATAGGACCCAACCGTGTAAGGACGGGTCGAACTGTACCCGTCGGGTCTGCTTCTTCGCCCATTCGCCAGACCAGTTAAGGGTTCTGAGTCCGGGTTCGGGTCACGTGGAGTCGTATGACGGGTCGCCGCGTAGGCTGGCGATGGAGAGTGCTAGTGCGTGTGGACGAGGGTTGTCTTTGTCACCCGAGTCATCGCAGGCGAGGGACTCGTTGAGTCGCTCACTGGGTTCGTACTCGATCAGCGAAATGGTTGCATCGCTGCGTCTGTCGCAATTAAATAAGGTGAAATCGATGCCCTCATCGTGGGGTGTTCAGATGGGGTTGGGCTCTCCTAGGCTGGGCATGACCCGACCCGTTTTCTCAAGTTTGCCTTCGACTCCGACTGGGGCGATGAGCCTGAACGGAATCGGGTCGTTTGATGGCTTCAAGAAAGGGGGGTCCGGGGCAGGGTCCGAGGAGGAACCCGTGATGGAGAGGGTGGAGTCGGGGAGGGATCTAAGGGCAAAGATGTTCGAGAAACTAAGCAGGGAGAACCCTTTGGATCGGGTCGATACCGCACCGGCTTCTTGCTTCTTCGGGTAATGATGTTGGGTACTATCAGAACTGGTAAAAATGAGGTTGTGGTTGTGGATATTAAAGTCTGTGATTCTGTGGGTTATGGGCTTCAATTTGTAATTTGTTGGTGGTGGTATTTTTATTTTTTTTGGGGTGGTAAATATGGTGGACCTGGTGGTGGTGGTGGTATTTTATTCCTTTCAATCAGAACCCGGGGGCTCTGCCTCCTCCGAGCGATGACGGGTCTTGCCAATCCATTCGAGCTGTCTATTTTCGGAATCGTTGGTTCAGATTTGCCGATGAACTTTTACCGGTAATAGTTGAGTTTATTCTGAGCGGTAATAGTGTACAAATATATTTAAACTGGAGTATTAATTTTCGAGATGAACAGTTAAGATTGCATGCAGTTGGCGGGGTTATCAAGAATAGCAGAGTTTCCAATTCCTATCGAATCTAATATGTGTGAATATTAAGATCGAGAGAGAAGCTTATGGGAAGTGGTAGTATTATTTTGGAAGATTATGTCCATATTTCAATGCGTAGAGATGTATTATTGGTCTTTTTAAGTTATTTTGGGAGAATTGATGACAAATGATAGTAAATAGCAGTATTTACTCTTGTATGAAGTGAAGGGAGGGTTCTTGGATTATTCCGGATCATTGTGGATTAACTTTTTCTTTTGCTATTGTACAAATGTAATTCTGATGATTAATGAAGATATGGTTTTATGCAGTGTTCCGTTTAATTAAATGAAAATGGTTTTACTAACTAGTATTACTTTCGTTCCAAAAAGATTGTGTGATTGTTCGGTCTAAATATGAACTTTTGGAAAATGAAATTAATGTATGTTTGTTGAGAGAAACTTATTTTTTTTTATATTTTTTTAAGTTTTCATTTTATAGATCAAATAATCTTTTGGTCCATGCGTCAATCTTGTATGTTTTGGTGGTAATATTTACTAGGAACTAAAAATGTGTGCATGAGCGGAGCTACCGTGGACGCCGGACCCCGCTTGCTCCGTGGGCGCTGGACCCCACTTGCTCTCACGCGCAATATTTTAAATTGGGTACATAAATTTTGACCTCCAAAAAAAAAATTTAAATTCCCTCCACTTGCTTTTAACATCAAACTCCATGCAAATGAAATGAGAGACCATGCTGAGCGCTTCGATCGGCTAGTCCTGTTAAACACATTTCGGCTGCTTAAATGCGCTTTCGAAGGCCCAGGTTAAGGGGTGCCCAAAAAACCTTTGGCACCATATCTCTTTCGCAAATCTGAATCTCCTCAAGTCCCAAAATGCATTTGGACTTTCAACTTTCTTCTTATGTCTTCTAATCAACTACCAGTAAAACATAAGCCTTTTTGCCAAGTAGAGCGCTCAGCAGAGCCCCTGGATGCAAATGTCCTAGCGTTTCTTCTCTCTTCGCAAGTTTTATCTCCTCAAGTTTTTATAGCCTTGCAAATGAGGCTATCATTCGTCTTTCAACTTTCTTCTTAATTTAATTGTACGTATCTTCTAATCCAACTACCAGTAAAACATAAGTTGCATATAATTCTAATTTTGATCCTAATATATGGGAATTCTAGCTCCGCACCTGTATTTATATGTAGATATGTAATAGGTATGAAATCGATCAAAGCCTGTTCAACTCGGTTGAGTGATGCGATTGGCATTGATTGGTCTGCTTGGCCTCTCATCTCCAAGCATAATGGATAATTATGTATATCCGGATCTATATTTTAAACAAGACTTACAGATAAGTTGGAACTCTCCCACGCTTCCTATAGCCCCACGGGGATAACTACAAACAGTTCAACCTTATAAGGGCTTCATCTTTGACGGGATAGGAGGCCATCTTCGAAGGGATAGGACACTGGTCATTAGACTATATGAGTGTCTTCTTTATTAACACCTTATGATTCTACACTCTAGTCTCAAAGGGCGACCTCCTGATAGCGTATATCCTATTCTTGTACTTGTTTTACTCTACATTCTCCACGGCATATACTGACGTAGGCATCAGAGGTGTGTTGGCTGACATGACACATGTGCCAATCTTTCTCAAATAACTGAGATCGACCATTCAGGAGATAGACTCATCAATATGCATGTGCGCGCGAGGACATGGAGGTCTGCTGGGCAAACAGATGCTCTATGGATCGCTCATTCAATTGATTTGAATTGCTTATTTTGTTTGTAGGATGAATTTGTTGTGGATTTACAATTTTTATACATCATAGTAGTTTTAGTAAATTTTGAAGACAAGCATGGTCTCATAATTACAGGGTAATCGTTAATTCGTGTGAAGCTCATACAAATGTGTGATATAGAAGGCCCTTGAGCTGCACTGCCACGAGCAAATAATTTTTCGTGAGTATGGTTGTATGGTACTCACACCAGTTTGTTGTGCTCTAAGTCCATGTAGGGTGGTAATTTGTCAGAATGTATGACACATTAGGTGCTATATTTTTTATTTTAAAAAATTGCTCTAAGGTCCATTATAGTTTTTTGTAACATGTCTAGTCCACCTCTTAGTTCTATAACTCCTATAATCCACCTTTTTGCAATTTCTAAGGTGTAAGGTCCACTATCCATTTTTAATAGACAAATATACCCTCACATTAAATTTAATACATATCATACTCTTGCTGGAAGTTTACCGGTGAAGGGAAGTTCGCCTGAAAGGTTCGCCGGCGCCTAAAAAGTTCGCCGGAAAAGTCGCTGGAAAATTGGACTTCTCCGAAAAAGTCGCCGGCGCAGATAACCATATCTAGAATCGCAAGAGGTGGTTATCTGGACACACAAGATGTGGTTATCTTGATTCGCAAGAGGTGGTTATCTACTCATAAGATGTGGTTATCTGGGCATATTTTTGTTTAAAAAACTTACTTGGGATCAAGTCTTCAACCACCCAAGCACTACAAGGTATCAACACATACTCTCTGCTTTTAACATCAAATTTTACTAGAAATTTTACTGAAAATTGAATAAAACAAAAAAAATCACTTTTTCAAAATGGAGGTGGTTATCTGGACTCAAAAGAGGTGATTATCTAAACTCATAAGATGTGATTATCTTGACGCTATTTAAGATAACATCATTTCAAAATGGATAATATCTTCTTCTTCTTCTTAATAAGACGGCGGTAGTGGTAGCGTCTTCATTTTTTAAACCGGCGTCGGAGGTTCAGATGGCGATCGGTTACAGTGGTGGTGATGGCGATCAGCGGGGGTGGTGGTTCGGGATCTGATCCTAATACGCCGGTTGCAGTGAACGGCGACGATGGTGGTAGTGTTGGCAATCGATTCCGGTGGCGGTGATGGCGATCGATTCTGGTGATAGCGATGGCGATCGGCGAGGGAAGAAGGCGACGAAGAGAAGTCAGATGACAATCGGTTCCAGTGGTGGTGATGGCGATCGGCGAGGGTGGTGGTTCTGGATCTTATCCTGAAACGCCGGTTGCAGTGAACGGCGACGATAGTGGTAGTGATGGCGATCGATTCCGGTGGCGGTGATGGCGATCGGTTCTGGTGATCGGCGAAGGAAGAAGGCGACGAAGAGAAGTCGAGAGAGTCGGAAGAAACAAATGTGTTTTTAGAGAGAGAGGGATGTGAAGGGACATGGGAGAAGGTTGAGTCTGGAGGGGTATTGTTGTATTTTAGATGCATGAGTGGACTGGATGTCTTAGGAAAAAGTCATGTGGACTACAAGTGCTAGGAAATAGCTATAGTAGACCCTATAGTAACTCTCCCTTTTTATTTTCAAGTAGTAAGCCCTGAACTAAAATTCTATGTGCAGCAACTTTAGACCCCCAATCATTTATAAATTTTATGGACCTATTGCTTTGGTACTCTTTACTCCCTCCTTCCCTTTTTAAATGTGTTACTTTGTAAATCCAACTTATTAAATAAACATCATCATTACATCTTTCACATCAATTTTTTTCTTCCACTTTACACTTTTCACATCAACTTTTACCTCTAATTTTTAAAATTATCCTCCACTTTTACCCATTAACTCTTTACCCACTAACTTTTCAAATGGGCAAATTGATAATTGTACAAACTTTTACCAATTAATTTTTCAAACTACACACTTATTTAGGAACAGTCCAAAATAGAAAGTTAAACACTTAAAAATGGACAGAGGGAGTATGATACTACTAGTTCAATATAAATAGGGAAATGATAATGTCAAAACCATTTTTGTTTGTGCCAAAACTGTAGTGCATAAAAGGCTTGTACCTTGCACATGGTACAAGGTTTTTAAGCACTACAATTTTGGCACAAACAGAAACGGTTTTGTGACGCAGCTAGAAACGTGAACAAGAACAAGATCACTCCCACGAGTAATAAACAACTCTTCTATAATCTAATAACCCGTAGATTAGTAGAATTATAGGAAAAATAGATACTCTCTTTTGTTAAAAAAACTCAATATATTAATCAACTCCTCTAGCCAAGAGGCTTACATTATTATTTATAATGGTATAATTTATAAATCTAGCCAACCTTCCTAAAATACGAAAAATAAACCTTAGGAAATAAAATCAAGCCTAATTCTTCATGATTAAGTATCCTAAAAATAGGAAACCTCAATAAAAAAAAACTAGAAAACTAAATACTTCTAGAATATTTTGACTAAATTATACTCCCTCCGTCCCAATTTAAATGCTCCCTACGGTTATGCGTATTTTTTTAAACCTCTTATAGTTTTCATTCTATAATGTATTTGATATGCAACATGGATCTTATTTGATAGATCTCAATTAGTTCTATTAGACAAAAATTTTAAAAACTTTGAAAACCTTACCGATAAAAAGATATAGACGTTTGAAAATGGCACGGATATACGTAGGGAGCATTTAAAATGGGACGGAGGGAGTAACATATTGAATAAAAATACTAAACCTAAATCAATATAAATAAAATATGACTTTTCTTGAAATTCACCCTGCATCAGACTCTCCATGTTGAAAAAACTCGTCCTCGAGTTTTCATTACTTGAAGGAACTTGATAAACATTTTCTTATCAGCATCAATTTTATACTTCAGATTAATTTTTTCGAACCGAAACTTTGAATTCTTCAAAAAGCAATGGAACGACTTCCTTCCAAATTCCACCTAGGTGCGCAATCCATATAGTCTTGCTTACGGAGTCTTCGATGAATTTCCAAAATGGATCAACATATTCGCCACCTAATGCATGAATATTATGAAATTGAACTTCGTTGGTTTGAATTTCGTCGGTTTCCAACTGTGTTGTAACAACTTTCTATTGCAATCTTTTTTTACTTTCTTCTTTTGTAATTTTTCTCACCGGTTCTTCATCAAAGATGGGCGGTTTACTCCAATCCACAATTGCATTCAGAATAATATTTGAAGTGAAAGGTCACTCAATGGTAGTCTCCTTTGTCTTCCCCCTTGGCTGATAATTACCCGCCAAAGGTTTGGTGATAGAAACGTCATCCGACACCTCCCCCTCTTTCGAAAACCGAGGTATAACAAGACGACGGCGAGGTGGATTCCCCCCAACAGTTAGGGAAGCAATCTGGTGGGCTAAGGCGTCAATCGCGTCCAACACATGTTGTTCTAATTGTTGGAACCGCGCCTCTAGTTGTGCTTCTCGCACGGCATCGTCGTACTCATACATGTACTCGATGTCGACTTGTCAATCATGATGATATCTTTGTGCCATGATCAATCAGGAATCGAGCCTAAGCTCTGATACCAACTGACGCAGCTAGAAACGTGAACAAGAATAAGATCACCCCCACGAATAAGAAACAACTCTTCTACAATCTAATAACCCGCAGATTAATAGAATTATAGGAAAAAGAGATACTCTCTCTTGTTAAAAAACTCAATATATTAATCAACTCTTCTAGCCAAGAGGCTTACATCATTATTTATAATGGTAGAGTTTCTAAACCTAGCCAACCTTCCTAAAATACGAAAAATAAACTTTAGAAAATAAAATCAACCTTAATTCTTCATTATTAAGTATCCTCAAAAATAGGAAACCTCAATCAAAAGTAACTAGGAAACTAAATACTTCTAGAGTATTTTGATTAAATTATAACATATTGAAGATAAATAATAAACCTAAATCAATATAAATAAAATTTGACTTTTCTTGAAATTCATCCTGTATCATTTTGGCATTAACATCACCCTATAAATGGCTTATATTTAATACAATTATTCACTTTAAACCCAGAGCCCTTGAAAAGTCACGACTGGCTCTCAATGGTGAAGGGTCAACTGAGATGTGGGGTGTGGGGTCAACTGAGATTTTTTCCAAAGTAGAAGTTGGAGAACGTTTTGGTTCTTATCCATTCCATAGTACATTAGTACAATCTCTGTGACATATAGTACATTTTTGTTTTTTTTTTTTGAACTGTATAGTACATTTTTGTTTGATTGCAGTTTTTTTGTCCCCTTCTTTTTGGCTTGGTCATGAGATTAGGCCATCTCTAGTGCACTACCTAAAAAATGCTCCCTAAAGTGTACACCTAAGCACATGTGGGACCCAATTTTATTTGCTAAGAACTTAGTTAGCTAGCTAAGAAGAAATTCACTTTAATGGGGCTCCCTAAAAATACTCCCTAAAGTGTATGTGAGACCCATTTAAGTGGGCCTCATAACCAAAAAAAAACAATGGCTTATAAATGCAAGCAACTTTCTCTCTCCTCTTTCTCTCTATCTTTCTCCTCTTTCTCTCTCCTTAAGTACCTCCCCAAATTTAGGTAGTCACTTAGGGCACTTTAGGTAGTGAGGGGTGCCACCTAGGATTTTAGGGAGCCAAGTTTTGTGCACTAGAGACCATTTTTTGAGGTTTTTCTTAGCTAACTAGTTAGGGCACTTTAGGTAGTGATTTTAGGTAGTGCACTAGAGATGCCCTTAGGGATTTACTCATTTTAAGATACCTCATATTCGAAACATAGTACTAGGTTTTATTAGAACCCTTCTACTCGTACCGATGGAATTGAACGAAATGGGGTGATTTTGGATCGAGCACTTAGGGACATCCGATCTACTTAATCTTCGCGTGAGCCCCTCGGAATTTGATTTTGAGATGAATGAACGGATCGGATTGACTGTGTAGGACCCAAAAGTAGGTCCCCGAGACCCATCTGTGCACTGTATGTGCACACCCATCTGTCCCCATTGTTTTACCGGTTTTATTAACTCTTTTTTAGTCAATCTATCCGATGCTCTGCTCCTATTTTAATTGAGCTCCCAATGAGCAGTAAGATTTTGCCCTTAAAATTAATCGAGGTGCATGTAAGCTAGCCTAAGCACCAGAATTATAAAAAAAAGGGTTTTGCTAACATGTGCCCAATGGGCACACAATAAGCACACAATCAAACAAAACAAATACACTCTAATACACCTTTTACACTTTTTAATATACTTTCACATATTTCTATACATTTTTCACACATTTCAATACACTTTTTCAATCTTAACGTGTATCTACTGAGCAGGCACACGTTAGCATTTCCCCCACCAAAAAAAAATAAAAATCTTATTATTGTATGAATGGTCTGCGCCCCATAGTCTCTGTACAACTGTATGGTAAGATCAGAACACAGCCACACAGGCTTTAGTTGACAACGTAACATTAGGGTTGCTTTATTCACCAGTTCAACCTGATTTATCTGTCAACATTTGCTTTATTAGTCTACATTGGTATGGAATATGGTGGCAGCAGGATAAAGAGATTGGCCCAGTGTTGTCAAAATTGATTAATACGCATTTTGTAGTGGTTTTCATGTTATGAAGTGTATCGGTTAATCGGAATACATATCGCTTATTGTAAGATATATATTAATAACAGTATTAAGCAATTTAAAATTTTGGTGTTTTGTTAGCGAAATCATCACACACACACAATAATGGAATACGAAAACTGTAAAGAAATCAACACATGAATTTACGTGGTTTCCCAAAACCGGGTACCTCCACGGGAGTGAGCGAGCTTGTTATTATGATAAAGTCAGTCAGGATTTTTACAATAGAGAATATAACTCCACTCCACTCCGCTCAAGATTCAAATTTTCATTAAACTTCACTGATCTTTCACATGAGCCCCAATTTCCAACAGTTTTTAGGGGGGAAAAAAAAAAACAAGTTTTTAGGATTTGAAATTCGAAGTCTTTCATGCAGAGTTTATCACTTTGAGGCTTCATGTGCCTAGTCAAGGAAAGAGTAGAAAACCATTATCTTCAAAGTATGATTGTTTCTTCAGTTGGAGCCTTAATCCACCGAGGTTAAGTTTGACTGTTGCCACAATCAAATCTAGAACCAGGAATGCATTTGGGGTTCTGTTTCTTGATAATGAATTTTGTATATGGGGATGGGGACGTGGCCTTGACCAAGGGAATACAAAATGAAATGAAATGAAAACAATTATATATAGTATGCATTTTGTCAATAGCATATGCAAGTAACGGGTGAAAATTGTAGTGTGATTCACAGACACAATGAGGTTCCCGTCAACCCAAGTAACTCATAGAATATATGAGTGAAATTGAAGGTCCTTTTCATGGCCTACTGATGAAACTAGGTCCTTATTATGGCTTATCCTATCCTTTTAATTGCCAACCAACTTATGGATAACACTCCCACTAATATTTTGTTATATAGCAGATGAATTACTCTGATTCGACATAGCGGCAGGCCTGGTCTTGATATTTTGCAGGGCGGAAAACCTATGTGTACCGACCCATTGGTACAGAAAATATACAGAGCATGCTCGGGGATTCACTTTTGGGTTCCACATGAGTAATCTGAACCATTCATTATTTTTAGAAAAATTTCCCGAGGGGCCACACAAAAATTCAGTTCAATCGGACGGTTAGAAGTGGTCGAACCAAAGCCCACCACTTCAAGCAAAAGAAGTCGAACCAAAGTCCCACTGTTTCAAGCAAAAATCTTTTGATTGAAATGGTGGGACTTTGGTTCGACCACTTCTAACCGTCCGATTGAGCTGAATTTTTGTGGGCCCCATCGCGAAAATGGTCTAAGAATAATGAACAGTTTGGATCACTCGTGTGGGACCCAAAAGTGGGTCCCGGAGAATTCTTTGTACGTTTTTTGTGCATACACGTCTGTACGTGTAGCAAGATCCTTTGCAGGGTTAAAGCGAATTTAAAATATGGGTCTCATGTTTTTGTAAACTAGATTCAATACACGTGGTTAATATATGGCAAAATTAACTATGGTATTTTTAGTTTCGTAATTTAACTAGAATAAACATTAGTAATTTTTTTACATAATTAAAAAAATGAAACAAATTACCGCTCATACTATTGTCAACAATGATTTATGTTTTTGAATTTGATATTACAAGCAAGATTTAAAATAAACTATAGTACAAAATAAAAAAAAATTATCCAAACATTTATGGTGTGCAAAAAAATTAAACATTTGACTTGAATGAGTGTGTAATGATTCTATTTTATCTACACTAGATCCAACACAAAAATAAGACAAAAAAAAAAATACATGGTCTAGAGGACCCAATTAGGAATTGAAGCTGGAAAATCAAGACTGTATATACACGCCTTATTTTTTGCTTTAATTTTTTCAGCCAAAAGTCGCTGCACCTCTGCCTTTATTCCAGGGGCTGGCCCTATATAGCGGAAGACACAGAGTTTTAACAAGTACTGTATTATCAATCTAGAAACACAAACAATAAATATAAAGAACTCAAGGGAAGCAAGAAATCAAAACACACAAGAACATAAATTTACGTGGTTTGCTACACAAGCTGTGTACCTACTCCATGGGGAAGGGACAAATCAATCCGCTATAGTATTATGGAGTACAAGGTCCAATCTCCTCTCAATGTGTCTTTCAGTTTCTCTAGGCCTTTTTCTCCAAAACAAGCTTAGAAAACCATAGAACAGAACAAAACACGCTTAAATAGAGTTCTTGTCGGTGCTCACTCGTCTGGACCAGTGATACTGAGAGCTCCAGTTCCCGACCGCTTGAGGTGGTTCGGACGCGCCCATTGGCCCAAACCAGAGATGCAGCGGCCATCAGATTTGAAGCCCCCAACACACACACACACACACACATGTTAGGGTTCTGAAAACTAATTTCTGACGTTTCGACACCTTTAATCAGGATAGTTTCGAGGACGGTCAGGATTGTCGTAACGGGAACAAAACGTATTCAAAACCATGGATCAGATTTTTAGGGTTAAGAACATCATATCCTTCTGAGAGAAAGCTGTACTTGTATCCTAAAATACCAATGGAGGAGATATCCTGAACAAAACGTGTTGTGTATGTTCACCAGAAACTTGAGCTTCTCATAAACAACAACTCTAAAATTCGTGTTTGTGTGAGGGAGAGAAAGACAAGGTTCAATTGATCATCAAGCTGTTTATCGGAGATGTTGATGTTCATGGTTCAGCCATTTCATCCGGGGAGACAAACGCCAATTCACCAACAATACCCTCGTTAGAAGACAAATCTGTTTTAAGAAGACTGTGGTTTTCAAAGGACTCGGTTCCATTTTCCAATTCAATTTACCATTTGTGTATTTTGTTATTTCAATTACAATCTTGTAATTCTATATATTTCGTATCAATAGAATTGCATTCTAAATTTGCCTGTTAATTTTTCCCAAACAATTTCTCGTATGGACGGGTTCATAGGTCTTGTTCGTTTTGGTTTTCAAGAACCGATTTTCTCAATTATTATTCAATAATTACCCATATTTTTAAATATTATTTTTATTTTTCTCACTATCTCTCTCCAATCATTAATACCTATTTGTTTTAATTATTATCACTATTTCTCCCTCTAATCATTACAAAAACCAAAACTCAAAATTCAAACAAAACACAACCAAAGTTATTAATCTCGTACCGGCAAGCGTCCCGGTTTTCTTACTGGGATGGTACGTCCCGGTACCGGTGCGTACCGTTTCGGATTGATCGCAACAAACTACGGTATAATTCTAAAAAAAATATGCAATTCAACATATAAAAAAAAATTGACATAAAAATAAAACATTATAACTTTTCATAGACAAAATGCAACCATTCTAGTACTTCATATCCAAAAAAACTACTCCAACATCCAAAACAAGTTCCCAACCAATTTAACGTGATAAAGTATACCAAAAGATAATTTAAGTCATTTAACGTTTTTTTTTATAAAAAAAGGATTTTGTACCGGCCGGTATTCGAGAAATGGCCGAGATTGGCCAGAACAGACCGGAACAGACCGGAACGTCCGGTATTGAGCGGTATTGTGAGCGGGACGAAACATTAGGTGTTATACCCCGTTTTTCTTCCGGTACGGGACGAGATTCATAACTTTGAACACAACCAAGAATTGATAGGACCTAGGTATCAAGTCGTAGCCTCAAAAGAGCAAACTCATAGGTTACATGTGACTTGTCACTATTTGGGAGTATTTGAAGGTCACATCTCTCTCTTCGTTTTTTTGTATCATTACCCCTTGAACCTATGAATTCAAAAATTGTTCAGTCCAAAAAAGTAGAGGAGTTACACAGGAAAAAGAGGAAATGGATAAATTTAAATAAAGATTGTGGCTTGTTTTATGGCATAATACGAGGTTTGGTTTTGCTTTCCCGTGTAGTGAAAGGCCACTTAATGATAAACAAATTGATCATTAAGTTGTGTTACAATGATGCGAAAATGACTAATAAACTGTCATTTTTTAGTCATAGGCTTGTACTTTTTTAAAAAAAACAATCAAAGACTTGTACAAATTAGTAATACTCTATGATTACTATCGAGACTGTGACACTCATTTGTACAACCAAAATTACAATTGATTTGCCGAATTATTATATAGGCTCAATTATATTGATGATCGACAAAGTTCACTTTTTAGACAATGTTGAAAATAATAATAGTATCAAAATAAATGATCGGAAAAGGGAAAAAAATAAACTCACTCAAAAGACAAATGCGTTTTGGCCACATCCTATAAGCCTGAATTTTGATATTCTTATTATTTACAACGTGCTCTATAAAGTGAACGTTTCCAATCATCAAAATTATGGAGCCTATATGATAATGTAGCAAATTGGTTGTAAAAATGGGCATGTCTAAACGTTCCCTTATCTTTTCACTATTTTTTATATTAGTTTAGAAAAGCCAAAAAATGTTAGTGTGTTAATGGGGTACGAAGAGTTAAACTTAAGACTGGATGAACTTAGAACTTGGCTAGCTTGCAGGTTCAACTTTGCCAAATTTATTTTTAACCCCACTTGCGGGGTGTGATAGATGTGTCAAAAACAATTATCTTTGTATAATGACACATTAAGGAAAATAAACCAGAATTAGCGTTTTCCATGCCTAGTTTCCCAAAATATTTTATCAATATTTGATAAAATCAACCCTTAATTTTATCAAAAAGGTGAGATTTTGTCAAACCTCTAATCTTGATTTTATCTTTGATAAATCGTTTGGGAAACTCAGCCATGAAAATTGGTTGATTTTATCGTCTCGTTTCCTCATTTGCTAAAATCACCCACTTGATTTTATGGGATTCCCATTTAACAAATGGGTATGTCTAGACTTTCCCTTATCTTTTCTCTATTTTTTTTAGTTTAGAAAGGCCAAGAAATGTTAGTGTGAGGGGGTACGAAGAGTTGAACTTAAGACTGGATGAACTTCGAACTTGGCTAGCTCGCAAGTTTAACTTTGTCAAATTTATTTTTAGCCGAGAATAACTTATTTGTGGACTGTCCACAAACAAGAGTTTGCACACCTAGATTCAGCGACCCAGATCAATGAACTCTCTCTCCTCATTAAAAGCAAAAAAGAAACAAAACAAAATTTGCTCGTTTATCTTTGCAGTTGGATCTCAAAATGGACGGCGTAGATGTGCTCGGTGTAATTCAACGGCCCAGATCAATGCACTTTCTCTCCTCATTAAAAGGAAAAAAAAATCCGCTCATTTATCCTCGCTGTTGGATCTCGGAATGGACGGCGCAGATGTGCTTGTGGTGCAAACTCCTTGTTTACGGACGATCTGCAAGGAAGTTATTCTCTTATTTTTAACCCCACTTGTGGGGCGAACGAATCATCTTGAATAATAATGACGCATTAAGGAAAATAACCCAGAATTAGCGTAACTTTGGTGGTTTCGAATTTCATCCGATAGGCTGGTTTTGTTTTTCACCTCTCTCTCTCACCAAATTTTTTTATCTGAATTATTAGGTGTAAATGGAAGTGACTCTCAATCTTATTCCCTTATAATTATGTTCTTTCTTATGAGTAAAAATCAGCATTTAATTTAGGGAATTTTTTGTCCGAGGTTATTTGGATTTCGTGATTTTAATTAGGGGAAAAAAAATCAAGACGGCAAGAATCAGAGGAATACAAAAGGAAGAGATAAAATGAAGTAATGAAAAATAAAATATATATATATATATTTCTTTAAGTTTTATGATTTTTCTCTTGATAATTGCTCCAGCCTCCAAATATAAGATAGCAACCGCTAGACTTTTGAAGAAATAAAAATGCATAAAGTTACAGCTTGATAGACACTTGAGATATATAATTTTCAAGGATAATGACTGCCGTATGGCCCATTCAAATTGTCGTTCTCTTTCTTTGCAAGTTGCAACCAGGGCCGGCTCTGAGTTAAGGCACATGAGGCGGGCAACTTAAGCCCTCAAATTTTGGCCCAAAATTATGGCCCCAAAGAGGTATGGCCAAATATGTAATATATAGTGTTTAATATTAGGGGTGAAAATCGGTCAGTTCGGTTTTTGGGGTGTCCGGGACCGAACCGATCGGTTCGGGGTGGTTTTGCTGGGAACCGATCCCGACCGAAAAAAACAATGAACCGATCGGTTCGGGGTGGTTCGGTTTTTTTCGGTTTTTTCGGTCCGGCATTAAGATTGAGATGGACAGCTAGGATTTGTTATTTTTGGGGGGTCAAGATTGTTTTTTTGGATTTTCGGTCCAAATAGGGGTGGTTTCAGGGTAATTCGGTCTAAATTGGCATGATTTCGGTTCGGTTCGGTCCAAACCAATTTCTAGGAAACCGAGACCGAACCGATAATTTTTCGGTTCGGTTCGGTCTGAAGTCAGCCGGCACAGCTTTTCCCCGACTGAAAACCGAACTGGTCGGTCGGTTTTTTTCGGTTTTTCTTTCACCCCTATTTAATATAACATTTATACAACAAACGAGCTAGCTAGTCCAGCGGAAATGTTTTGTTTTGCTATCGAATAGGTACATGGTTCAAGTCTTGAGGCCTCTCTTTTTCCTCTTGAGAATATTTTTTTCCCCTCACAAGTTTATCCTAGGCCCCGAGGATCTCATGGCCAGTGCAACACATGTAAAGAATTATAATTCAACCCACAAAAAAAATATAAAAAAATCCCACCCACATTGGAGCAAGAACTTATTTTGTTTTGTTGAAAACAGGGGTGGGAGAGAAGAAAGATAAGGTGAAGCACTAATAATAATTTAAATTATGTGATTTTTTTAAAAAATTTCCTTTTAAAAAGAGAGGAGAGCTTAGCACGCGACTAAACGTATGTAGTTGCTATCTAAACTGATCAAGTGAGAGTATAACAACAAGTAAAGAGCATATATTTTTTACTGTAAATTTGATTTATACCGAAAGAAAAAATTCTAGGTCAATCATTCATCGTTATCTTTAGAACCTTGGGACTAGTCGAGATCCACAAAAATTGATTTAACAAAATAATTAAGATATAGAAAAATAGTGTATGTAGCTAAGCATAAAATTAAGGGTTACTATAGTTACGGGGCCGTTCAAGTAAAGTCTGATTTTTGGGCATTTTTAGTTGATGTATGAAAAGAATACCCATCTTCAATAACGTGAAAAGTCCAAAAAATCTAAAAATCTCCTTAATGGAACGGCAATTTAACAAACGTTGTCTCTTGCGTAAAACTGTATCGAAATTTAATGAAGGGCATTGTACATCAACCCTTCCCCAGACCCCGCATATGCGGGAGCTTCGTGCACTGGGTACGCCTGCCCTTTTTTATTGTTGTAACTTTCAATAGTGACGAGTGTGAGAAGAGCATAAAGAAGAAGTTACCTCCAAATTGACTAGTTGATCGAGACTTGTGACTTAGGGCCTAGGGACTTGCTTTCTTCTACGTTCTTAATTTTGAAACCTCTCAAATGTTGTCAATTCTTTTGAGGTAAGTCCATAGGGAGCGAAGATTCATCTTTATTATGCGAGTAGACAGTCGGATTTGTCCTCCAAAATTAGTCGAGGTCTACGTAAACTGACTGGATACCTGAGTTGTTATAAAAAAAGAGAATAATTGTTTTTTGTTTTGAACGGCAAAGAAAAAAAGAAGAATTTGCTACCATGCGCATGTCAATAATTTGAAATTGTTCCACTATACGTACCAATGCCGGCAAAGACTTGTTTACCACTCTCTAGCAAAATTCTGCCATAGATGGCCTGCTCACTTACATAAGCACTGGTGAAAATTCCTCTGCAGATTCAAATTTTCTTTGCTCCCAGGAATTTTCTAACTTGATACCTATTTATTCGGCCGGAGATCCTCTAGTCCGGGTTTCTCTTTGTGCCGAAGGATTTTCGGCCATTGAACCACTTCAAAAAAGGAAAAATAAAATAAAAAAGAACATACAATCAACGGCCCAAACTCCCTCGGCACAAAGGCATGGAGAGTTTGGGAACAGGTGATGTTGCACCTATTTATTCATAATTAGTTTTTGACCCCTCAGGCAAACAATGTGCCGCTAAATTACTAAATTAACAATCTCAAGCGAAGGCTACTCGCAAGTTACTGGCACTTAATTTTGAATATGACTATGCAAGACTGTGTAAGAGGTGAATTTTGGATTGCTAAGTCTCTGGCAGAGACTATTTCTCTCGTCTATCTCTATCGCTTCTACGTACTACTGGACTGCACAGGCGATAAGAGCACTGACACGTCAAGTAAGAAAAAGACATAATTTTGCTCATTGACGATTGATTTTAAGTTTTTTTTTTTTTTTGGACGATTGATTTTAAGTTTAATGACTCGGAAGTCTTAAGAAATAAGATGGAAACATGAGTACCATGCAGGATAATTTGGGTGTTAGAGGAGAATAGATAAAGCAAGAACTTGGTGGAAAATGATGCATATGCCAACTCAGTCAGAATCAGATTAGACAGCACTTGAAGTGTGATCGTGTTTAAAACGTGTAACATACCGAGTGAAAAAATTTACATTTTTCTAGTTTTGTCTTATCAAATAAACAAAGATATTGGATGTCAAATCACTTTATTAAGGTAAGATTTTTTTTTTTTTTCTTCCCGATCATGAGTGTTAGGGTTCGAGTTTGATTCACCCGAATCAATCTCTGCCTTACATTATCGACTAGTAATGTTGGAATTCAGAACGAGACTATTTACATAAAAAATTGTCAGTTGGCACGATGGTTCTAATAATCCCGAGGGTTCTTTGCTCTTGGTGAGAGTCGAACCTATGAGTTTAGATAAATAAACTCTTTTACTCATTCGCATGCTCCCATTCCTGCTCTTCTATGGTCTTTTCCTACCAAAACCTAAATGTTATGATGCAGTTGTAAGAATTGCACAATTCACGAATCGATTCGTGCATAAACGATACGAATCTATAGGTGAATCGAAATTACATAATGAATCTTACCCACATATGTTGTCATATAAGTACATAATGAATCTTTAACATCTATATAATGAATCTTACCCACATATGTTGTCATATAAGTACATAATGAATCTTTAACATCTATATAATGAATCTTTAACATCTATATAATGAATCTTTAACATCTATATGCACGTAACCATTTTATTTGCACGTAACCATTTTATTATAGTATTCCTCTTATGTACAAGTGTCTTTCCCATTGGACCACATGATCATTAATTAATAATTGAAAACAAACTTCAATATTGATTTAAGCTTAAATTATTCAATTTTACAACATAACTTAATAATTATTGATATTTGGCCTGCCATCCCTGAAGGACAACAAAAGTCCCCCAATTCATTTACAATATAAGCGCGCCATCAGCAGAAGATATAATAACGCAAATGGCCTGAAAATATACAGAACATATGTTGGAGTCTACACTGGAGAGATTCCAGAGACTAGTTACATCTCACAAATCAGTCACTATTTAGATTATCTGCTGCACTACTATTACACACCAACTTATAAAAGCTCGAATGCCTCACAGACACCGTGAATCGTGATTGATCAAATTACAAATTAAATAAGAAGAAAAAGAAAACACACTCAAAGTGCCATTTCTGCCTGTAACGCAGCGAGTTCGTCTTCCTCAGCTGTGCGCTTCTGAGGAACAGGTCGAGCCGGTTGCCTACCAGCTGGCGCTTGCACCGGCGCTGCAGGGGCAGTTGTTGCCGGCTGCAAAAGCTCTTCCTCCAACTCAGCACCCTCCAGTTCCTCAAGTTCTGCTTCCAATTCATCCTGGAACAAAAAAGATGTTGAGTAGACTAGCATAACAACATTAAGGCTCAGTTTGGATAAATGGATTTCCATGGGGAATGAGAACGTGATTCCACATTCTCCTGATTTCTACGTTATAGACAGACTGGAAATGAAAATATACTCCTCATAACATACGCAGCCCAGAATCACATTCGCAAACTAGTAGGAATTCGGTACCTTTCCTACCCCCAGTAATCCTAGATTCCAAACTCAATTAACTAAAAGATAGAAATATTGGCTAATGAATTTCCAAAAAAAGTTATATCGGATAAGATTCCCGAAAGAATCCAAACACTGGAATGAGATTACCACAGGAATTAAATCTCTAAGAATTTGATTCCTTGTAACTAAATGTCTCTTCATACTCAAGCTTATGGCATCCAAACAAAGCCTAACAACTTCGATTAGTAAGAGAATAGACCCAGAATAAAGATTGTTTTGTATGAATCTAACTAGAGCTGTAAAGAAAAAAAGTAATTAGAGCTTTAAAGAAACACAGTAATTGGAGCTTTAAAGAAACAAAGCAAAAACCTCATCAAAATCAGCTGCTGCACCAATGGGAGTAGCCAATGCTTCCTGTATCTGTTTCATGTTCTCAGTCTGCTCGTTTATTTCATCCATCGTCTTGTCCACATCATCAATGTTACTGTATATGATAGCATAGTAGTTCAAAAACTGTGTCAGTTTACTAAATCAAAGGGAAATTTTGCCAGTTTAGATTAAGTTCAATACATGTATGTTCTCCCTGCATTTAGTTGATAAAATAGATGAAGATGATAAAGGCACAAATTTAGCTGCCAGATTTACTGCTATATTAAGGAACTTCCTAGCCTGAAGGAAAGGTACAGGCGTACACCCCAGAGGTGAAGCCTACAACATTCGGTAAACATAAATAAAAGAAGAAAAGAAGGCACTTGCGTTGCTTTCTGCATAGCCTTCATTGCAGATGCTCCACTTCTCAATGCATCAACCGTCTCTGTTGTAGCTTTTGCTCCTTCCAACATAATCATCTGCAACATATCAAGCATGAATTGGCAAATCACTCTATGATTGGAAATTTGACAATACTTGAGTTAGGTCGGCCATAGAGGATATTCTGCAAGCTAACCTGGTCGTGGATGCGTAATTGGAAGTTTCCAAGCTGCTCAATTTGTTGTTCATAGAGCCTCTTCCTCTTCAAACATTGTATAGCCGCTGTGCAATAACAATGAGGATTCAGGTTCCAACCAAATCGTAGGTCATGCAACTCTTAAATGCGCCCAACTTAAAAGGAGTATCAAAGATACAGGAATATTAATTGGAAACCCTATAGATATGGTGATTGCCAATTTGCCATGTACCTTAATAAGGTAGCAGTTGAAAACTAAACTGCTCTGTGTATAAAGTACATACAGACTAGGGGCTAACCGCAAATCAATGTCGATAAATTCCTGTCTAAGAAATCAAAATTATGCCATCAGAAACAGTAATGAAAGAAAGACAAGGCCAAGTATCCATGCTTCAAGTTTGTGCGCGCGCGCACGCGTATTCAAATCATTGCTCCTCCATCTTTTTAAGGTACATTGCAATCACCATATCTACAGGGTTTCCAATCGAGAATAGCAGCAATTTATTACACCAACAAAATGAAAAAGTGTTCAATAAAACCCGTATGAAATTAAAGCTGATATGGGAGAAAGCAAAAGGATGCAGAACCAACTATGACACAAGTAGCCTGTTGTACGATATAAGGAAATCAAAAGTATGAATTTTCAAACAAAAAATAACCATACACCATAAAACTGGACCTCTGAAATGTTATTGATGGAAATTGGAAACCATACCCCTCTTGTTTTTTGCTTTGGTGAATTCCTTTGCCTTTTCAACTTCTGCAGCAGCCTTCTTCAGGAGTACTTTCTCCTTTTTCTCAAGCATTTCAAGCGTCTGCATGACAGAACCATAGAAGGCTCAGATAAAGCCAACAATGGGAACTGACATAAAAGCAATGGCAATAGACACAGTGGCATTCAACTAAGCAGGAGGATTTGGGGGGAGTAATCCAGTTGAAAGGTAGAAACTGACAGAAATTACAAAGTTGAAGAATAAGGTTGTCACCATAATGTTTTTTTGATCGGCAATTTTTTTTATTAATCATTGAAAACAAATAAAAAGATTAAAAGGGACCGAGACTGACAACGCCAAGGACCCAAAAGGGGGAAAAAACAAGACATTGCATGGATGGTAAGATACCAGCCAAAGCACCGAAAAAAGACGCCCCAGGCAACCAAAAACACCTGATCCAGAAACACTACAGGCATGGACTACCACAAAACCACCTCCCAAAACCTACAGAAAGAAAAGAACCACCCTAGAAGCTCCCTCCTTAAGCCAGCTAAGAAAAGAGAAAAACCAGCAGAAACCAAAGCCAACCAAAATGTTATGATGCAGGTTTCATTTATCCGTTCCCAATTTATTTATCCAACTAGGGTTGGATGGGGGTTCCGAAAGAGAAACTTCATTCCTTCCAAAACACTGCTCTGCAATTGTCCTGTTATAGAGTTACAAAATGAAACTTTACCCTCTTTCTGTATCCCCTCAAAAAATCAACTGCCTCATTTTCAGACCAGTAGTGTTCTTATTTTTAGGGTGTCAATCTGATAAAATTGACACTCTAACAATAAACTCAACAAGTAGTAATTCACCACAACAGTTACGCAAGAGAGAGAATCCTTTTTCCTTGGCTCCATCATGCAATTTGCGCAAGAAATACATATTTAGTTGTAACTGTAACCATTAAACTAAGCAACTAGTTAAATTTTCTACAATATTAACATCACTTGTCAACAAAAACAGTTCTAATTGTGTCAAAAAAAAGCAATTCAAGATCAAGCCAACACTTTCAAAGCTCAATCGCAATAAAAATCACACCGAAAGAGAAAACCCAAATATCAATCATCGAAGAGCTCATGAGAACTAATTGTGGGATAGCAATCATAGATGCCCACTACCAGATCTCGCCTAGGCTGAACCAGGTCACTATTTGGCCATACCTGGTAAGGGCGTGGAGACCTAAAACTCGTGAGCCCCAGCTAGGGGTGCAAACAAGCCGAGCTTTGTAAAGCTCGAGCTCAGCTCGTTTAGTAAATGAGCCAAAAATTGACCTCGAGCTCAGCTAGTTAACCTCATTCGTAAACTAGCCAAGCCCTTAACGAGCCGAGCTAGGGTAATTTACTTAACGAGCCTCCTTAAACGAGTCGAGCTGAGGCCGTGCGAATGGCCCAGACGGGTATTGGCCCAATCGAGGTGACAACTACTAAGATGGCTCTGCGTGGATACCGAGTAGCAGGGCTTGGTGATGACTGATGTATAGTTTGTTTCCATGACATTTGGTGCATCGTGCATGATTTGAGAATGCAGTTATGGGTGACGTCAGCAGGCATGTGCCTAGCACAAGCTTACTTGGAGCCCACCTACACACTCTTTGTATAAGCTATAGAAATCCCAGAAAGGTAATGTTACTACCCTGTTATGCCATCTCCAATCCTGACCCATTCAAGACCCAAACCCAAAAATTGGGTAAAAACATCAAAAACCCATCTCCAATTCTTTACCCAAATCCATCCCCATTTTGGGGTTTACCCATTTCTTTGCCCAAATGGGGGACAACCCAAAATCATACCCATTTTTCCAACGGTTTTAGAGAGAGAGAGAGAGAGAGAGAGAGAGAGAGAGAGAGGTGGGACCTGAAGACCGCCAATTTTGGTGCCTTCAAGGTCCGCGACTGGAGCAAACATGAACGAGATCTGTACTTCATCAAGCTAAACTCATTCCGACGACGAGTAGCACGAAGCCCATCCAAAAACTCCAAGTTCCACTTTGAAACGATCTGCAAAAAACTAATTTTGGGGGGCATTGAGCCCTGCTTGAAAGCCAGGGTTGCGGAGCTTCGCAAGAGCGGCTCATCAATTGATTCTCTCCTCTGTTATTTACATGTATGCCATTGGGTATTTAAAAATAAATTTGGGTACAAAATGGGTTTCGCCATTGGAGATGCTCATACCCAAATTGAGTTTTTGCCCAAACTTTGACTCAAATTTGGGTGAAAAAAAGGGTAGCCCCTTTTGAAACTGAGTTACAGACTTGGGCATCAGAGTGCCTTCCGACTGTGTACCCAAGCCTAAGGACGCCTAGGGGAGAGAGTTGAAATCGGATTGAACCCGACTAGAAGCTCCAAAGGAAGAACCGGACCACCCACCCACAAATGCTAATCAAATTCGCTAAATAAATCACCGTGTAAAGGGAAACACCAAAAAACAAAAAACAATAAGCTCATACAATAACAATCAAAAGACATCCTGAACAACCAACCTCGAAAATCAATCATTGAACAGCTCAATTAGGACAATAATCGCATACCTGGATCAGATTAGCAAAAACCAATCACATAACAAATAATCGTACCTCGTTTAATTTGTCTAAAGTGGTAAGAGTATTAGCCTCCTGCTTCGGCTTGCCGAAAAGTCGAGGAAACATGGCGTTGATTCGATAGGAAATGAAACTCTAGAGATATTCTGAAGCAATCAATAGCAACCTCATATGAGCCCTAATTTTGATCTCTCAAACAGAGCAGAAAATAAGATCTAATTAAAGAATCAAAATAACCTGGTGATTCGATTCGACGGTTTAAGACGTCAACGATCGATCGACGGATTTCTCCAAAAAGAAAACAGAGGTTGGGAATTAGGAAGAAGATTATGAAATCGTACGCGTGTTGGTGAGAGAGAGAGAGAGAGGTGTAAATAAGAATTCGGGTTAGTTACACATTTACCCACTATGTTTGTTATTTTACTCGATATCCCCTTAAATTTTATCTCAATTCTGCGAGTTCACAAATACGTAGTATTTTATTGGATCGGTGGAGTTGATGATCACAAAGCTCTCTTAATTGGAAATTTGTTTAAAGTTTGTTTATATAATTATATATAGTGTATGTTTGCATAAAAATCGGAGAGCAGATTATGAGATTCTAACTTTTAAAAATCTGCGGTGGAGTGTTTGTTGCAGATTCTAGAAGTAGTTTTTTTAAATTTATTTTAAGGAACAAAACAATTTTTTTTAGAAGTTCAGATTTAAATACTTTTAGTGAGAAGTTGCGATTAATATAAAGACAAAAATATTCATTGCTGTTTTAACAATCACCCTTTGTTCAGTGACAAAATAGAGGATTTCACAGCAAAAAGCTTAAATAGAGGAATTCACAGCAAAAAGCTTATTTCGCAGTGTTTACATCTAACATTATTCTTCAGCTTCTGTAATATTTAATCCAACATTTAGCTATAGAAAATATTGTTCATATATTCTCCAGAAATTAAAATCTATAATTTGAAGTAGAATCAATAACCTAAAATCTTGGAAAAAGCTGTCGCAAATATCCAAAAGAGTGTTCTTTCCCCCAAAAAAGATACATTAATAGATGAGAAATACAATTAATTATTCTGTATTCCCATTTTCTCATTAATAATAGAATCAATAAAGACATCATTAATTGTTTTGTATCCCCATTTTCTCATTAATAATGGAATCAATAAACATAGATGTTGTTTGATAGTAAAGCAGAAAACTGGAAACTGAAAGATAAAAAATTGAAAAATTAAGTACTGAAAATTAAATGTAGAATATT